>CM068368.1:860540733-861098233 GCA_034769895.1 Magicicada septendecula
ATTGTTATTATTATCTTAAAATAAACAATTTGTATTTAAAAATTTACACACTTTACATCATTAAATTGGCATATAAAATCATAAAATTATCTTTTAAACTCACTTTACTTTTATTAATTCATCCTCAAAAAAATTTTTTTTTTTTCAATCTTTGTTTTACATAACATTTCAATTATTATTCCATTTCATTAATTTGGGTGATTCTACGTTATTCATTATAATTCACTTTATCAACTTGGCTTTTACCCATAATCTTCCCCTTTTATGACTCTAACGCTCCCTTACAAAATCTTTAACTAGTATGACACCCCTCTCTCTCAAAACATCTATCAAACAATTCTCTAAACCCAACTTACTACTAAACTCAATTCGCCACATTCTCTCAATATATATAAAAAAAATACTCTCTAACTCTTTGTACATAGGATACGTGTTTCCCCCCCCCCAAAAACTCATTTCCCTTATCTGGTTCCTGGATTCTACCTAAGGCAACCCCTTTCCACTAAATCGATCCTAATCCCGTCCCAACTTAACATTATGTTGCGGACTCCCACATTACACTACCCCCTACTACAAAATTGCTATCCCCAAAATCTCAATCTCATTACCTTACTACAACTACAACAAAATGACAACATCAATTATAAACATTAATATATCAATCAAAATCTCTACATATATTCTACATTACTACTGTGTCTCCACTTATACTCAAATTCTCTATTACATGTATTTCATTTTTATTCTCTCATTATCTTTAATACCCCAATATTTTTCAACTTGGACTAACTCAAACGTTTTACTCAAACAATTACTATCACCCAACTTCTATCTTTTGCAACTCATCGAAAATTTTAACTATCACAACTTTATTTCATTTTATTTTAAAATCTATAAACACATTGAAAACATATTATTATATTTCTATAACCCTTATTCCTAACATACTACATGTAATTAACACAATAAGCCTTAATAAACACATTATAGGAAGTATTTAGTGCATCTATTTTTCAAATCAAAACAAAATTATTTTGTAGCGAGTCATCATTATTAAAATACAACAAATTTCTAATTCGTTACCCCCCTGGGTAACTTCCCTGCCACACACACTATGACCCCCCTGGACTGTGGCGTCCAGTTGCGTCCACAAGGACTGAGGTTTTGGAGGAATTTGACATCTCCGTGTCCTTGCTTCTGCGTTACATTTGAAATGTTCAGATATCAACATATCTCTGTCTATAGTTATGCGCCCTTAATGCGGGTCTACCACCTGGCTTTGCTGCCCCCATGCGGGCAGAATGGTAGCCGCTGTTCCCTAGTTTGGTGATTCCCCTTAATTTCACCCCCCATCAATTTCAAAATACACCTTGACAACGATAACAGCTATGGCCAGTTAAGGCAGCGCATAATCGTAATGTGCCCCAACCATAGCTGTTAAAGCTAAACCAATTCCACGGTCAGGGTTCGGTGAGGCCGTGACCGCCCGAAAAGTTGGGGAATCACAAGTAAAACATCTTTTGTAACTCTAAACTTAATAATTTATACTTAAATGACATTATTAGGTTGGATGGTGTTTTAACCCCCTTTATATGTAAGCTTAACCATCATTGACATAAAATATTAAATACAAAATTTACAACCTCCCACCATTGCAGTTCCACACTACATTGTTATGTCACTTCTTTGAGCACCCATCTACCCACCAAAATTATCCCCACATCTTGTATAATACATTACATAACATAATAAACAAATAGACATTAACCTTGATTATTAGCATACATTAAACAAACAATTCTCTTTTGAAATAATTTATATAAAAACTTATAGACATTCTTGTTTCAGAAATTTTCATTAACTCTTTTATATATCATCATTATTTATCCTGTGCTGCAATTAGTTCCTCAAAATTTTCAAATTTATTATTAATCTATATTTTTAACCATTATGTTATTCCACAACTAAACCATTTAACATTTATTTATTCATTAATTATTATCAAATTGAACTCTCATCAAATAATTGAAATTCATTATAAAATTTTAAACATATAACATTCAATCACAATATTGAAACATCTCAAATTATTTACTTCAATTGATTATTAAAACACAACATATTTCAATTATTATCAAAATTTACAAATCATTAATTATTGCCTTCATAATTATTTTTATTATTTATTTAAACTGCAAAATATTAATAATATTATTATTATTATCACAACATTTTCTACCATATATACACATTGTTTACCTAACATTTCATAACACACACTTGAATTCACTACATTATTTACAAATCACTCGTCATTAACTGTTCAATTGTTTCACACTTCATATGTCCAAGTCTGCAAGGTCATTACCAGAATTTACAATATTTAACAATGTCCATACACTCATTTCAATTTCAACCTCCATCATCGTATATATATCTAATATATTTGTAACATGCATCATTGTTATCCACACTCAATTTGTTATTATTATTATTATAATAATCCATTAACTTTATTATCCCATTATAATTTATAGGGTTATTCCCTATTAATGTTTCATAAAATTTGTCAACATAAGTTATTCTTGTCCAGTCTCCATCAGGATTATTAGTCAACGTCAGGTAAGTTGTTTTATCATTTTTATTTTCCTCTACTATTACGTTAGGTAAGTCATTATTGTTTATAAAGATATTATCAAAATAATTCTCTATCTCTCTTTCGACAGGTAAGTATTTATATGGTTCATCTTCACCCCTTCTAATCTTTTTCTCAATTCATCATAATTTCTTTTTAACTTATATAATTCTATCTCTCTCTCAATACACAACTCTCTCTCTTCACAACACCACATCACACTCTCACAATTATTATAGACAGAGGGTACAACATTATACAACATCAATATACACTTTAATTCATCTACCAGTACGGGTCTCCTGCCCTTCAAAAACAACATTTGTGAACACTCTGGTTCATCATAAATAAGGGGAAAATTTACCCTCTGCCCCACATACTCATCTACTCTCTCTTTCCACTTTCTCTCTGACTCATTAACACACAATAACACTCCATTATTACATTCTAGAACTTCATCAGTACTATTTTTGATTATATTTTCATCATTTGTCTCTCCATTATTCTTTACCCCCACTATACTCTCAGAATTGTAATTAATATCATTATCTTCACTATTTAATACTACATCTTCCACTACTTCGTCAATTTTATTATTCATACTACTTAATGAATCACTCAACGTCTCATTTAATTCATATTTCAATTTGTTCCAGTTACTCTCACAATTGATTTGTACTTTATTAATTTCTGTTTTAAGTTCATCAAAACGACGGTCAAATTTTTCGTCACTAGAGTTAAAACGACTCAAATTTTTTGTCAATTGCATCAAACTTGTCATTCTGTATATCTAATTTCTCATTTATCTCGTTTTTCTGTTCATTGAATTTAATATTGAAATCACTATTATACATATCAAATTTATTCAACAATAACTGCATCATACTCATCATATCACTATTATTCTCTTTCTTAACTGAGGTCGGCGTCGACTGACTCGTCACGCCTTCCATTATTCTCGATTCAGTCTCGCTTAAATTGCTATTTATTTGACTTTCAGTTTGACTATCAGTGAAACTGACATCATTGTTTATATTTTCATTAGTATTCATCATTCTTATTTAATTCTTACTTATTTATAATATACATCTATCAATCATATTATAACCTTACTACTTATGTTTACACATTTTTTAGTTACCTTAAACAACCATTCTGCTCTCCCAAGTAGGCCTATATTTATATAAAAAAAAATATGTTTTATATAAATGTCCCTAAGTTCGGAAGCCAAATGTAATATATCAAATTATTGATAATTTATTAAACTGGTTTATAGGTTACAGTTCACTGTCTAGAATGTCTTCGGGCGCCATCTTGTGTTTATTGACTACAAGAAACAGATTTGTATTTACCATTTTTCCTCGGGTTCTTTTCGGCGAACAGGAGATCAGAATTGGTTGTTCAAAGTAAAGAAAACTTCATATTGTTTTCCATGACTTAAAATTTATTGGTATTCCAATTTTATCAAACAAATTATTATTTTCTCCCTCTTTTACGTTTCGTTCCCATAGTAATACAAGTAAAATATAAACTATAAAAAAAAAAACAAAATTCATGTATCCTTATTAAGTTGAATATAATTTGTTCAGCAATAGTCAAAATAAAACAGGAAATATAAATACAAAATAATTCACTTAATACTTAACTTAACTAACATAACGGAAACCAGCGCTTTCACTCACACACACATACATATCTACCCCAGGATTCTAAGAGCTCAACTTTATAATTTATGAAAAAGCCAGTATTTTAAAATGTTGAAATGGTATACCTATTGTTGACATGTCTACTTCCCTTGATTATGATGCGTAGAATTTCACCACACGGGACGTCTCCTCGTGGCATGCATTGTTCTGCTGTTTTCACTGTCACATTTTAACGTATTACTGCCGAACTGTCAATTAATTACTGTTATTGATGAATATTTAGCCAAATACTGTTTTCACTTTGGAATATATATAAAAAGATTCACATTTTTGTTGTATGCGGGCCCGCAAATTACGTTCCGGAACTTTTACGTATGCCACTCGCGAGTGGTGAAGTTAGACTGGGACTAGGCCACCGGCACTATTTTATAATGTCGCCGTGGTTGCATGACCAATTCTCATTGTTTTTATGTTTGTATCACTACGTCAATATTGTAGCGCAACAAAAATGATAGCATTTATGCTACATAAAAGAAGATTCACAGATTGATAAATAAATTGATACTTAATCCCTAATAGAACAGAGACCCAATTATGACAATTATAGTCATAGACAAAATAAATAAGAATGCAAGGTAGTGTTGAATAGAATAAACGAACCTGTAAAATAAATAATAGCTAATGATATATGTTTAATAAAAAAAAAAACAGAAAAATGAAACAATGACTTAATTTATGGTAATAACAGATAAGAATTTTGTGTTAAAAAGGTATTATATTATGACAAAAATGTTATGATAAAGTTTATGTGATGTTATATCAAATCTGTGTTGAGTTCATGAAAAATAATGAAACAAATAGTGTTATTCAATGACTGTCATAGAATGAAGTGTGAGGCAGTTAACCAATGTTCATAAGTTCGAATTTTGTTATATGTGATCGAGAGATCAAGATAAATTTGTTATTAGATGTAGAAAAATAATTGTTTATACAAATGTTAATAATTAAGTTTTGATTGCATGTACGAATTTATATAAAAGGGACTATAGATGCCCAACAGACATAACCACAGGTAGATCAATTTACAATAAAAGGCCTAACAGCCAAAAATACTAAATAAACACTTATAACTTAAAGGTTAGATACATCAATTAATAATAATTAATAAATACACTATGAAGAGCTAGAAAGAAGAAAAAACATTAAGTAAATAATAATATTTATACAAATTATAATAATACCATAATGCCATAATATCGATTGGTAAAAAATAATATCGAAGGTGGATTAAATATAATAAAAAAGGAAAAAAACGGAATTATATCAAAAAACCAGTAGAAGATGTGTATAAAATAATAAACCAGCTATCGGTAAAATTACATTCCGATAGGACAGCAAATTGACAAAGAATAGACAAAAAAAATATATGAAAGAAACACTATATAGTCAAAACATATGGAAGCGGAAATTAATATAGGTTGCTAGGGAAAAATTTTTAAGAAGAAGGTTGTTGATTTTAAAAAATAACAAGAATTGCTTTTGTAAAAACTGAACGTGATGATTTAAAAAACCCAAGAAGAATATATTGAATCGTAATATTTGAAATCAAGAGATACGATTATAAAAAAGATAAAATTCCAATGATAATACTTACATCTATCACTAACACAGATTAATAAAATAACGATACATTACGAAATAATAATCGAGAAGAAATCACTGAATTCTACAAGAAGAAACTTGGACTGTCCCATGTCCGAAGGGAATTGATGAAAAATAGTAATCAAATATAAAGAGTTAACAATAACACAACCCATAATATTCACAACACCAGAAATTATAACCTTGCAAATACACGGAACAACACTAACTGCTTCAACCAAAGGAAGAACCTATTTGGATCCTGGCGGTGTAGAAGAAACATCAATCGGGCCGTAAAACAATTCAGAAGCTGTATTCCGAAGTGGACAGGACAAGGATTACTTTTATTAAACTGAAGAAAGAAAACTGTGCTTCATAATTGACCAGAACAACGAATTTAGCGATCAACTGCCAACGTGATTTGGTTCGTTAGAGACTGGTAAAATTATATTATATTAATCATACTAAATACACAACACATAATTTTTGTAAATCTTGCATTCTTAGTATGTATTTTTAGTCTTCCCCACAGTTACAAGAACCTTCACACCCTGAAATAAATAAAATACAAATCAAATATAAAATATAACCAAATATAAACAAAGGATCAAATAATCAACAATCGATACCTGAATCTATAGTCCCAACATATATTAATTGGAATATATCGTAGTTAATGTGAATTGATAAACAAATAAAGAACCTTTATATATTTGTTACACCTTGTTATTTGGAGTATGGTTTAGTGAACTGGAACAAAAGTAACTGAATAAGTAGAGAATAAATAGTTAATATAAACATCAAATAACCTACAAGTTTCGTTGAGCCGATACTACAGCGCTTATAGCGGAATTATCTGACACCAAAGAGGGAGCGTAAAAATATAAAATCAGACAGCACTCTCTTCAAGGCATAATAGGGTTGGATGAAATTGTAGAATAAATCTTAAGTTATTTAAGTTCTAGGCACACTAACACTGATAATTATTAAATAGTTAAGTTAACATTAATTGAGTACATCCATATATTCCACAACTCCAAATATTTCCGAGAATTTATACAAATTAAATTAATACCACACATATTGACAAATACAACAGTGGGAATTTAGACCGTACATATCGGTTTAATTACAATATGCACTTAATATGTGAGGTCTGGCCGACACACCCTGCATAGCAGCGTGACGCATGCGCTGACGTAATATGGTCTGATGTTCCGTTACATAACTTGTTTATGCTGTTTTGTGTGTCATTGGTTGACCTTGGCACAATTCCAGCTTGTTAAGTCTGTCGCTTCAATAATTTTCACGTATATAATGTCAACAGCAGTGCTGCCACTGTCACTACCGTCGCTGCCACTGAATTTACCTCTGTTTACATTTGTCCCTATTATCGAAAAATGTTATTTGTTTTATAAAAAAAAAAAAAAATACAACCTGCCCCAAAATTAGGCCCAAAAATGCCCCGTTACACCAATGCAAAATATTTTTACTAGCATTTGCAATTTTTCTTGAAATCACTTATAGTTTGAAAACCTAAAAAGATCTTAAAGGAAAGGTTTTACATATTGTTGTCCATTTTAAATCATAATTGCAGACCCAATTTAATTTACCATAATTTGGTTAATGAGTAATTAAAAAAAAATTAATCATCTTCAATGTCATCTGTATAACACAATTTGATTAACTTAGTGTACATACAATTTGTTTTTGAATACCTATAACATATATACTAGAGATGAAACATGTAACTCTACATTAAATATAATCTTTATAATCCATAATACAAAAGATTTTAGAGGATGCTACAATCAGCTCTCTATTGAAGAAGTGAAAAGGGGTTTAGTGAGGTTCAGCCAATAATAACATACAATTATAACATAACAAATAACTGTACTGGAAGGGTAATCAACACTACAGTATCAAGACATTTGCACATGTAAGACATTCATATGATGGTATCAAGACAGCATATTGATACCCTCATTCCAATATCACGTATGAGAATTTTTAGGGAAATTCAGGTTTTGAATGTGTCTTGATCTGTTCTTGACATTCTCTAGTGATTCTAATACTCCATATCGGAAAAAAATACATTGTATGTTATGTGCAGTTAATTGAAAACACGTCTCAGAATCACAATTTTACCTGTACTGAGTTCTAATATTCTAATTCCACGTGTGTGATTTAAAAATGTAGCTAAATTATGTTTGAAGAATATTTTATTGTAAATGTTATCACAGCAGTACCTTATTGCAAAAAATGCAGGATGATTAAATAAAATATTGTAACAAGAACCTATGGAACAGTTGAGAGTGCCCTCCACCCTAGTCGAGCAGGTGTAGCCTCAGTCAAAGCAGCGATTAAGTTCGTTCCAGAGTGCTGTGGAGAGCATTGAAATACGCATTATGTATTTCATAACCTAAGATGGAAAAGTTCTAGAACACATGTGCTACATATATAAAAGACAGAGGCTGGCTTTGTGAATCAGTTCGTTGAGAGATTTTCCTTAGTGTGGATCGAGTGGCAGTTGAAATATTGTAGCAAAGTGTTATTGTGTTATAATTAGTGTGGAACCATATTATTTGACATTATTATTGCATGTGGACAAATTTGACTTGGATTTTGTATGAGTTGATTACAAATTGTTCATTGTGATTAATTAAAGCTGGTAATTAGTGATTTCATTGGTGTCTGTAATTTGTTTTCACTGTACCATAGGACGATTAGTGAGACCGTCATAACAATCTGTAGCAGGGCTGAAAAAATCAGTTTTATCTTTCCCCTGTAAAACTGTTGATTTTATCACATGCATGGTATCAAAAGGAAGGTATCGATATACAGATATTAATGGGTATAATTAACTTCTTGTACCATTTAAATGTGTGTCTTAAAAGTAACAGTAAGTTTTGTCAATTAATTCATTGACTGAATGCCACTGTACATTTTGTCGTTTATTCAATATGTGGTAACTACTATAATCGTCTTTACTATATATTTCACCTTGTTCTGTACTTTCAACTTTTTTGTCTTTTTAACAATAGTGTAAAATTAAATTATACAGAGTAACATGTGAATTAGTAAAGTTATTTATATTCTTAAAGAAAATAAAACTGTTTTAGGTGAAAGATATGTTAAGAAGATAGGTTATGCCTTTCCATATTACAAAGGAAACTGCGCTGGAACAAAAGAAATGATTACACTAAACGTTTACGATAATCGTTCAAAGAAAATACAGTTTAGTGGAAACTTTCAAGTGTATGTAAAATATGACTGTTATCTTTTAAAATGCTGTCCTTTGGTTCAACTGCTAAATTGGTAATTACTTTTTTCAGTATTTTGTAATTTGTATTTTTGTATAAACACAGTATATTATAAAATAATTAGTATGCTATTTAAGTGGTTAGTATGCTGTAAATATAATAAACATAGTTCTTTTATTGCATTACAGTGGAACCTTGATATAACACCCCTGTAACATAATGGGACCCTTGAGTGTAACGCTCATTTTTCACGGTCCCGGCAAATTAAATAGTTAAACTTGGGACCTTAAATAGTTATATAAAGCGACCCTCGATATAAAGCGCTTTTTGCCGGTCCGCAGAAGAGCGTTATATCAAGGTTTCACTGTATATAAAAAGACCTCTGTTCATATAATATAGACCTCTGGGGAGTCATAAGTTTGAAACCACATTTTTAAAGCTTTCTCCGCTATCTCTTTGATATCTTCTACTTGCTTTCTTGCTTCTTCTTCTGAATATTTGGCTTGTCTTATTTTTTTATTTATATTTTTTTACAGCATGCTTCATTACAATTGTGTAATACTTCTTCTTCAGCGGCGCAGCAACCCATTCTGAGTCAAGCCCCCCTTTAACAGCCTTCGCCAGTTGTTCCAGAACTGACTGGCTGAGAAACTGATAAGTTATGCACATAAAAGAGTTTGACAGTGTGATGGTACAATTCTGGTACAATCTAACATTTATAAAAATATGGTCCAAAAAACCATAATTATTGTATTTATTTCCTAACAATTATTTAATATTTCATAATCCCTATAAAGTTTTGGTGAGTGGGCTATATAATATTTTATACAACGCAGATTGGAATTGACAGGATTTCGATCGCTTTCATTGTAAACCGGCAAACATAGCAAAAAACCGTGTGTCACAGATAGAGATAACGAGACTAGCCCTGATGACGTCAGCTGAAGGAATGCATATTTCTGTAAACAACTCGAGGCTTGGCTATACGAACAAAAGACTGGTGACGTAGTTTTTGCCCCACCTACGCAATGTTCAACAAAGACTCTGGGTCATTTTCGCCTAGACAATAAACGGAGCCGGCCGGCAGAGATTCACTGAGAGTGAATTTTTAACTTTTACACCACCAAAAGTGGTTGAATAACTATTTACAAAATATCGGAAATGTTGGGGCGGTAACCATTTGAACAGGTGTCATCGGCCAGTGGATCGTCAAACTACGTGCGGTTAAAATCTGCCCAAAGTGTTTTCGAGGGTGGACACGACAGTGTGGGCCCGAAGATGAAGTAAAAATGAACAGATTGTGCACGATGGACTGATCCGAGCAGTGCGGTGAGACCTGTCCAATATTTGGGTGAGACCGGTCCAATATTTATATCATTCAAGTTCATAACGAAATTCAAATGACCAATTCAAAATTCATTCCATAATTTAAATGAGCTCATAAAATAACAAATTTGTACCAGAGAATGAGAGGGAGAGAGAGAGAGAGAGAGAGAGAGAGAGAGAGAGAGAGAGAGAGAGAGAGAGAGAGAGAGAGAGAGAGAGAGAGAGAACTAAATAATTCAAGTGCTGGGTTGTGCAAATATTTATTGTTTAGTATACCATAGTATACCATATTTTATTATTTTATTACAAATGTTTATTTTGGAGGGTCAAAAACCTGTAATACTTATTAATGTTTATGTTTAGATAAATGGGACTACGCCCCGAGGCGTAAAAACGTTCATGTTTGGCACGATTTTTTTGTGAATATATGGGAATATGTCTTTTGTGAGTAGTGTTTGAATAAAGGGTAATGTCATTGGTAAAAGTTACAAGCACGAGTGAGTTATTTCAGGTAACACATTTCGCTATTACTGGTTCGTTAACCCGAATTCTGGACCGAAAGGTAAGCCTAATCTCATATGTTGTTGCACAGACTTGCATCATGGCGCCCGTAATTATTCAATGTTGTATTTGCTAAGTAAATTTTATGTGACAGTAATTTGTAGCATCACATTTGTCGCCCGTAATAACAGGGACTCGACATAAAACTTAATTTTATGTTGAGTACACCTACCAGGAAAGCGGAATAATTGCCTGAAATAATTTCGTAAGTACATAAACACGTGCGTAAAATAGGGTTAAGTTACGAGGTTATAAACCTATATGTGTTAAAGATATAATAACAAAAATGAGTACTAATGACAATATAACATTAGAAATCAGTACAACTGATGAAAATTTGACTAGTGAGATGGATGTTCCATTAACACAAACTAGTCAGATTGACGAGGCGAATACGCTTGCATCTGTAGAGACAGAGAAAGTTACAACATCCATCTCAACTAGGTCAGAAAATAAACCAGATGAGATTAGTGCAATGATGCAATTATTGTTAAAGTTAGACAAAAAGATAGATGTTCAAAAAAGTGAACTTACTGAAATAAAAAATGAAATTACAACACAAAACGTTCAAATTAAAAGTGATTTCAATGAGAAGTTTGATGAAATAAAAAGAGAAATTAAAAACCGTAACAATAATCTTAATAAGCAATGTGATACAGTAATTTCAAAGTTGGATGAGCAATTAATCCAAACAGAAAATCAGAAGGTGAGTAGTAGTGAAAATATGACGAAAAACGAAGTACTGATTAATAAAGTAAGTAACAGTGATAATTTGAATAATGAGTTTACAGGTAGTAAGAATGATATGGTGTTAGAAAAAGATAATGAGAATATTATGAGTGATAGTGAAGTGTTTGAGTGTGTTGAGTCAGAGAGAGAGTTAAGAGAAAGTACAGTTTTACAAGGGGTGCAGGGGTTAGAATTTTCTTTTGATGTTGTGTTAGGGGTGAAGTCAAGTCTTCACGTATTTTTAATAAGGACGAGAGTTCCTTAAATTTATATTTGGGAGACGAAAGGTCTACAAATAGAGTTCCTTGGTGTTTTTGTGTACCTCTGATGTTGTGTTAGGGGGTGAAGTGAAGTCTTCACGTATTTTTAATAAGGACGAGAGTTCCTTAAATTTATATTTGGGAGACGAAAGGTCTACAAATAGAGTTCCTTGGTGTTTTTGTGTACCTCATAAGTGGTGCAGTAATTTTGAGTTAGTGACCCCTGCATATTTGGAGAGAGAGAGAGTAACTTGGTGTTATGGTGAGAAATATATTAAGAGAGAAAGTGTAGAGAGGTATTGTGAGAGATATGGTGAGAGAAAGAGAGTAATAAAAATTTTTAAAGTAAATAGAAAGTACAGAGAACTTGTAGAAAGGTTAGGAGTAGAGATGGTGGATGGAAATAATGAATACTTACCTTGTAGTAAAAGTGAAATTAAAATAATAATAGATGATGATAATAATGGTATCAAGCACTTACCTTGGGAAGTAACAGGTGTAGTGGTAGAAAATTATGATGATAATTACTATGACTAACAAGATTATAACATATGATAATACTGAGGGAGACAGAACTATACCCGATCGTGACTTGATATATAATAAACCGATTGAGATTGTAAACGGAATATATAAAATGTTTGATAATTATTATAATGATTATAATAATAAAAGTTATTTAATAAAAAATAAGATAAATAGACCTAAGATTAGAATGTTATTCAACGATGGAGGGTAGATTGTTTTATTGTGTAATGAACATTTAATATATGTGAAAAGTGGTTTTGAATTGGACTGCATATGGACTGATTTTGATTAATGACAAAATAATGTGTTTGGATTATATATTTTTCATTGTTTTATATGTGTTAATATCAATGTATTTATGTATTTTGATGTTGTGTATTACAGGTAAATTTTATGTACACCATGTATGTTTTAGTAATTGTGTTAATAAGTAACAGTTAACATGTTTTTGTTTAACTAAATAAGTGAAAATTTTTAAATACTTGAATAGTAATTACTGAATTAATATGGTACAAAAGAAAGTTGTACTAACTTGTAACTGAAGTTGTAAATTATTAATTGTAATAGAAAGTTTCTAATGAAGTATTTAATTTGTAATGAAGGTAATTCTTAATGAATAATAATAAGTGATTAAGTAAGAATATATTATAACAGGACCAAATATCGTTTATTTGGAGTTATATGTTAAGTGTATACTATATTCATGTTTAAATAAATTTTAATAGTCGAAACTCCACTCGTATGTAATAGCGATCATAATAATGTATTGTAAAAGACGCACACGCAGCTGTTACATAATCAGCTCACTGTGGAAAGAAGACGACCACACCCAAACTTACAATTATTAATATTTCGGAAACCAGTAAATTAAGGCGAAATCCATAATAGCCAAAATGTTTGCCGAAATATTAATAATGTGTGCGAATTTTACGCAATATAATTAAATAATAACAGAGTTAATTAATTTAATGTGAATAACTTCTGTAATAATTGAGCTACATTAATGAGTTTTTAATATGTTATAACTATAAGAATTTACAACAAATTGTATATTTTGGAATTAGCACAACTTGGTTTGCAACCAAGAAAATCGCAATTTAAAACTGTCACAGGAAATCCGGAACGACAATTCAGTTCCGTTGTGTTAAGAATATTAGTAATAATATAAATTCTCTGTCTGTGGGAAACTAATTTCGTTCTCACGGACTAAGGTGATTCAAATTTTGTGTAGTAGGGAGAGTGTGTCAGCCAATCAAATCATTTCAAGAAATCCCAACCAGTGCGGAGTGTTGGGGCTGACCGAACACTCTACTGCCAGTATTTGAGAAGAACAGACGTATTTCTTCGATCGTCTCAAAACCATAGTTTTGTGAAGACTCATCTGAAGACTCTACGTGGTCAACACGCATAATTACGAACATTATAATACAGATCAACTGTAACGATTCGTAATTACAGCATCCAGTCAAGATACTCTTCATTTCAACAAACAAGCTTATTGTGCACTACAAGCTGTGGTCATAAGCACGCAAGAGATCTACAAGACTACAAGACCTTACTTCAAGAATACGACAGAGAGGCCGTCTAAACCATTGTGAATCAGCTGACGAGCAGAGCTACAACTCGAACGACACACACACATGCTGACGTGGGACGTGCAATCGACGAGGGACGTAAAGCAGTTCTCGCAGAAAGCCGCGGATGTAAAAACTTCAACAAATAACAGGAGAGGAGAGGTTGCTGATTTCCGAGCTCAATGCCGAAACCCAGGACGCTCAAGTAGATCACTATCTCTAGCCGATTGGACAAGGACAGTGAGGGACATCTGGAGCATCTCTATGATCCACTTCAAAATCAGGAAAGCAAAATCAAGTTATCTATTTTTCGAACGTTAAATTTTCTTTCTTTTTCAATTAAAATCATTGTAATTTAAATCATTCTAAATCATTCAGGTGCCACAAATCAAAGACTCTAGTAAATAAGAATAATTCATTTGTGATAATCTGTATAGCCAGTATAAGTAATTAGTAAGCTTTAGTTAAGAATTAATAGAGATAAAACAGAAAGCGCTATACAAATCTTAACAAACAATTAAATAATTTGCTCATACTGCAGTATACGAGAGTCAAGTCACTAGTAAATAAAGGGACGTGAACTAGACTGTCATGCCTAGTTTATTTTGGAATATATTCAATTAACTTTAGAGTTTTTATTTTCATTTGAATCTAATTTTAAAGCAATTAAATTAAATTAAAGTAAATTAATTAATTGAATTTTCAGTTAAAATTAACTCTTTCAAAATAACGAGCTCAACTTCTTAAAATTATCAACCATTTAAAAAACATTATTCAAGATCTATTTATTGTTTAGACTGTAAGGATATTTGATCATATAACTATTTTATTCTTGTGTGTTATTGGAGTAATAAACACCGTTTTATTACACCATATTGTATTTTTTTATTGCTGTACTACGGAGCCTACCAACCTCACAAAACTCTTCACTTTTAAAGTAACCTATTTAGTGTGCTGTTGTCATATATTTGAGATTACATACTTGCGAAATCAAATCCAAAATCCACACGCCCTAGTCGGAAGAAAACTGCAAGATCGGACAGCAGGTAGGTGCTCATACACTCACACAATACAACAACAACGCATATAAGTAGAGTTACAATATATATTTGAAAACTGAGATGTACTGTTATGAGTAGGTGAGAGATAAGTTTTATAATGATTATAGTAATGATTACAATAAATTATTTCAATGATTACAGTAAGGTAGAATGTTTAAACAAGGAATAGTGCCTGGGTATAGATAAAGGCAGGTGAGTTATTCAATTAAAGTAAATGGGAGTTAGATAGTTAAGAATTTTTAGTGATTATTTGTAGAGGTGAGTAAAGTAAAGGTTAAACATTTAATTGTTGTTGATGATATTTTGTAGTAGGGGTGAGGTGATAAGGAGTAGCCAACGTATAGCGTTGTGGCAGGTAATAGCGTAGTTTAAGGGAGTGTTTGCCGAATATTTTGGAAGGACAAAATATTATGAATGTATATAGCCAGGTAGGGAACACCCATCTCTGTACAAAGACGCGCGGTGCTATAGGATCTATCGTCGGAATGAAATTAGTGAAAGGTGTTTATAATTGAGATATTGGTGTCATGATAGGTAAATTTGGTTGTTAATTAGAAGAAGGTGAGTAAGATTATAATGAGTCAAAGCATAGTGAATACAGGAGCCACCCAGACTAAACAATGATAAGAATGTGAAAGGTTAGGTAGGTAGAAAGTTCAGAGTAGAAAGGAAATAAGAAATCAATAATGAAATAATAATAATGTAATATGAATATTAATAATAAATTTGAAATAAATTAATAATAAATAATTGATTGCTAATTAATGAAAGATTAGAATTAATTAATTAATTAATTGAAATTGTAACTTTTATAATATTTAAATGCAAATTTAAATAGGTAGAATGTGTAAATTCTAATCAAGATTAAATATGAATTAACTATTTCAATGTATTAACTGTATTAATGTATTAATGTTGATTATGATGTATCATGTATTATGTATTAATATAGAAATTTTAACGTGATGTATAGGAAATAGTGTGTGTGGAGGAGACAGAGGGGTAAATATTATTGACAGCGCCAGTTATTAACTGTTAATAATAATAATAATAATAATAATAATAATAATAATAATAATAATATTATTAAATTCAATAAAATTTTATTAATTATTTTTTCTATAAAATGTTTTTCTCCATGTTTGAGTAATATTTGGGAGATTTAGGTAATATTGGGGATTTATATGTGGATTTCCATAGGTTTTATTTAAATATTTGTTTCTTTTATAATTACATTAATTATGAAACAGAAAGAGTTAATTATTATCGATGGGAATCAAAACAATTTTTACAATTAAAGGGTAGTCCATGAAGAGAATGGCAATTCTATATAATTCTTGTATTTTATATTTTTTGTATTTGTATTTCTTGTAGTTAAAGCAAACCCAGTGCTTATTAACGCAAACCAGCACATAGCTAAGGGGAAACAGATCAGTTAAGGATAGAGTAATATACCAAGCCACTTTTTTGATATTTTAATTTATTTTTTTGAGTGTTTGGTGATGTTATGACGGCGATCCTGAGCTGGCTAGCGCATCAGAGCAGGAACGTTACGCGCCTGATTGGCCTTATGGTGTTGGGATCTCGAAGGAGAAGTCCAGTAAGGTCATGCAGGTACTGTCATCGTCATCGGACCACGGGTGAGTTATTGATTTCTTTTATATAAATTGTAAGGGGGTTATGGTGACATCCTGGCTGATCCCTTTAGGAAGTACGAATGTGTCAATGAAAGTTTTTATGCTTCGGCACAAAATCTTTCATTGAGGGGGTTTTGTGATGGTACAATTCTGGTACAATCTAACATTTATAAAAATATGGTTCAAAAAACCATAATTATTGTATTTATTTCTTAACAATTATTTAATATTTCATAATCCCTATAAAGTTTTGGTGAGTGGACTATATAATATTTTATACAACGCATATTGGAATTGACAGGATTTCGATCACTTTCATTGTAAACCGGAAAACATAGCAAAAAACCGTGTGTCACAGATAGAGATAACGAGACTAGCCCTGATGACGTCAGCTGAAGGAATGCATATTTCTGTAAACAACTCGAGGCTTGGCTATACGAACAAAAGACTGGTGACGAAGTTTTTGCCCCACCTACGCAATGTTCAACAAAGACTCTGGGTCATTTTCGCCTAGACAGTGAACGGAGCCGGCCCGCAGAGATTCACTGAGAGTGAATTTTTAACTTTTACACCACCAAAAGTGGTTGAATAACTATTTACAAAATATCGGAAATGTTGGGGCAGTAACCATTTGAACATGTGTCATCGGCCAGTGGATCGTCAAACTACGTGCGGTTAAAATCTGCCCAAAGTGTTTTCGAGGGTGGACACGACAGTGTGGGCCCGAAGATGAAGTAAAAACGAACAGATTGTGCACGATGGATGATCCGAGCAGTGCGGTGAGACCTGTCCAATATTTGGGTGAGACCGGTCCAATATTTATATCATTCAAGTTCATAACGAAATTCAAATGACCAATTCAAAATTCATTCCATAATTTAAATGAGCTCATAAAATAAAAATTTGTACCAGAGAATGGGAGGGAGAGAGAGAGAGAGAGAGAGAGAGAGAGAGAGAGAGAGAGAGAGAGAGAGAGAGAGAACTAAATAATTCAAGTGCTGGGTTGTGCAAATATTTATTGTTTAGTATACCATAGTATACCATATTTTATTATTTTATTACAAATGTTTATTTTGGAGGGTCAAAAACCTGTAATACTTATTAATGTTTATGTTTAGATAAATGGGACTATGCCCCGAGGCGTAAAAACGTTCATGTTTGGCACGATTTTTTTGTGAATATATGGGAATATGTCTTTTGTGAGTAGTGTTTGAATAAAGGGTAATGTCATTGGTAAAAGTTACAAGCACGAGTGAGTTATTTCAGGTAACACATTTCGCTATTACTGGTTCGTTAACCCGAATTCTGGACCGAAAGGTAAGCCTAATCTCATATGTTGTTGCACAGACTTGCATCATGGCGCCCGTAATTATTCAATGTTGTATTTGCTAAGTAAATTTTATGTGACAGTAATTTGTAGCATCACAACAGATGGGATATTTGAATTCTCCGATCCAACCCCCAACCTGGAGGACCAGGAACTTTGATTTTGGGGTGCTCTTCCTCTAGAGCCGGGGTCTCCAAACTACGGCCTGCGAGCCGGATCCAGCCCGTGAAGGGCCATTGACCGGCCCACGGCAACCCGGCCGATGCGGCATGCAGTTTTTAATTCGTTCGTCAAAATACTTAAAATATTATAACATTTTACTAAATAACTAACCAAGAAATAAGTTCAGTAAAATGTTATAATATTTTGTACAAGTTTATAGCTTTTACGTGGTTAATATGCTTGTTCATCTGGCTGCCTTAAATGAATCATGCTTTTCACTTGCATCTCATTGAGTGATGATTTCAAGGAAATAAAAAACTTTGCAAGACAATGCTTTCAATGTTTGGATCGACCTATATCTGCGAACAAACATTGTTTTCAACAATGAACTTTGTAAAAACAAAGTACGGGGCTGGCTAACTTGTCAGATGAACACTTGAAATCCATTCTAGTGATAGGAGCATCAACTTTGACCCAAAATGGACAGACATTATATGTCAGAAGCATATCCACACATCCCGTACATACATAAGAAAGACAAAAATAATACATAAGAAATATCTTTGAATGTTATTTTTCCTTACTTTTGTTTACATTATTTTGAATAAATGAATTTGTTTTCTTTGGATAAGTCTCCTTAAATTGTATTTAAATACCTATTTTATTGACTTGACTATTTTGTAAACTTAAAAAAATAAGTTTACCGTGTGTGTGTGTGTGTGCATGCGCTCGCACCTGACTTCCAAGATTTTCAACTCGGCCCTCAAGTGAAAAAGTTTGGAGACCCATGCTCTAGAGAGTTGCTTTCACCTCAGCTGACGAGCACTCTCTGCCCGATTGCAGTAGGGTAACTGACTCAGCCCATGTGAGCAGCTAACATCTCTGCCTCCACACTAGATGCCCATCCTGCTGCCGATGTGCATCATCCTGCCAAGCCAGAACCCAGGATACCCCCAGATTGCCCTGACAGAACCCCCATCTCTCGTTTGCTTACCGATCCACTCTGCTGAGGGATTAGTTACCACACCTTGGAGTGGATTGCTCGGCATAACAGGGCTCACCGACGTTTAGGTGAGAGTGGAGTTGTGGAGAGGCTGATGCAGTTGTGTAATACTACATGTTCTTATTTAATAGTGTTGTTGAAATTCTTTACACAGTCAATTTACAAATACTGCTGCCATCCTCAATATGGAATGCCAGTGCCAATTCCACTTACTGGTTTGAGTTGATATGTTGTATAGTTAATACAAAATCAAACTTGACATTTCTCTCTGAAACTAAGGCTTTCCTGCTAGCAAGTGTATGTTATTATGTCAAGTAAAAATCCAGAATAGGCTATTGGACCCTGTGCACAAGAGGAAAGAGGTCCGACAAGGAGATTCTTTAGCTTGCCTTCTTTTTTAATATTGTTTTAGAGCGAGTCATTAGAGACTAAGGTATTAACACAAGAGGAAACATCTTTTATAAGTCAGTTCAAATTCTGACTTATGCAGACGACATCGACATTATAGGAAGAACAAAAACAGCTATGATAGAAGCCTTTGTGAAATTGGAGAAAGCTGCAACAAGAATGCAACTGCAGATCAATCAGGGGAAAACAAACTATATGCCAGTGACAAGAAAAGACTGTTATGTGGGCCCTAGAAATTTAGTAATAGGATCTTAAAAATTTGGACAGACATAGCTCTACCTACCTCAGCTCAGAAGTTAACTGTAAAAGCAATATTAGTGTGGAATCCGAAAGCGTATTTTGTCAGTAAACAGGTGTGTGCAGTGCCTCAGAAAACATCTAAAGTCTTGGTTAATAGAAAGGAAGACCAAAGTATTGATGTATGCGGTCCTAGTTCGCCCAGTACTGATTTTAGCATCAGAGACATGGATGTTGCCTAGATCAGATGAGAGGCAACTAAATATATTTGAGAGGAGGATCCTCAGGCAAATTTTTGGTCCAGTGGAAGAGGGGGGAGCCTGGAGGAAAAGAAGTAATATAGAGTTTTATAATTTGTATGATGAACCTGATGTGGTCACCTTTATTAAATTAAAAAGATTGGAATGGGCTGGACACATTGCACATGCTTGTGAAAGCAGTGTTGTTGGGAAGATGTTTGATGTAAAGCCAGAGGGTAAAAGGAAAGTTGGAAGGAAAAACAGATGTATGGACGGGGTGAATCAGGACTCTTGAAATTAGAAACTGGAGGAGTGAATGACTAAGAACAGAGAAGAATGACGAAATCTTCTGAAGAAGGCCAGGGCCCATAAAGGGCTATCTAGCCAGTAATGAAGATGTTGATAATGATGATGAAACATACGTTATTAGCAGGATTATCCCAATCGACCTCATCTTATCTTTATTAGAGGTATGGTGATTTTGGACAACATTATTACAACATTTGAAGTGAAGGCTTTTATGGGTGTGTTGTGCATTGAAAACCTAAAAACGGGGATGTTTTTTAAAAAGTGATTGTCTAGTGTAGGTAATTAGTAGTTCTGAAAAATTTACTGCAACCATGTATATTCATATAAATTGTAATCCACTCAGAAAATTTAATTAATTACAAAATATAGTTAAATTATTATTTAATTAAAACAGTTTATTGTAAGAGCTTACTAGTTTGTTTAATTTGATATTTTTCAGTGATAAAACAACAGAGACGACTACGAAATTTTATAGAAGTGAACAGAGAATTATTGAAAGTTTTGTTGTGCCAAACAACATTGGATGCCCATCGAATGGTATGAGACGAGCCTGGAGAGTGAAAAGATGTATGTTGTTTCCATGTATATCTAGTTATAAATTACTAAATTGTCATGTATAATTAATACTATGAGATCTGTCTCTCATATAATGGTATTCATGCTACAATTTGACTTTAATAATAAGTTTTTGTTTTTTAATTCTTTTTCCTTTGATAAACAAACAGGTGCTCTCGAGAATCCACTAGAAACAGTGTCTTTGAACACACTGTGCTGACCGGTATGGTCTGGTATAGAGACGATAGTTGACGCATAATTGTCTTTCATCACAAAGTAGCAGCAATACGCGCGCGCGCGCGCGCGCACACACACACACACACACATATTACAGCTGGAATTGTTGGGTACTTGTATTCCGTATTATGTAACACTTTTTCCGCATTATATAATAGTATTTTAGACCCATTTTTTAAAAATCGTATACGAAATTTAAATATTCCTGAATCTCTTAATTTTCTGAAACCATCGTTATTAACATATTAGAAAATGTTTGTATACAGTGGCATACCTACGTCAACTGGTGCCCGGGGCGAACTTCAAGATTGCCGCCCCCCGTCCTTTCACAATGTGTAACTGTAGAATCAACTTACCTACTTCCAACTCCCATTCCTCGCCCACATTTGTTCTTCTGTTGTTTACTGTCGGCTGTTGCTGTGCTACATCTCTGATCACACTACACTGACCATTATCTATGTCAGCACATAATAATTGTCATAAATTAAATATTATAAGTTTCATTAGGACTAGGTTATTTTCAATAAAGATTCAGTTTATTTGTAACAAACGATTATAATTGGCTAATAAGTACTTAACAAATCTGGTATAATACGATACAACTTACATTTAAAAATTAAACTCTAACTATAAGAAGAACTGAAAAACCTTACACATCTAAAATATTGCAATGTAAATATATTGCACAAAATGAAAGTAGCATTGCATTTTTTGAAAATACATGAAAAATATAAAATTTCTCAAATAAAATATCTTAGATTCAAGATTATTACAGTGTTGGAAAACACTTTTATAACAATTTATTGAATTATTAATAATTGTATATGTACTGATTTATGCAGGCATTTAAACTAGAAAATAACTATAGCTTTAACTATAACTTTGTTCAATCAACATGCAGTTTTATAAGTGTACTTTCCTAGCCTTCAGTGATGCAAACTCATTTATTAATAGAGTATAATCTAAAGCAGATGCCACGTCACTTTCAATTGACAGAATTGCTAAATTAGTTAGTCTCTCTTGCGTCATTGTGGATCTTAAGTAGCTTTGTATTAGTTTTAGTTTACTAAATGATCTCTCATATGATGCCACAGATACTGGTATAGTTAGAAGAAGTTTAAGTGCTACGACTAAAGTGCTATATGCTTCTAATCCCATAGCAGATATGTATAATAAGATATCTTTAGGATTATTTAAATCAAGCTCTTCACCATTTGATTTTGATCATCTTAATAGAGTTATGATATCTTTTATGTCTTCAAATAATTCATCTCCATTTAGATCATTAAGGTACTTTTCTGCAAGTCCTAAACACTTTTTTCTCAGCTCTTCCATCTCTTTTTTTGTGTATTTTATATCCATGTAATCTTCGAAATTACAAAGGAATCCAAAGCGTGAGTCCAGTTGCTTAACATTTAAGAACCGTTGAGCTAATTCCAACAGAAGCTTATCCAATATCTCTACTATGCTTCGTTTTACTTCATCTTTCCAGGAAAGTCCAACATCCTCAGCTATTTCCCCGGGCATTTTTTGTTTTTTTCTTTCTCTTCGTTCTGTAGGTACTCCCCATTCTTCACACTTAGCAGCAGCTTTTGTCACCACGTCATCAGGAAGGTTTTCTCTCCATTCGCTAAGTTTATCTTGGAGAGACTGTAGACAGATTAGGACATAGGTAAACGAAATACCTTTGATTTGCAGGGTTTTTTTAGTTATGTCAATCTTGGGGAGGACTTCAGACCAGAAAAAGAGTAGACTCACAAAATCGAATCTTTCAATGGCATTTATCAACAGTGATGCAGACTGTCTAGTATCAATGGTTTCAGATAGTGTATCTCTCAATTTCTCTAAAGCGCTTAATACTCCATCTAACTGGGATGATAAGGCTTTCACAGCTTCTGCCTTTGAACTCCATCTTATGTCAGAGTGCCCCTTCACCATTAATTTTACATGTTCCTTAAGAACACTCCACCGGTGAGTTGAACTAGAGAAAAAGGCATGTACGCGTTCAACAGTCCCGAAAAAAGTAACTGCATTTACGTTAACATGTGCAGCATGAACACCAACCAAATTAAGCGAATGATTGTCACAGGGAACAAACATGGCTTGTTGATTTAGATCCAATAACCTTGTTTGGACGCCAGAATGAATTCCAGCCATTGTTGCTTGGCGTAAGATTGACCCCTACAATTTGCAAAATTTAAACCATCTTTTTCCAATTTCTTCGCTATCACTTCAGCAATGCCCTCAGCCGTTTTGTCTTCAATTGGAACAAAATCTATGAAACATTCCCTGACTTCAACTGAACCTTGTTTTACTTCGACAAATCTTACAATCTGCGACATTTGTTCTTCATGTGATGAGTCTGGTGTACTATCAAACATAATTATCTTGTTGATTCATCCTCTTCGTTCACTTATTAATAATATATATAAAACTTTCACAATGAACTTACTATTCGTTGTCACTTTCCCAAACGTTTCGAGGTGATGTTCCTCTTCTTCAGTGGGAGTATACTGAATGTCGATTACAGAATAACCGTTACGGAATTAGGTGTGTGTGGTGGGGGTTGATGGTGGGAAGGAATTGGCGCTGAGGTTCGAATTGTGTGTATGGATCAGTGTATCGAATAGTGTATGTGATTTATAATGTAATTGTTCATTTAATATGTTGTTTGGTTGTAGTGTCTGATGTCTGTATATTTCAAATTGTTCAGCCTAAAAGTAGAAAACTAAACACAGCTGAACAATTTGAAATATACAGACATCACACACTACAACAAAACAACATATTAAATGAACAATTACATTATAAATCACATACACTATTCGATACACTGATCCATACACACAATTCGAACCTCAGCGCCAATTCCTTCCCACCATCAACCCCCACCACACACACCTAATTCCGTAACGGTTATTCTGTAATCGACATTCAGTATACTCCCACTGAAGAAGAGGAACATCACCTCGAAACATTTGGGAAAATGACAACGAATAGTAAGTTCATTGTGAAAGTTTTATATATATTATCAAACATAATACCGAAATACTTGGCATGCTTGCAGGAAGCAATAATTGTCTTTCGAACATGTTCACCTAGGAGGTTTATAACATCATTTTGCACTCGAGGAGAAAGATATGATACACTTCCTGGATTTTCGGACACTGATTGCAAATGAGCCCTTATAACACGATCAAATTTAGCTAGGTATTTCAAGAGAGCGAGAATGTTCCCAGGTCTACAATTGTCATCGTTTACAATCGACTCTCTGTGGCCTCTTAAAGCTAAATTCTGTTGAGCCAATGTTTGAACAGTAGCAATTACACGTTCAAGAACTACTCTCCAAATTCTACTTTGCTCTAGAACCTGTTGTTGAAGGCGGTCATCAATAACTGTCCCTTTTTATAAGGCACGTTCTAAGTCCTTCCATTCCAAAAATGCAACCCTGTGAGCGGGGCTGTTTTCATGATCTTGAACGCGCGGATTTAACTTTTGCCATGTTGAAAGTCCTGTTTCATTATTAAAGCTAGATTTATGATTTCTCTGCGGAAATAGCGTGCAACAAAAACAAAACGGATTTCTTAGATGGGGAAGAACACATCCATGACCGATTAACCTTTTCTCCATTTTTCAAAGTTTTTTTAAACCAATGCCTATGCAGAGATCGTCCAGATTCATCCTCAGGGAAAACAGAGTCTTTGTTTTGCGGTTGGTATGTACCTTTCATTACAAATGAGTCACGAAATTGTTTTGAAATATTCGTCGGCCACACTCCAATGTCGTGCAACATCAATTTTTCACAGTTATCATTGTCAAGTGGATTAGCCTTATTTTCAATCATTTCATTCAAGCTGGTAGGCCTATTTTCAATTTTGTCAAAACTTTCATTTTCAAGTGCTGAGTTTTTACGTGAAGGTCCTACTTTACTTGATTCTAAGTTTTGATTTGAGTCATCTTCTTCAAAGTCACTGGTTGAAGTTGTAATTTGAGAATAGTCCTTCAGCCGGGAAGTACTAGAACCATCATCTTTTTGACTATCAATGTTCGATGCTTCAAATTCAAGATTCAATTCGTCGCTGTCAAGTTCAGGTTCATTTCGAGTTGTAGAGGTCGATGACGATGATCCTTCTATAAAAGCTTTCATAAATGACTTGCAACTCTCGATTGATTTAGTACGTTCTTGTTTCAGTTTTTGATACTGAGCCCCACTTGGCTTCTGTCGTTTCATTTTTGGGATCTGGAATAGAACAAAGATAATTGGTTAAACTTGGTTTCAGCTTTAGGGATTTTTTGCGAATTTCGTCACGAGTAATAATCGCCCTTAAATTATAAAGATCCAACCATTATTAGGAGATTGTTAAATCTAGCTATTGTTTTCGCGTATCCGCCTTTTTCCTCTGTCGCGCTCAAGTATGAATATATTTAGGAGGCTGTTGGTTGTTTTTAAAACATATGGTTTTTATTTAAACGAGAAACAACTAAAAGCATTAGAATATCAGAAAATCCTAATGAATTATGCTGTTGGTAAATATAAAAATGAAATTTATTAATATACAAAGTATAATAACAAAACACATTGGAAATATGGTCATATACGAATGTTAGGTTGAAGAAAGAAGAAGTAAAAAAAATAATTGTATACATCAGTTTAAATAAAATATTAGGACACTTCACATTCGATTAATGCATACCAGTCATTTATCATGTAAATAAATTAGGGCTATAATTAATATTACTATGCATTTAAAAAAGAAATATTGGTTTGTCCGTATGCCTCACAATATGAAGTAACATAAATATTAGTTTAGCATTTTGCGGCGATGTTTCGATGAATGAATGAATAAGAAGAACTATAAGTTAGCCTATATGAAAACAAAATTATAGGCCTATACCTAAATACCGGTATAACAAAACTAGCGAAACTATTATGTAGTTGTTCTTAATGTAATATCTTACATTTTAATCTCGTATTTATACTTTACGCTGTGGGAAACAAAAGGTAATCTTCAAACTTCTGTTTATACATACAAACACGTATGCGCAAATTTGTGTGAGCGTGTAAACGCCTGACGCATACCGACTGCTTTGCGTATGTTCGTTTCGTTCCATGTGTGTTCGTCGAGTCTGGTATGCATTGTAGGCTAACAAAAATATTATAACTTTGATGCATACAGAGATCTTTGTGTCTGAGATCTCTATAAATGTGACGCATACAGAAAAACTGCGATCTCTATAATTACTAACACGGTTAATTAACAAACGCACGAACAATATCTTAAGTATCTTAAAAGTTATATTTTGAAATGAACAACAGACACAGTTTTATTGGACAGGCACGCTGGTTTTAGATTACTGTAATTACTAACATGGTTAATTAACAAACACACGAATATTTGACACGCAGTTTTATTTGACAGGCACGCTGGTTTTAGATTACTATAATTACCGGTACCAAATAAATTACCGACATTCTGTTAGTTAACAAGCGCAAAGTACACTAAAACACGTGGTGTGTACTAATACATTTCCCGCCTAATTCAGCGTCGGTGGGTTTCGTAATTACTCGTAGCATTAAAATCACCTCCAAGCTGAAAATGATAGATGAGTCTTACCTGGATGAAGTAAGTAATGTGATAAACAATTAGCACTTAAAATTATTCAAAACACCGCCACTATCACGATCTGACACTCTCGAAGTCTACAGCAACACTGAATATCCGTCCGTTTGCTTCAGTTGACTGACCCGACGCGCTAAAAATAGCTAACAATGCATGGGACCACATGAAACTTCATTATAACTTTATTCTAAAACACATTCTGTCACATGTACATTATATTGCATGTTAACCCTATATTTTTGTCCTAAAGTACAAATAAAAATTATGTTTTGGCATTTTGGCGCCCCCCTTCAAGCGGTGCCCGGGGCGGCCACCCCCTTCACCCCCCCTAGGTACGCTACTGTTTGTATACACTCTGTTAATAATCTTACTAAGTGCCGGGCTTATTATGCTGTGGTCCAATGCCGTTGTTGAAACAGACATTTTGGCCCCACCGTTGGAAGCCATCTTCAATGTTACAATCTGTAGCAACTGTTACACTGTTCACCATTTGCCTTAGAAATCGTAACACTGAAGACTGCCTTCAATAGTGGGGCTGAAACACCGGTTGACGCTGACCGTGAAAGTCTAAGATACCAGTTATATCTGTGTACAATTAGTAAATGTTTTTATATTCAAATTAAGAGTACAATTTTAGTACTGTAGTTTTAATAGTTAATATGTTTGAAACAGTTTTTACACTTGTGTTATAGCTATCTATATTTGTGAACGCTCTAATATACTGACAGTATATTTCACTCATGTGTACCTTTTCTCTCAATAAAAAAATTTGTTTCTCATTTTATATAATTTCTTCCATGGTTGTTCTGTCTCTCATCTTAATATCTGTCTGTCTGGCTGTCTGTCTGTCTGTCTCTCTCTCTCTCTCTCTCTCTCTCTCTCTCTCTCTCCCCCCTCTGTTTTCCCTCCATTTATTTGTGGTTAGTGTTTGGGTGATGGGTAGTAAGAAGGGATAGGACTTTATGGAACAAGGTACACACAGGAACTAAAGGTACTGACATGCAGTTTTTGTGACAACTTACTTTGATTTTTAGTTTTTGTTAATGGAGATTCCTCTTTTTTTGATAGTACATTTTGATAGTTTCATCATCATCAACAGTGGCTCTACAACCCTTGGTGGGTCTTGCCTGCTCCAAGAGTCGATTCCATTCTTCCCCATTGCATGCCTTGGCTTTCCAGTTTCTTATGTTCAAATTTCCGAGGTCCTCCTCTATCTGATCTTTGAATCTACTTCGGGGTCTTCCCCTTTTTCAACTACCCATTTGTACTATTTTATATTTATTGATATAATAAATATATAAATATAAATATAAATATAAATACCTAAGGGAATTTACTTTTGACTCAAATACTTTCTAAATAACTTCTTCGGGCGCCATCTTGTATTGCCAACTGTTAATAACTTACCAAGGTTCGACTCAGCGAACCGGGAAGTGCAGAACTGGTTATTTAAGAAAGTACAACTGAATTACCATCACACCTATTTTAATTCATTTTCACACTACAAAAGAAAACATGAAAATATAGCGACAAATATTGTTAGAGACAAAAATTTTATAGAGACAAATATTCTCCTTACTTTCTCCTACTTTGTTACGATCTTATAGAACGACAATAATAACATTTGTTATGCATGATTTTCTCTTTAGAATAGAAATAAATACATTTTATAAACCTAAGATTAATTTTAAAAGCGGAAACCAGCACTTCATATTTTACTATATAATTAAACAAAACCCCCACACTCGCTCACATACTACCCGTTTTAGATTTTCCCCTTAAACTCCCATTTTATTTAATTTGCCCCATCTGTTTTGGATTTCTGAAAAATATAATAAATTTGTATATAATAATTCTGTATATATCCTGGTAAAACTTATCTGTCTCGAGTCCGAATTCTAGTCCAGACGACGTCACATCTCTTTCCGTGCGCACTTTCACTTTAATTCATAATTACCGAATTGTTATATTGTAAAGAAAACTGTTAATCACATTTTTAATAAGAAATTTTGACTTTAAGTCATATTTTGAAATATATTATTCACATTCTTTAAGGTGCGGGCGATGTAAACTTCGCCTAACCAGCGAGCCGGCAGACGCGACAGTTTTATGCGTCCATCACTGGTAGTTGTTATTTGCCGACTGGGACTCGGCCAGCGGCACTATTTTATCAAGTCGCCGTGGTTGTATGACCAATTCTCATTGTTTCTAAGTTTGTATCACTACGCCAGCAGACTGTTTTTTGTTACATAACTGCATTCCACAACGGGGATCGTCTCTGACGTAAGATCATCCGATGCCGTTACATAACTTGTTTAGGCTGTTTTGTGTGTCATTGGTTGACCTTGGCACAATTCCAGCTTATTAATTCTGTCGCTTCAGAAATTCATATACAATATTTGCAATCAGTCGTACCACCTCCGCTACCACTGTTGCTAACAATAAATTTACCTTTGTTTACATTTTGTCCCAACCATAGTAAAAAAATGTTATCTGCTTTATTAAAAAAAAATACAAATTTCCTTATTACCCCGAAATAGACCCAAAATGTCCCGTTACACATTGGTCTCTGGTAGAAAATATGTTTCGTAGGCTGTCCTTCCTCCATTCTCTCTATGTGTTCGACCCACCTTAGTCTGTATATTTTGATTATCCTGACAATGTCTGGCTCTTTATAAAGATGGTGTAGTTCATAAATATAGTGCCTGTGCCACATTCCGTTTTCTTGTACTCCTCTAAATATTGTTCTTAGAATCCGTCTTTCACAGCACCCTAGAAGTCTCTCGCTATTTTTTGTCACTGTCCAGGTTTCTGGAGCATTGTCAGCACTGGCCTGATAAGTGTTTTGTAGATTTTGCATTTCTTGAGATGAAGCTAGATGTCAGGTGCTTTTTTAATCCCTAATATGTTTTATTTGCGAGATATATTCTTATTATTTCAGTGTTGATGTTGTTAGTGCTGTTTATCTGGGAGCCAAGATATATGAACTCTTTTACTGCCTCTATATTTTTTTGCCTATTTCAAGGTTTTGAAGGGTTGGGTTTAGTGGTAGTTTGTTGGCAGCATACATGTATTTTGTTTTCTCCAAGTGTATCTGCAGTCCAATTTTACTTGAGGCTTCCTCTAATGCTGTAAAGCTACTAATAAGATCTCGTTTGGTTCTGGCAATTAGATCAATATCATCTGCGTATGCTAAGAGGTGTATACTTTTGTTTAGGATCGTACCTCTTGTGTTTATTTGGGAGTCTTATCACTTTTTCTAGTGCTAGATTAAATAACAAGCATGACAGACTATCTCCTTGTTGGAGTCCAGTTCGAGTTGTGAATGAACATGGAACAGTTTTATGCACTTTAACTTTACGTTTTACTTTTGAGAGAGAAAGTTTTGATAGTTTAATCTCATTTATGTGGCAAATTTTTGTTATAAACTTCCAATAAGCCTTAGACTGAGCACCAGATTTCTAAGACTTGAAACTTGCTGTTTTGAATTCCATTTTAAATGATTTTGTAATTGGTAACGTGTGTGGATATAAAAAACAATTGTATTACAAGAAATGTGTATTGAAACTTGCTAACAGAAAATGTGTACTATGAAGTTGTTGAATTTTATGCCAAATCAGATTTATGAATTCAATAACTTGTTATTCATTTATGAATTTCACTCAGTGTATTTTTGTATCTAATTGACTATGTTCTGCTACTGTGATAAGTGCATAGTCTTGTAATTTACAGACAGGAAAAATTATCAAGACAAGGAAGAACCGCAAGTAACGTTTGAAGAAGAAGATGATCATGTTTTTATAAAACCATTTTCTTTACCACCTGGCTGTTATAGAGTTAGATTATATGTTTATCATTTGGTACAGTCGACAGAATACATGAATTTTGCTACAGTAAGCTATTAATTTTTTATTGTTATGTTGATTTGTATGTCATGTAAATGCATGCGTTGGTATAGTGTGAAGTAGTTGTTAAATAAAGTGAAAGTTTTGTTTAAAATTAGATCAGTGATTTAATTACAGTGGATCTTGGAGGGTTTTCCAACAATTTTTGAAAAACTAAAGCCATTTAAGCAAGTATTGGAAAAAACTAATGTTATTATTTTTATCAATATCAAAAGGTTTCTAGTATGTCTAATCAGTAACTAAATTATGAGACATTTACCTGAGTAACAGCCTGGTAAAATCTGGCCTAACATAATTAATAGTACATTAGGCCTTATCAAGATAATCTAACTTGATTTGGTAAATTGCATTCTTTTTCTTCACTGATTTGTTTGATTTACGACGCTTGTAAGGTGGTAATTGAGCCCCTGGTTATGCAACAGGGTTAAATTTATGTAACTTCTATATCCAACAAGGGATTATGAAAGGAAAAAGTAGATTATTAATGGCAGGGAAGGTTTAGTAATAAAATAAAAAAAATACACTAAATTTTGAAACTCAATTTATTTTTTGCATGTATACAGTGAGATACAGTATACATGAACAATGATGTAGTTTACACTGGTTCTATAGTCAGTTATTCAACAACAGAGATTGTCTATTTTTGTAATATTTTGAAAAATCCCCCCAAAAATTCCAATGGTGCAGCAACTTACACCATTGCACCATGGTGAGGGCGGCACCCCAGATTCATTATGGCCCAGTAGACTAAAGCAGTAAAAGAGAAATGTGTCAGTAATATAAGAAAAAGTTTATAGAAATTTTGATAACATGAAAGTTTATTATTCTTTTCTGATAACCCAATGTTACATTGTAGACAGTAGCACTTGTACAATTAAATTCAGTTTTCACAATGGTCTGTACTTGACTTTAGTCTTCAAGTTTGCACAGTAAGAATAATCTGGATCTCACAGTGCTCTGTTAGATTCTGAGGCAAACTTACATTGCTTTTACACATTGTGTCGTCTTTAGACAATCATAACCATGCTATTTAGTATTTATACTCTGTGATACATAACTTGACTTTTTAATGGTTCACTCTACTGCCTTACACTAGGTGACAACCAATAAATAATTTAAGGATATTCTTTTTTATACCGTGTTGCACTGGCTTATTTCACTTTTTGCTTACTGTGACAGTAGCCACAATTTCGCCTACTATATTTTGATTTTTTGTTTGTTTACAAAATTATAATTTTGAATAAATATAAGTATATCACTACCGACTCAGAACACAAAGTTTTTTATAGGTAAAAATGTAAAAGTTTTACCTTATAACCTGAACCAGTTTTACCTTAATATAAGCTTTGTCGGAGACTGCCACTGCAAGCACTGTCCATCTTGTTCTTAGCAACGGTGCTGTCTCTTGAAGGATCGATCTTGTGTGTGATATGTTCATATAATATGTGTGAATTTGAATTGTGTCTGTTCGTTTAGGATGTCGTTTTTATGTGTTTTTGTGTGTTTGTATATTTCCAGTTGTTCAAGAGTGTCTAGTTTTCAGCCTTTTGTGTGTACATGTAGAATACCTATGTTGATGTCTATGTTTGTGTATGTGTGGTTTGCTTCAGTGAGGTGGTTTGCAAAGGTGGATTCAGTGGTAGAGTGTAGTGTCTTTGTGTGTTCAATGTATCTTTGTTTGAAGCTACCGTACATCCTGTCTGGCCTGTGTAGAATTGGTTGCGATCTGAGCAATTTAGTTTGTAAACACCAGGAAGATCAAATTTGTTTTGTTCTTTGTGTGTGTGTTTTGATAGTGTGTGTTTTGTTTTGTTTGTAGTTTTGTATGCGATTCTGTATCCTGCTTTTTTAACTTTGTGGGCTATAATTTTGATATATGCATATTTTATTATAGTGTTACTTTGAAGTGGTCGGCTTGTCTTTGTATGCTGCTATACAAGGAGGGGCTTTGCGGAATATCAATTCTGGTGAAGACCTTATTCTTGATGCCTCTGAATCATACGATCCCAATGAGAAAGCAGACGCACAGGATCATCTAATGTTTACATGGTGGTGTGATAAGCCTGAGTCCTTTTGTAAGCGTCATGTTACCAAAGGTAATTTTTGTGTTTTTATTACTGTTAGGAAATAAGTGGTTTCAGGTTAAATAATTTATAGTACCTAAACCAAATAAAAAATAAAACATCTATTTTTTGTCTCTTAAGGTATCATAGGTTTACTATTAAATTTTTTTATAGTGAAAATGAAAACAAGTGTATGAACTTTAGATCTTTGGTTGTTTGAGATAATCAAGGGCATATCCACTGTTTGTTACGTTTCACTTTACTTTTATTTATTTAATAACACTTTATTTACAAATTTTCACTTTCGGCTCGTGCAGCCGCCATGTTGTCTAGTACCAACGTAAAATATACTTACCGGGTCCAGGTGATCGTTTAGATGAGCTGAAAAGTTAACAAGATGGTTGCTTTGAAATGATTACCTCAAATTTACTTGTATTTTTGCAAACTTGTGTTTATTCATTATTTGGTCATTATATATTGATGACAAAGGCAAAATTTACTCCCTCCATCTTTTACACTTCACGATTCAAACATGAATACTATACATTGTTTTTTTACATCAACCTTTCTTCAAGATATATTTAATCAATACTAATTAAAATTCAAATTAACTTGTTAAACATTGAAATAGATGCTGAAAAATACTAAACTACCTTCTATTAACATAAACCAGTGGTTTTTTTATATTAAATTAGGCACACACACACACACACACACACACACACACACACACACACACACACACACACACACACACACACACACACACACACACACACACACACACACACACACACACACACACACACACACACACACACACACACACACACACACACACACACACACACACACACACACACACTCTCTCTCTCTCTCTCTCTCTCTCTCTCTCTCTATTTCATACGGTACATTTTTTTATGAGCTCAATTTTAAAAGTGCCAGTAATTTAAACAATTTTGAAATGTCTACTTCCCTGCTGATGCGTAGAAATTCGACTAACCAGGCGTCAACTCATGGCTTACGCTGTTTGCTGATGTTCGTAGTTCTCACTTTTACATTTTACGGCCGAACTGTTAAGTTACTGCAATTTTTCTCACTGTCTCTACTTGTTTTGTTATAATACTGTTTAGATCCAAAAATATATCAAAATATTCACATTTTTAGTTGTTTTGCGGGCGAAAACGGTACGCAGCCGGCAGCGAGCGGAACTGCCCACGTCCGCTTGGTGTTGATGTTAATTGCCGACTGCTGAGACGAACGGCGTTATTTGCTGAGGTGGAGAGGGTGTCACGTCACCAAGTCTCATTGTCTTCAAACTATGACGAGCAATTTTTAAGGCGCGGCGAATTACGCACTGCATTCTTAAATGACATATTTGCAGGCTTGGCCTGATGACTTTATAGGTCAGAGTTCGTCTGGCAAAATCTAGTTGTTGTTTTCGCGTATACAATGTTGACCTTGATACAATTTCCACTTGCTTGCTATTACGCGCGTTTTAAAACTTTACCATCCATTATTATTTATGCTTTGAATTAAAATAAAATTTATATTTGTTTTCCCCCAAACCACTATATAGACAGAAATGTACCGTTACAATACCCCCTCAATGAGAGGTTTTATGCCGAAGCATAAAAACTCTCATTGACACTCTCATACTTCCTAAAGGGATCAGCCAGGATATGTAGCTACAACCCCCTTTATGGTTTATATAAAAAAAAATAGTTAACTCACCCCTTGGTCCAGTGACTGTGACTGCACTTGAATGACCTTACTGGACTTCTCTCTCGAGAACCCAACACCGCAAGGCCAGTCAGGTACTTGACGCTCCTGCTCTGACGTGCTGGCCAGCTCAGACTGCCGCCACAGGATCACCAGACTCTGAAACATCAAATTAAAAATCAAGTAGTGGCCTTGTATAATACCATATCCCTAACTGATCTGTTTCCCCTTAGCTGTTGTAGCGTGTCAATTTTGGGTATTTTATTTTTGACCGTGAGGGGCATTTGTATTTTTATTTATTTCGTTTTGTGCGGGAGCTTTATTTAAACATTGTGAAATTTCATATTACGACAAAGATTCATTTCATTATAACAGAACACGTATTGAGAAACTGTGGTGTAACAAAGCGAAACGCAGTTTGCAGTTGAGTAAGGCGGCAAAGGAATTCGCTCCCCCTTCGAAATTCTAAGAACTTTGTATATGTATGTCGGCGCCCGTACGTAACACAGCCGGGCGGAGCGCTGAAGTGACGCCGTAAAAAACTCAAAATGGCTAAAAGCAAGAAACTCTACGAGCACATGGTCGTGAAACAGCAGGAAATAATGTTTTAAGTCCTGCCCCTTTTATGACGTCAGCCAATGCCTAGCTGAGATCATATGCTGTATTAGCTCCAAAAAACTACATGTAGAGCATGGGACGCAGTTTCAGCGACGAAGATCAAGGCAGTGCTTTCCATACAAAGGCTGAGATCATCTCAGCAGTACCTGTTACGTTATCATTCCCAGTCTGCTAGCTGAACTCCCCGGTACCGGGACGGCCAAAGTAGGCTCGTCATAAAAATTGTTAATTAAACAGTAAAAAAGGTGTAAATACAGCAAATTGTCATGTGACCGCGGTCAATCAATCGAGGGGGCCTTAATCAAGAGTTTTAGTTTATTTCAGACAATAAAAGCAGTGTAACCGAACAATGCGTGTGTGCGGAGACCGCGTGGCCGGCGAGGGGGGAAGTTTATTCTTATAAAATGTTAAGGGATTTATAAATTGATTGGTTTGTAAGCGTGAGTGTGAGCAAAGCTGGGCTGTTTGTGTCTGTGTTTGTAATTGTGTTTTGGGTGATTAGAAACGATACATAAGGTAAGCCATAGTTGTAAGTTTTATTACGAGTAAGATGCAAAAAGCAGGATAACATTTGTTTTTATATGTAAATTTAACTGACTTGATCAAAATTAAAATCTCAATTCTCTTCATACAAATGTGTTGTGCAAATTATTCACACAACCTTAAGAAATTATGCCTGTATCCTAAAGTACGTATGACGCAACCCTGAAGCCGAGTGATGGTAAGTAGAAGTTTCTTAACGTTTATTTTGTATTATTATTATGTCATTTATTAATGGACATAACAATGGCGCCACGAACCGGAACGAATTTAATAATATAAATTCCATACCTACAAATAGGATACAAGCGTAATTTAGAGGTTGAGTGAAAATACGCAAAAGGTACTTATGTAAAGTTATGCAAAATAAGTAAAGAATATTTGTTCACATAAGAAACAGAGTAAATATCTAAAAATAATAATAATGGAAACTACAGCAGAGAACGGAGTCGATTTGTCCGACTCGACTGTGATAAGCGAAATAGCTGAATTAAATGAATCAGCTGTTATGAATAGTTTTGAATTACATTCAACGCCGAATGTAGGTCAAGGCGACAAAACTCTGAACACAAGTAGTATAAATGAATCAAATAATACAGATGAGTCGGGGATCCAAACGACCCCAAAATCAAATAGAGAAAATAAAAATAATGACAATGAAGTCGGCATCACTGACGACAAAATAGAAAATCTAGTGACACCTATCCAAAATAAAAAATCTGACGATAATTACGAAATGTTTACAATTATACAAACAATGTTAGATATGAAATTCAGTGAACGGAAGAGTGATTCTGATGCTAAATTCAATATGCAAAATTCAATAATTAATAACAAGTTTGATGAGTTAAAAAGCGAGATTCAAGAAATTAATAGACGTTGTGAAAATACCAAAGTAGAATGTACTGATAAAATTAACCAAGTAGAAACCAAAGTAGAAAATTCAATACAGAAGACAGATGTTAAATTTAATGAAATAGATAGTCAGATAGATAGAGTTGAGAAGCAAATCAATGAGAATAATGAAAAATTAATTAATTCAATGAATGAGTATAACAATGACATAGAATCTAAAATTAATAAATGTAATACTGAAACTGACTGTAAGTTGAGTAGCATAGTAATGACAGTTGAAAAATTTAGTCAGAATATTGATGAACACCAAAATAAGATTGACTCGAAAATAAATGAAATTGAAAGTAATTATAAGACAGAAATACAAGCAGTAAATGAATCTATTGAAGTAATATCAAAAAATAATGTACAGTCTGAATATAGTAATGACAAAAAATTATATTCACTTGAACAAAACATTAGTAGTATGAGAGACGAATTAAGTTTAGTCAAAAATCAAAATGTAAGCAATGTTACTGAACGCATATTTATGACACGAGACACAAACAATGAAATAGAATTAGAAACTTTTAGTAGTGAAAATAGGAGAGTGCATCCAATGCAATTTTTAAATCGAGTGCGAGAATTTGACAAATTTAATGGTAGTAGTTGGGAGGTTAAACTTATAAAAATTTTGAAATGTTTTAAAGGCAATTCAGAGATATGGGCGGAGACACATCGAAACGAATGGGAGAGGTATGAAGATTTTGAAAAAGCCTTTCGAAATAAATACTGGTCGGAGGAGGAGCAGGAGATACTACGAAGCCAAATAATGGGAACTGGGAGCTTTGGAAGAAACAACCGGAATATTACCGCGTATACCATGAAGCTGTACAACGAAGCGAAGTATTTAGAACCACCGCTACCATTCCAGTCGTTTGTACGCCATATCAGTAAGCACCTACCGAGGAAAGTGCAGATCACGTTAATGACCAGAGAGGTAAGCGATATAAATGAGTTAGAAAAAATATTGGATGTTTTTCAGAATATTAAGGACCAGGAAGATAGCAGACGCATACAACAACTTAATATGCAAAATGGAGGTAATTATACACCAAGAGGAGGACCAAACGGGGGAAACACAAAATGGTCGAGAACGAGACAGACGATACCCGATGTGGAAATGTGACGGGTGTCTGGTGGAAAATTATGCTGACCGTAATTTTTGTTATAGATGTAGAAGGGCGAGGCCCGGACAGCAGCAGAGGACACAACAGAGATTCAACAACCCACAGCAGAGGAACGGGGACCGACGAGCAGAGAATACAAGAAACGAAGGAGGAAATCAGCATATGGGTAGAGTGTATACGGCCCGAAATGCAGACGAGAGGACGGGAAACTAAGGAGGACAATGGATGAGGAGGCCCGGCCATTGTCGAGGAATAACCACGGGGTCCACGAAAATAAATATAGGAATAACACTATTCACGCGGACTTGGCTACGGAATTGATGGAAGAAGAGGAGGCGGAAACGAGGAGACAAGAGGCGTGGTTAACTGAGGTAAAACTGGAGATAGAAGGTAAGTCAGTCTTGACACTTATCGACACAGGTAGCGAAATATCCGTAATAGCAGAACATGTACTGAATAAATTGAAAGAGACTAACAAACATATTCCGTCTTTGCCAGTAGCGGGAGTAACAATTGTAGGCATTACGGGTGTTAGAAGTAAACGGGTTACAACACAAGTCCAGTTGAACATGTTAATAAATGGGGAAAGCTATGAAATACATTTCTAGTTGTAAGGGGTTTAAATTTAGAAGTGATTTTGGGTAATGACTTTTTAATAAGAAATAATGCGGTCATTAATTTTAGAAAAAGAATTTTAGAATTGAGTAATGAAAATAAACAAATAACGGTTAATTTTGAACGGGTTTTAGACACAGTAAAGATTTCAGGTATAAGGGTTATACCAGATAAGACCATAAATAGGGATATGGAATTTAGTATACATGCGTGTAGAGAGAGTGTGAGTGAAGAGAGTGGAGAGAGAATATGGGCGGATAGAGAGGTTAAATTTTGCGGGGAAGGTGGCGCAATGGGGAGTTCTCAGCGTAAAGCGCTGTGGCGGGTAGTTGAGGATTATAGGGGAGTGTTTGCCGGGGAACCAGGAAGGGCAAAAGGTTATGAATGCGAGTTAAAGGTGAGGGAGCATGCGCCATATGTCCAACGTAGTTATCCGGTACCATATTCGAAAAGGGAGGCCGTACAGTTAGAATTAGATAGGATGTTAGCGGGGGATATTATAGAAAGGTCGGTATCAACTTATTCCAACCCTTTAGTGGTGGTGATCAAAAAAGATGGGAGAGTGAGGTTATGTCTAGATGCCCGCAAAATCAATCAAATAATTATTCCAGACCGGGAGTCACCCGAAGCGATAGAAGAGATTTTTCAGAAATTCAGCGGTGTGAAATATATGACCTCTTTAGACCTGACTGCAGGGTATTGGCAAGTCCCGTTGGCAGTAAATAGCAGGAAGTATACCGCGTTCTTGTTCAACGGCAAAAATTATCAATTTAAGCGTTTGCCGTTTGGTTTGAACACCAGTGTAGCCAGCTTTATTAAGTGTCTTGATGAGATTTTGCAACCCCATAACTTAGACTTTTTAACCATATATGTGGATGACATACTAATTGCTTCTAGAACGTTTGAGGAGCATGTCGAACATTTAGAGTATGTATTGGAGAAGTTACACCAGGGAGGTTTGACGGTGAATTGGGACAAATCAAAATTTTTGCAAACTGAGATACATTTTTTAGGTTTCATAATAACACCTACGGGAATACGTGCTAATCCGGATAAAGTAGAATCCATCGTGACGTTCCCGGAGCCTAAAAATATAAAACAATTGCAAAGTTTTCTTGGTCTCTGTAATTTTTACAGGAAGTTCCAGCGGAACTACGCCCAGACGACGGCCCGACTCAGCGCAGTGCTGCAAAAGAACAAACAATGGAATTGGGGCGATAACGAAAGAGCAGCGTTCAACGACATCAAAAATAAGTTCGCTGATATGATATTAATGAATCATCCCAATTTTAATGAAAAATTTTACTTACAGACAGACGCAAGCAATATAGCACTTGGAGCAGAACTATACCAAGAAGACGAGGCGAAAGAACATAAAACCATCGCCTTCGCCAGCCAGACGTTGCTAGCCACAGAACGCAACTATACTACAACCGAGAAGGAGCTCCTCAGTATAGTGTTCGCCGTGAGGAAGTTCCGAACGTACCTGCTGGGTAATAGAACCATCATCAGGACGGACCATAAAGCGCTGTCGTTCCTGAATACTTGCAAACTCACACACAGCCGGATAACCAGGTGGGTGTTAGCTCTTCAAGAGTATAATTTTTCTTGGGAATACATTAAGGGTGTGGAGAACAGGGTGCCAGACACACTATCACGAGTAGACATAGACAGAAATAGAACGGGGAGAGATATCAAAGAAATAGAGATTTATAGATTGACCAGGGAAGATAAACTTTTTGGGGAAGAATTAAAGGATATAAATATAATGCAAAGAGCTGATAGTAAATTAAATAAAATCATTACTAGCGTAGAATCAGATGTAGATGAGTTTGGGTATAAACAATATTTTCAAATGTTTAAAGGTAGCTTGTTTAAAAAAGTAGAGGGTAGAGAGAGAGATTGGAGGTTAGTTATACCTGAAGGTTTGATAGAGAAAATAGTGTGGGACTGTCACCTTAGGTACGGGCATTTTGGGGCACGGAAGTGTGTGAATGTGTTAAAGGAATCTTGTCTATTTAAGAATATGGAGAAACGCGTCCGAAGAATACTTAGAGTTTGCGAGTTATGTCAGAAATCTAAAGTTGTAAATTATAGGTTAGAAGGAGAACTAAATTATATTAAAGTAGAAAAGCCATTCGATCTAGTAGCTGTAGATTTGTACAGCCCTTTGCCGAAAGGTAGGGGTGGAGTGATGCATATTTTTGTTGTACTCGATACTTTTTCCAAATATGTAAGATTGTATAGCGTGAAGCGAGCAACAAGTAAGGTGCTGAGCGAGAAGATCACACGCGACTACATGATCAACGTGGGAAAGCCGAAGGTGATATTATCCGACCATGGTCCGCAGTTCATCAGCGGGAGATGGCGCCAGACTCTCGGATGGGAAGGTATCATCCCAAAGCACACCGCAGTGTATCATCCACAGTCAAATCAGGCGGAGAGAGTCGTGAGAGAGTTGGGCAGAATTTTCCGGACATACTGCCACGCCAAACACAGCGAGTGGCCACTCTATGTCCGGGAGATTGAAAATTGGCTTAACTGCACCACCCACGAGTCGATGGGGTTCACACCTTATGAGTTAATAAGAGGAACGCGTCCACAGAGGATTTTGGAACAATTAATTGAATATCCACCGGAAACCAACACTATTGGTAACGATGTTAAACTGAGACTAGCAAATGAAAATTTGTTGACGAAGGGGGAGAGGAGAAAACAGAGACATGATATGAAAGGTAAGTGGACGCAGTACGAGGTCGGACAGCTGGTATTGGTACGACGACATGATTTATCGAGCGCTCAAGATAAGGAGATCAAGAAATTTTTCTTATTATACGAGGGGCCGTACGAGATAGTAGAAATAAAAATGAAAAATTCGTATGTGTTACAGAATAGAGAAACCAGGGAGATAGTGGGTACGCACAACGCTACAAATTTGAAATTATTTTGGTCAGCATAAGGATTTTATTAAATAGTAAATGTATGAATGTCATTTAATTGTTTTTTTTATGTTTATAGAAGGGCTCCTCCCCCATTTTCTGGCGGTCACGATCTTACCAGTCCTGGCCGTGGAATTCGGAACTCGGAGGCGGGCCATGGTTGGCGGATCTTCCTTCGGGCAGTGAAAACAACGATGGTCCGGCCCCACCAAAATTGGTAAAAAACTGGAAATTTAGCTACATATTTGAACGGGGAGGGGGACCCCAACAGGTACGTGACGAATTAAAATTTTTTTATACACTCCAGGTGCATCAGTTTTGATGTACCTGTCACGTGCCTGCACTGCCTTAGAGTGTTATATATAAAGGAGGCTACACCTAAATACAAGACAGTGCGTACAAATTTAAATATTTTTAGTGGCAATGGTAAAGTTTAAAATGGAGCCATTGACTATAGTTTTGCTTACACCCGAAATGAAGAGTTTTGCGGGGAAGTATAAAAAATACCGGAACTGACGACGGGTTAGTGGGGATGAGAGATAAGGTAGTACAATTTGCATAGAAGGGGAAGTAACTACACAAAGTAGATCTGTTCTGGTATTTTTATATACTTCATCGCAAAACACCCCCGTTTCAGGTGCGTCCATGATCGCCGATATAAAAAAAAAAAAAAATATATATAAAAAAAAAAAAAGTTGGATGTATATAATTTTAAATTTAAATAAATTTTAGAATTAAGTGACCAAGTATAATTGTCAAGTCTTAGTAGCAGTGAGTATGGGAACGCTTTGAAAAGATGTGTAACAAAATAAAAACTTGTGGTCAATACAAGAAGTGGGGGTGAATTTTGGGGGGTAGATTGGTGCTCAATGAAGTGATAGAACAATGGAGTGTGGAACTGCAATTGTTGAAAGTTTAGTTATCAATGTTAATAATTAGTTAGTAAGTTGCTATTGCGGGGGTGGCCTGTGCCCTCATAAATAGCGGAATGGGTTGGGGGTAAAAGAGAGTGATACCCCCATCGGAGACCGAAATGGCGAAAATGTGCGGCACACCTTTTTCGTGTAAAATTAAAATTTACACACTGCTAAACGCCCGTGTCGCACATAGTAGTAATGATTGTAACAGGCAGTCAAATTGAAGTTAGATTTCCCCGACTTTTCGGGCGATTACTGCCTTACCAGCACTAATCGTGGATTTGGCCAGCGGCCAGCTATGGTCATATCAAGTCCCTTGACCATAGCTGACTTGAAATTGGTATATATTAGAAATTCAATGGGGGGGTGACACTAGGGGAAATCTCCCGGAACTATGAAACAGCGGCTGCCACTCTGCCCGCTTGGGGGTAGCAAGACAGGTGGTAGACCCGCAGTAAGGGCGAGTAATTATGTAACAAGAATATGTTGATATTCGAGAATGTTTAAATGTAATAGCGGAAGCAAAGACACGGAGAGGTAAGCCTGCTCCAAAATATACAGTCTTTGTCGAAGCGCAAGGGCAAGACAGTCCTCCATAATTGGAAATAGTGTGTGTGGCTGGGAGGTGGCTCAGATGAGCCACGAATGTAAATTTTATAACATAAAAATTTTTTATTCAAATTTTGATCAAATAAAACTGCTTGTGCTCTGTTAAATAACTAGTGCTCAGACACTCAAGACAAGGTGTTCATGCTATAATTTTAAGTGTATTATTTTATCGTTGCAAGTTAGATATATGTGTTGATAAAATATGTGTTTTCATGATATGTGTATACTTTAAACTAAGCCAATAATTAAACGTCTGGCAGGCGGTCAATATGAATTATCCAAATCAGAGAAATGGGAAACAAGGAGGTGAGAAATAGTGATAAATAAAAATATATATATTTCATATAAGTTGTTCAATTTTGAGATGTATTTTCATTGTGTTAGTAGGATCAGCTGATCAGCAATAACAGGTCACTGGTATATTGGTTTGTAAATGTTATAAGTAATTGATGTTCAAGGTAATGTTTTTAATGTATTACAGATATGTTAAAGTAATGATAACCATAATTTGATAAAATGATAAATAAAGTAACAATTTGTGAAGGTTAATAAAAGATAGTTTTGGGTGATAAATATTTTGTGGGGCATATAGATCTGTCCAAGTCCAAGTCTAAGTTAAAGTTGAAACAGTGGAGATGAGAATAATGTAATGTTGTTTTGAGTTAATATATGTGGTAGAATTTTGTGAAGTATTGATGTTGACACAGTAGTAATGGAGAATAATTGTGGAGTTTTTGAGTGATATGTTGTTGTTTATAATTGATGCTGTTATTTTGTTGTATTTGTAGTAAGGTAATGAGATTGAGATTTTTGAGGATGGCAATTTTGTATTAGGGGATAGTGTAATGTAGGAGTCCGCAACAAGGTTTGGGATGGGATTAGAATCGATTTAGTGGGGACGGGGTCGCCTTAGGTGGAATCCAGGGGCCAAATAAGGGAATTGAGTTTTGGGTGGGGGAAACACGTATCCTATGTACAAAGGGTTAGAGAGTATTTTTTTATATATATAGAGAGAAGGTGGCGATTTGAGTTAAATGATAAGTTGGGATTAGAGGGTGTTTTGAGAGATGTTTTTAATAGAGATGGGTGTCATGGTAGCTGAAGTTGTTAGTTGTTAGAGTCAGGGGGAGAAAGATTACATATGTATACAGATCTAGTAGTACAGTCAATGAGAATAAATAATTTGCATCACCCACAGTAGATTAGAGTAAGATTGTTAAATAAAGAGAGTGATTTATAATAAAAATATAACATTTTTATTTTTTTTGAAACCAGTGACAGAAGTTGGATAGAATTTGATATGTAAAATTAAGGTGTTTATTTTAAATAATTTAAATGTCAATTTGCTTATTATTTATAATAATATTTTGTTAATTTTAAATATTTTATTTTATTATGTTTTGTATTTCAAATTAGGTTATTACAGATGTAGGTATTTTCAGAAAGTGTACATAACATATGTAGGTCAAGGGTCTTGGACTTGACCTAGTTTCGATCAGCTGATGAGGTCATGCACCCACTAAGCTTGTATAGTAGGAAGTCAATTTTATTCGTTTGTTTAATCAATTTAAACCAATTTTCAAATAATGTCTAAATAGGAAGGAAACATTTAAATAAATTAAAATTTTTTTTTGGATTTTAAAATTTTTGGAAATTTCAATTTTGAAAAAAAAACAAAAAATCTTGACTTTTCGCCTGCCAGCGAAGGAATATTTTGAGTAATGATTATTTTATTATGTGTGTATTAACCATGTTTATTTTATTGTATTGCATTGTACTGTTAGACTATAAGTGATTACATGTTCGATTAAGGATATGTTTTGATTAGAAGAAATGTTTAACGTAAGTCATTTTAAAGAAAACAGAAAACCAGGAAGAGAATTAATTGTGTATATTATTTTGAGTTTTGAATTTTTTTAAATTTTTCATAAATTCTAAAAGAATTTTTCAATTTTACAATGTGTTATGTCAACATGTAATGTGAGTGTGTGTGAGCCCAGTATCTGCTAAAGGCAGCCCAGCTTGCATAAAAGGGGATCCATATCGGCTGAGGATCTGGCATAATTTAAGCCAGGGTTTGAGGATATTTGGGGATAGCATGCTAAAAGGCGAGGTGTGCCGTGGTACGAGTCTGTTCGATTTCTCGGTGTTGGGATCTCTTACGGAGAAGTCCAGTGATCTCGTTCAGATGAGTCCATAGTCGCTGAGCCAGGGGGGTCGTGTACCCATGTAGATTAAGAACAAGGGGGTTGTTGGCACCAGTTCCTCACCAGTCCTCTTCGGGGTTTATCGATGAGATTTCTTCTGTTGTGGAACAGCAGAATTCTCATCAAGGGGGTATTTTTTTGATTCCCTGTTCGGGCGCCATTGTTATGTCCATTAATAAATGACATAATAATAATACAAAATAAACGTTAGGAAACTTCTACTTACCATCACTCGGCTTCAGGGTTGCGTCATACGTACTTTAGGATACAGGCATAATTTCTTAAGGTTGTGTGAATAATTTGCACAACACATTTGTATGAAGAGAATTGAGATTTTAATTTTGATCAAGTCAGTTAAATTTACATATAAAAACAAATGTTATCCTGCTTTTTGCATCTTACTCGTAATAAAACTTACAACTATGGCTTACCTTATGTATCGTTTCTAATCACACAAAACACAATTACAAACACAGACACAAACAGCCCAGCTTTGCTCACACTCACGCTTACAAACCAATCAATTTATAAATCCCTTAACATTTTATAAGAATAAACTTCCCCCCTTGCCGGCCACGCGGTCTCCGCACACACGCATTGTTCGGTTACACTGCTTTTATTGTCTGAAATAAACTAAAACTCTTGATTAAGGCCCCCTCGATTGATTGACTGCGGTCACATGACAATTTGCTGTATTTACACCTTTTTTACTGTTTAATTAACAATTTTTATGACGAGCCTACTTTGGCCGTCCCGGTACCGGGGAGTTCAGCTAGCAGACTGGGAACGATAACGTAACAGGTACTGCTGAGATGATCTCAGCCTTTGTACGGAAAGCACTGCCTTGATCTTCGTCGCTGAAACTGCGTTCCATGCTCTACATGTAGTTTTTTGGAGCTAATACAGCATATGATCTCAGCTAGGCATTGGCTGACGTCATAAAAGGGGCAGGACTTAAAACATTATTTCCTGCTGTTTCACGACCATGTGCTCGTAGAGTTTCTTGCTTTTAGCCATTTTGAGTTTTTTATGGCGTCACTTCAGCGCTCCGCCTGGCTGTGTTACGTACGGGCGCCGACATACATATACAAAGTTCTTAGAATTTCGAAGGGGGCGCGAATTCCTTTGCTGCCTTACTCAACTGCAAACTTTCGCTTTGTTACACCACTGTTTCTCAATACGTGTTCTGTTATAATGAAATGAATCTTTGTCGTAATATGAAATTTCACAATGTTTAAATAAAGCTCCCGCACAAAACGAAATAAATAAAAATACAAATGCCACTCACGGTAAAAAATAAAATACCCAAAATTGACACGCTACAATACCCCCTCGATGAGAATTCTGCTGTTCACAACAGAAGAAATTCATCGATAAACCCCGAAGAGGACCGGTGAGGAACTGGTGCCAACAACCCCCTTGTTCTTAATCTACATGGGTACACGACCCCCCTGGCTCTGCGACTATGGACCCATCTGAACAAAATCCCCGGACTTCTCCGTAAGAGATCCCAACACCGAGAAATCGAACAGACTCGTACCACAGCGCACCTCGCCTTTTAACATGCTACCCCCAAAAATCCTCAATCCCTGGCTCAGATTATGCCAGATCCTCCACCGATATGTTTCCCCTTTTATGCAAGCTGGGCTGCCTCGAGCAGATACTGGGCTCACACACACTCACATTACATATTACACTTTGACAAACTCTTTAAAATTGATGAAAAATTTAAAAAAAAAATTCAAAATTCAAAATAATATACTTGACAAAAAAATTCTCTTCCTTGTTTTTCTGTTTTTCTACTTAAAATGCATTAATTTAAACCTTTCTCCTAATCTAAACACATCCTTAATCTAACATGTAATCACTTATAATCTAACAATTCAATGCCATACAATCAATCAATAAAAACAAACATGTTAAGTACACACATAATAAAATAATCATTACCTAAAATATTCATTCGCTGGCAGGCGCAAAATCAAGATTTTTTTTTTCAAAAATTAAAATTTCCAAAAATTTTAAAATTCAAGAAATTTAAATTTATTTAAAATGATTCGTTTATATATAGAAATTATTTAAAATTTGGTGTAAATCGATTAAATAAACAAATTAAATTGACTTCCTACTATACAACCTTAGTGGGTATATGACCTCATCAGCTGATCGAAACTAGGTCAAGTCTAAAACCCTTGACCTACATATGTTATGTAGACTTTCTGAAAATACATTCAACCTCAGTAATATCCTAACTGGAAACACAAAACATAATAAAATAAAGTATTTAAAATTAACAAAATATTATTATAAAGAATAAGCAAATTGACATTTAAATTATTTAAAATAAACACCTTAATTTTACATATCAAATTCTATCCAACTTCTGTCACTGGTTTCAAAAAAAATAAAAATGTTATATTTTTATTATAAATCACTCTCTTTATTTAACAATCTTACTCTAATCTACTGTGGGTGATGCAAATTATTTATTCTCATTGACTGTACTACTAGATCTGTATACCTATGTAATCTTTCTCCCCCTGACTCTAACAACTAACAACTTCAGCTACCATGACACCCATCTCTATTAAAAACATCTCTCAAAACACCCTCTAATCCCAACTTATCATTTAACTCAAATCGCCACCTTCTCTCTATATATATAAAAAAATACTCTCTAACTCTTTGTACATAGGATACGTGTTTCCCCCACCCAAAACTCAATTCCCTTATTTGGCCCCTGGATTCCACCTAAGGCAACCCCGTCCCCACTAAATCGATTCTAATCCCGTCCCAAACCTTGTTGCGGACTCCTACATTACACTATCCCCTAATACAAAATTGCCATCCTCAAAAATCTCAATCTCATTACCTTACTACAAATATAACAAAATAACAGCATCAATTATAAACAACAACATATCACTCAAAAACTCCACAATTATTCTCCATTACTACTGTGTCAACATCAATACTTCACAAAATTCTACCACATATATTAACTCAAAACAACATTACATTATTCTCATCTCCACTGTTTCAACTTTAACTTAGACTTGGACTTGGACAGATCTATATACCCCACAAAATATTTATCACCCAAAACTATCTTTTATTAACCTTCACAAATTGTTACTTTATTTATCATTTTATCAAATTATGGTTATCATTACTTTAACATATCTGTAATACATTAAAAACATTACCTTGAACATCAATTACTTATAACATTTACAAACCAATATACCAGTGACCTGTTATTGCTGATCAGCTGATCCTACTAACACAATGAAAATACATCTCAAAATTGAACAACTTATATGAAATATATATATTTTTATTTATCATTATTTCTCACCTCCTTGTTTCCCATTTCTCTGATTTGGATAATTCATATTGACCGCCTGCCAGACGTTTAATTATTGGCTTAGTTTAAAGTATACACATATCATGAAAACACATATTTTATCAACACATATATCTAACTTGCAACGATAAAATAATACACTTAAAATTATAGCATGAACACCTTGTCTTGAGTGTCTGAGCACTAGTTATTTAACAGAGCACAAGCAGTTTTATTTGATCAAAATTTGAATAAAAAATTTTTATGTTATAAAATTTACATTCGTGGCTCATCTGAGCCACCTCCCAGCCACACACACTATTTCCAATTATGGAGGACTGTCTCGCCCTTGCGCTTCGACAAAGACTGTATATTTTGGAGCAGGCTTACCTCTCCGTGTCTTTGCTTCCGCTATTACATTTAAACATTCTCGAATAACAACATATTCTTGTTACATAATTACTCGCCCTTACTGCGGGTCTACCACCTGTCTTGCTACCCCCAAGCGGGCAGATTGGCAGCCGCTGTTTCATAGTTCCGGGAGATTTCCCCTAGTGTCACCCCCCATTGAATTTCTAATATATACCAATTTCAAGTCAGCTATGGTCAAGGGACTTGATATGACCATAGCTGGCCGCTGGCCAAATCCACGATTAGTGCTGGTAAGCCAGTAATCGCCCGAAAAGTCGGGGAAATCTAACTTCAAGTCCCTGTTCGGGCGCCATTGTTATGTCCATTAATAAATGCCATAATAATAATACAAAATAAACGTTAAGAAACTGCTACTTACCATCACTCGGCTTCAGGGTTGCGTCATACGTACTTTAGGATACAGGCGTAATTTCTTAAGGTTGTGTGAATAATTTGCACAACACATTTGTATGAAGAGAATTGAGATTTTAATTTTGATCAAGTCAGTTAAATTTACATATAAAAACAAATGTTATCCTGCTTTTTGCATCTTACTCGTAATAAAACTTACAGCTATGGCTTACCTTATGTATCGTTTCTAATCACACAAAACACAATTACAAACACAGACACAAACAGCCCAGCTTTGCTCACACTCACATTCACACTGCAAATTATAAAACCCCCATCATTTTATAATATAAACCCCAGACCCCACACGCCGGCCACGTTCGCGCGCGCACTCATGTTCTTATGAAATTTCTTGTTTTAGATTATCCGAAAGTTATAAATTATACTGTCTCTTTTAAAATCGACCGCGGTCACATAAATTCAAAATTAATCCACCTTTTAACTGTTAAATGTAAGGTTTTACAACAAGCCTACTTTGGCCGTTCCGGCGCCAGTGGTTTCGGTTAGTAGACTGGGAACGATAACGTAACAGGTACTGCTGAGATGATCTTATGCTTTCTACGGAAAGCACTGCCTTGATCTTCGTCGTCGAAGCTTTGTTCCATGCCATGCCTGTAGTTTTTTGGAGTGAATATAGACTACGATCTCAACTAGGCATTGGCTGACGTCATAAAAGGGGCCGGACTTAAGACCTTATTTCCTGCTGGTCCACGACCATGTGCTCGTAGAGTTTCTTGCTTTTAGCCATTTTGAGTTTTTTACGGCGTCACTTCAGCGCTCCGCCTGGCTGTGTTACGTACGGGCGCCGACATACATATACAAAGTTCTTAGAATTTCGAAGGGGGCGCGAATTCCTTTGCCGCCTTACTCAACTGCAAACTGCGTTTCGCTTTGTTACACCACTGTTTCTCAATACGTGTGCTGTTATAATGAAATGAATCGTTGTCGTAATATGAAATTTCACAATGTTTAAATAAAACTCCCGCACAAAAACGAAATAAATAAAAAATATAAATACCCCAAACCGTAAAAAATAAAAGGACCCAAAATTGACACGCTACACTGTGTACTGGTTTGCATTAAGAAGCACTGGTTTTTTCCTTAACTCCTAACATATATATGAATACAATGTTTATTATAACAAAATATAAACATCCAACCTCAATATCGACATTCTTTATATCCTTCTCTTGTTACATCTTATTCCCAAAATTTAAGATATTTCTCTGATTCTATCAGAATTTAAATAAACATTTCCCATTCCAATATTACAAATACCTTCCCTCCTAGAATTAATCTTTCAAACAAGTAAATTCATTTATAGAATTCTTATATAGAACAAAACACATTTAAGTCTTCAGAACAAATTATCTACTTGAACATGTCAATCATCTTAAATTATCATAATATTCCTTGATTCAAAATAAAATCATTTAGTTATCTCATCAGATCCTCAACATACTTCATTTTAATATTTACTAATTCGTTACTAATAATTTAGTAACCTCCTTCCACACACACTATGGCTCCCCCTGGACTGTAGCGCGCCCAGTTGCCTCCACAAGAACTGAAGTTAAGGAGGAATTTTGTCATCTCTTGTTCTTGCTTCGACATTACATTTAAAGTTCAGATATAAAATCCTACTGCTTATATAATAACAACCTTAAAACTAATAAAGGGTTTTAAATAAAGGGTCTATCACCCTTTTATTTGTTCCCACGCGAACGGGTGATAGCCGCTGTTCCATAGTTCCGGTGATTTCCCCTTGAGTCACCCCCCCGTTAATTTCAATTTCAAACCAATTTCACAGGCAACCAACCATGGTCAGTTTTACAATATCTGCCCACAGCTGATTGTCGTCCAAAACCACATTGGTGTTGGTGAAACAGTAATCGCCCAAAATGTGGGGAAATCTGTCATTAGCATGTTTTAACAAATCATCATTTTTTATACACTGTACCGTATCAATTTTACATGTAATATAATATTATATAAGGTTGGTGTACAGTGTATATTATTTAGGCCTCCGTTGATGGTAACATGCATCGATGTTACTCAATCAACCCTTACCGCTATCTACAGTAACAACATGCTGTCACTGTAATAGCTGTAGCACAACGAAGTTTTTACCTCATTTTACAAAATAAGATCATATAGGAAAAAAAGGGAAGAAGTCGTCTGGAAGGAGTAATATCAACTTAAATAAAAGTAGCAGAGAAAAGTAATTACAATCATCAATAAAAGAAATTAACAGAACTAAACAAATCGATTCAAAGAATTTATATATAGTCAATTTATAGCCAAAAGGTGTTAAAAAACAAATAGTATGAATGTCATGTCAATAAAATAATTAGTAGACCCAATAAGATACGGAGTAGTGAGGAGTAACAGCCCAGAATAAATAAATTAAAATGACAGTCTTCAAGATATGAAGTAGTAAGGAGTAACAACCCATAACCAATGAATTGAAATGGAATAATAGCAAAATACCTAAAAAACCTATTGTAAAGACAGAAACCTCTATAGCAGCAAACCACATAAATGGAAGAACTTAAACCATATTAGCTATACCAATTTAGAACCAAAACTAATAAAATAAGAGAATCCAATACAAATAATCAGAATAATGTAAAATTAATTATAATTAAAATAAATGTGATTAAGGGGAACACCCCAAACCAGTTTTAAAAAGGACAACAAAAAGACAATTATTAATATAAAGTTTTAATGCGTTTATTTATATAATTATTTTGTGTTATTATTTTTGTGTATACTAGGAAATACTAGATGTTAATATATAAGAATTTATTGTATTTTAACCATGTTAGTTAATGTTGTATTTTTGTAAAGTAAGGAAAGGCAAAATAATAATTCAAACGACCCATAAATAGTACATCAAAAAATATAAAACTAATAAGATGAATTCATAATAACATTGCTAGTAAAATTGAAAATTGATGACCAAGACAAATTCAACTTTGACCATATAAACTAAATCAGAGAATATAAATTATAGAACCTAGATTAAATTGATATAAATTATCATCTTCAGAATACAAATATTTTATCCTAATGATAACAACGACATATAATAGTAATTAAAGGAATCAACAAGTAAAATTGACTTAAATGGTGATTGCACAAGGGAAGGCCTAACAGCAGTAAGCCAGCACTAGTAAAATGCAAATAACTTGTTAAATATTTAAAATAATAGCCAGACATAAAAGGTAAATTACCAGGGTTTAATTAGTAATCAAGTGTGAGTAAAATTGTAACATAAAACCTATTGGAAACCATTTACTAGGTATTTATGTGAATCAAAATAAGGCCTATAGATAAATTTCAAAGAATGTAATTCTGAAGCTTAATTCAAACCAAACCAGATCAAATTTAGTATTAACTTGTGTAAAATAAAAACAGGAATATTGTTCTATAATTAGAATTACATAAAGGTACTAAACAAATAATTTATAGCCAATTAAATGTAAAATATGACAGTTTTTTCAATAAGATTGAATTATTTGATAGGAACAGCTGATTCATAAACAATGAGAAATGATACCAAAATCTTATGGAATTTTATATATGAAGGAACAAATATCAGTTAGTTGATTGTTAAAAGCCAAACGAGACAGACGTGTCAGAATACATCTCAGAGAATTGTGAACGGAAATTTTTGACTATCACAACCAAGATATATGATGAGTTTACAACAGTTATAAAAGAATATAAAACAAAGTGACTAATAATATAATAACGATCAGTGAAACCTTAACTAAATCATAATACTAAATTAAACTGCCACTACATATAGACACGACTGAAGAACCAAATTGAACTCAAATAACCAGACACCGAGTGAAGGGAACCTTTTTGACATAACACTACTATTACCGAACCAAAATCCAGTGGGTGAATACAACTACACTCTACAACTTGTGGATATTCCAAGAACAACATCACTGAAGAGGAATTAACTAACGGAGACGTTTATTTGAAGGAAAATCTCGTAGATGAATTCACATCGCAGATCAACTCATTAAGGCAGCCATCTTGATTCCATTTGAAGAGGCTGATGGGAGCGTGACGAGTGACGTCAGAGAAACCATCTGTATCGTAATATTAAAATTTTATATACATTATACTTTATTATTTTGTCTGTTTCATGAATAAGTTTTTAATAATTTGTAAGTATTGAATTCTCTTGCCTTTCCTGACTATTTCTACAGTTAAAAGAACCCTTATACTATTGAATATTTATTTATATGTACTAATCGAACTGGAACTTAATCTCGAATCAGACTCGAGCCAGTTGCGGCAATTCAAACCATTACTTTGAAATTAATAAACTTAATTATTGTTTAAACGTTGTTTTATTGATGATTATTTGAGTCATAAATTAAATTACATTAATTATTAAATATTAACGTGAACTTCTGAAGGAAAGGAATGAGCAGAAGAAGAAGTACAGATACTGAATCGGCCGCTACATGCAATCAGTTTGGCCACGATAATCCATTTAACGTGAAGAAACAAATAATTCTTCATCAGAGCTAACACAGTTATTAAACAGTATTTTTTATTAATTGAACATAAAACAATTAAAAAGAATTACACCAATTAAAATTAATTAAATACATAATTAAATATAATAGAAAAATTAAACTCTGTAATAAAATTTTATTTTTATTAATTATTTGTAATTAAAATTTGTTTTATTACAAATTGGCATTTCCAACGTGGAGCTTATAAAACCATTAATCAATAAATTTGTTTTATTACAAATTGGCGCTCAACTTTAGTGGCTTAAAATAGGAATTGGTAGGCCTATAAGATAAAGACGATTTGCTCAATTTCCTATTTTAGCTTGGCAGCTGTTAACCAGTCAGGAAAGTCATCAAAATGCCGAAGAGATCAACATCGAAGAAAAGGGCGACAGAAATAGAAAAGGAGATAGACATGGAGAACAAGGAGGCGACTCCAGTGGAAGATTTGGAGATGTTATTACCTCCGGCGGAACCTAACCAACACATACAACAACAAGAGGAACAACCGGAAAAACCAAAACAAACAGAGAACGCAACTATGCAAGAAGTGTTCCGGATAATGATGGAGTAAATGGAAGAATTGAAAGGAGACAATCAGTCCACAAAGGAAGAATTGAAGGAGGATAACAAGAAAGCCAGGGAAGAGAATCAGAAGAGCATAGACTCAATAAATAAAAATATAGAATCCACAAAAGAAGAGTTAAGGAGAGACAACCAATCCACAAAGGAAGAATTGGGTGACCAAATTGGAGAAACCAGTAAGAAGATGGAAGAGAAAATGGAGGAGAATAGTAAGAAGATGGAAGAGAAAATGGAGGAAAATAGTAAGAAAATGGAAAATGACAACCAACAGTTGAGGGAAGAGTTAAGAGAGAATAATAAGAAGATGGAAGAAAAGATGGGGGAGAAGTTAGAAGAATTGAAGGAGGATAACCAACTATTAAGAGAAGAATTAAGGGAGGTTAACCAGGAAAATATGGACAGGTTAGACGGAAAGATAGAATCATTAAAGGAGGAATTGAGTCAGAAGATGGTAGAGAACAATGAAACAATCAGCAAGAAGGTAGAAGAGGAAATAACAGTAATAGAACAAAGGATTACAAAAGCTGACGAAAGATGTAGTCAGACTGAACGAGAAGTACAGAATCTTAAAGCAGAAGTAAACACCGAAGTACAGAGTCTTAAAGCAGAGGTAAACACCAAGGTTACAAATATAGAAGTTAAACAAAAGGAAACACGTGAAGAATGGGAAAAAGTGCAAAACCGATTCACAGAAAAGTATGACGGAATAGAAGCTGCCGTTACCAATATAAATGTCCAGGTTCGCCAGAACCAAGCGGACATAGAAACTTGTCTGAACAGACTGAGTAACATTACCCATTGTTCCACTACAGAAAACCGAGAAGGGGTTAATTTCCGGTTATATCAAAGAAAGCCAATGGAATTTATATCTCGAATAGAAGAACATTTTGCGAAACATAGGAGTAACCGCTGGAATACAAATAAAGAAGTACTCGATGAGTCATTTAAAGAGATGACCGATAATTGGTGGATGGCCATTAGAGATGACGTCACTGACTACCAAATGTTTAAGAGATTGTTTAAGGCCAAGTATTGGTCAGAGTCGATGCAAAATATAGTAAGAGACAATATATGCCATGGGAAATATAACCCATATTGGGGTAACACCTTGACCTCATATTTCCTGGGAAAGGTGTGCATAGCCAAACACCTAGAACCTCAAATACCTGAGGAGTGTCTAGTCAGCAAACTGTCCTATCACTACGAGGAGGATATAATTAGAGCACGTAGGAGTGTCAAATTAAGACCGTACAAGCTATGACGGAGTTACTCAAGATGTACGAGCATGAAGACTATTACCGACAGAGTAGAAGAAGAACTGATAGACCAGAATCGAGGAATAGTAGTAGCTATGTGAATAACAATCAAAATAACATGAATAACAATCAGTTTAACCCTTTGAACTGGAATAATAATTACTATAATAATCGCAATAGTAATAATAATGATAATCATAACAACCACAATGGTGAAACGGCAACCTCCAATCAAATAGAAATACCTATTATCATAACAGTGAAACTAATAGAAATAGTCAGAGAAATTCAAATCAAAATAATAATTACCCTTATCAAAATAACAGTAGAAACTATCAACCAGGTAGTAATTATAATAATAGAACGTACCGACCGAGAGTGAACTATATAAGAGCATTAGGCAGTGGACAATGGAGGTACCAAAACCAAAGGAGGAATAGTTTCCACGACTACAGAGAACAACAGGTAAACCATGAAGGGGATGATCGGGGAAGTTATGTACACAGGCGAAGTTCCAGCCTGGAGAACCAAAATCGACAACGGAGGAGTGAAGTGTCATTTGATGATCACGTGGAGCAACAAGAACCAGCCCAAAGTTTTCAGACTGACGTTGCAGTCGGCCCAATTAGCGATAATACTCCACCTTTAAACTAGAGGAGGCGGTGATAGACAATCACAACCCTTCACTACTGGGTATCTACAAGAGTTAAATGAACAAAACGAGAATAAGGAATTTACAATTATTTACAACAATTATCTTAAAGATATCCGAACAGATTTGTTGGAAGAAAACGATATACCAATTAATAATCAAAATAATGAAATAATATACGTAATGGCAGAAGTAGAAGGTATTTCAGCACAAATCATGATAGACACCGGAGCGAATGTCTCAATAATTAGCAATAACGAATTAGACCGTATACAACAAGAATGTCACCGAACATTACCGGTATTACCAATAAATAATGTTGTACTTATAGGCGCCACTGGTTGGCAAAATAAAACGATACGTAAACAAGTATCATTGAACGTTACAAGTAAGGGGGTAAGTTTGGACATGGTGTTTCTCATTGCATCCGGGTTACCATTTAATATCTTGATAGGGTGCGACTTATTAAGAAGAAACTCTGCTGTTATTGATCTATGCAGAAAGAAGGTGTCATTGTTTTCAGGAGATTCAACATGGATAGCCGATTTAATAAGTAACGAAATAATAAATTCCCAACCGGGTCACAACCGACAGATTGAATTAAATTATGTAGCGGATAAATCAGCATGCAGTAACTTAGTATACCGGGAGACTGAAGATAGACTGTGGACGCAGAAAATACAGGAGATACGAGATTTCCAGTGCGAAAACACGACGGAAAAACTAACTAAAAACCAAGTAAATCATCTGATCGGAATATACGAGAAATATCGTGCCGTATTTTCTGATGAGCCAGGAAAAGTCAAGAATTATCAATGTAAGATCCGATTTAGAGAACCAGTAGAGTTCAACCGTAAATCCTACCCGATAGCGCAATCACTGAAGGAGGCGGTCCGAACTGCAATTAATAATATGGTAAGCCGTGATATAATAGAAAGCAGTCAGTCACTATTTACCAGTCCGATTGTGGCTATTCAAAAGAAGAACGGTAAGGTCCGACTCTCTCTAGACACATGAGAAATTAACAAAATGATTGTAAACGATCGAACTTCGCCCAGAGAAATGGAAGAAATCTTAAAGAAATTTCATGGTACTGAATTTATTACAACATGGGACACCGTGTGCGGATATTGGCAAGTGGAGTTGCACCCACAAAGTCGTCAATACATGGCATTTATCTTCGATGGGCGCAATTACCAATTTAAGAGGTTGCCCTTCGGTTTAGTAAATTCAGTAGCCATCTTTGTGGCCTGCATGGACCAAATACTCGGCCCAGAAGCACTCCAGTTTACGACGGTATACGCTGATGATTTGTTAATAACCTCAGCCAATTGGGAACAACATTGCAACCGAGTGGAGCATGTATTAAAGAAACTCGCCGATAATAATATTACGTTAAAATTAGAAAAATCCAAGCTTATAGCCAAGGAGGTTCAGTTTTTAGGATTCAATCTGAATAACCAAGGAATATGCCCATCCTCAGAAAAAGTATACGCTATACAGAAATTCCCTCAACCTAAAAATCGGAAACAATTACAATCCTTTTTGGGTTTGTGTAATTATTACCGAAAATTTCAAAGCAATTATTCAGAGCTAACTGCCAGATTCCAATACCAGTTATCTGCTAAAAATAAATGGAGATGGTATAAAGAGCAAGACGAGACTTTACAATCAATTAAAGATAAGTTTTTAGAAGTAGTAATACTCCATCACCCAAATTTTAACAAGCCCTTTTTCTTGAACTGCGACGCCAGTAATATTAGTCTGGGAACAACTTTATACCAAGAGGACTAAAATGGCCATCATCTCGTCATTAGTTTCGCTAGCAGAACCCTGAACCAATGTGAGAAAAACTACAACGTCTCAGAAAAGGAATTGCTCAGTGTCGTGTTTGCTTGTGGAAAATTCTGGACTTATATCTTAGGATATCTAGTGACCGTCCGCACAGACCATAAATCGATATCGTTCTTGAGAAGGTGTAAGTTAAGTCACGGTAGGCTGACCAGGTGGATACTGGCCTTGCAAGAATATAACCTACAGTGGGAATATATTCCAGGAAGCAAGAATGTGGTAGCCGACGTATTGTCACGAGTGGATTTACAAAACCAAACCTTTGAGGGTGAGAAGGAAGGTATACTGAAAATTTAAATATTATCAGAGATAGGTCCGATTTGGAAAAAATAGTACAGAACATCAGCACACACCAGCAATCTGACCCAAAGCTAAGCAGTATTCAAAGACGTCTAGCCGATCAAGATGACACCATAACAAAATTTTACTGTATGCATAATCATGTGTTGTTTATAAAGCCATCTCTTGATGAGGAAATATGGAAGATAATAATCCCTACTGATATTGAAAAGGAAATCATCATAGACTACAATATCCGGTACGGCCATATGGGAGCCATGAAGGTAGTAAAGGCGTTGGAGGAAAATTGTCACATAAAGGACATCAGTCGGAATGTAAGGAGGTATATCAAGAATTGTTTTATTTGCCAGCTAGTAAAAGCCAATAACGATAAGAAGGAGGGTGTGATGATACCTATAACCTCACAGAAGAAATTGGAGAAGATTTTCTTGGATATATGCTGGCCATTTCCCCGTAGTGGCGGACGCCATCGGTATAAATATATCATAATAATGATGGACCATTTTACTAAATTCATAAAATTATATCCTGTGAACCGAGCCACCACTTTAAAGGTTTTGGGAGTAATTACAAATCAATATCTTCCTGAGGTAGGAAAACCTATATCAATAATTACAGACCACGGAACCCAATTTAAAGGTAAAAGATGGAAAGATACGTTATTGGCGCTCGGTATAAAGACCTATAAAACATTTGTTTACCACCCAAACAGTAATCCAGCAGAGAGAGTGTTGAGAGAGGTAGGTAGGATACTTAGAACATACTGCCACCATCAACAGAAAAAATGGCAAGAATACCTATTAGCCACCGAAGAATTTCTCAATCTAGCACGCCACCCAGCTATAGGGATTACCCCATATACGGCAATGCATGAGAAACCAACCCCCCGAGCGATACAAGAAATTATTGAATTTCCGACTCACAAGGAATATAAATTTGATCAAATAAGATTTTATAATAAAGTAGCCGAGGACCAGGAAAGGCGAATTAACAAGTATAAGAAATCAGTTAAAAAAGTACTAAAATACCAAATTGGAGAAAAGGTGTTGCTTAAAAACCGGGAACTACCCAGTACTATGGAAGGGATTACTAAAAAACTATTACTGTTGTATACGGGACCATACGTGATTACTAAGGATAATAAAAATAACACGTACGAGTTGAAGGAGATTAATTCACCAAAGATAAAAGGTACCTATAACCAAGTATCCATAAAAAAATATTTTAATGAAGGAGAAACATAAAAATTCTAAAATGAATAAGGACATCTTACAGCTTATCTAGAAGAAGATATTTTGAATTAAATAAATAACATAAAAATTGTAAAATGAGTAAGGACATCTTACATCTTATCTAGAAAAAGATATTTTGAATTAAATAAATAAGAAAAAAATTCTAAAATGAATAAGGACATCTTACAGATTATCTAGAAGAAAATATTTTAAATCAAATAAATGGAAACACATAAAAATTCTAAAATGAGTAAGGACATCTTACAGATTATCTAGGAGAAGATATTTTGAATTAAATAAATACCATAAGAAAATTCTAAGATGAGTAAGACCATCTTGCAGTTAATATCAGGGAAAATATGTTGAATCAAATAAGATAAACCATCTAAATTCTAAGAATAAATAAGCACATCTTATAGTATATATCAAGGAAATTATTTTAAATGCAACAAGAAGGGAAAATAAATAAATTATCTCAATACTAAAATAAATAAAAACAGTTTACAGAATACATTTCAGAAGTACTTTGTTGTGTATCAATTAATAAAGAGAAAGAAAGAAATAAGATATCAAAGGCTTAAAAAATAATAAGTACAACATAGTTAAAGAAATTAAATTGAAATAATTTTACCAAGAAATTTTTTATCACACTTATGAAGGCTGAACAAGACTATTCGAACCAAAAATATAAATGAATTAATTATCGAAACAATAATGTTACAGAACTGTTAATTAAAAAGTAAATAAGAATCCATATAGTGTATATATTTTCGATGTAATAAGTTGATGGAACCCCAAAACAAAATAAGATCATAGAAGAATAAATAGGAGAACCAATTATAAAATAGGTTAATTACCTTCTGTCAACGCTTCTTAAAATCCTTTTAGGATGACTCGAGTTTTGACACCATTTGGTGTCATCATCAGATCGGAATATGAATCAGGTTAAAACATTTAGATGCATATACATCGCGTCAGATATTAAAAATTTAAAAAACAACACATAACATTATATAAATAATAAATAAACTATATCACACAAAATAACTTTACAACAATAAAATATAAAAACAACGCGGCCGCAAACGAACCTGTACAGAAACGCCCCCACGGTAAGACTAATCAATGCCGGTTTGACCTTGGTTCAATTTTATCGATCTGATATAGCCAATTTCTCGCTCTATAAGATCGATTCTATTAAATAAAACATTATTGGTATGTATTGCTTTCTCATTTAGGATAAGATTGTGATCCTTCTTTATGGCTTTATATATCTCGAACCTTTCAAGGGTGTCCAGCTTTAGTGACTTTTTACATTTATGTAGGATATCCAAATTATCATTAATACTCTTTATATTATGGTTATATGAGCTCAAATGTACTGCAAATGTAGATCTTATTACAAACAGGTCGTTCTTTCAAATTACGCTATAAAGAACATATCCCAAGCTCCAAGTCAAATGTAATAAGATCTACATTTGCAGAACATTTGAGCTCATATAACCATAATATAAAGAGTATTAATGATAATTTGGATATCCTACATAAATGTAAAAAGTCACTAAAGCTGGACACCCTTGAAAGGTTCGAGATATATAAAGCCATAAAGAAGGATCACAATCTTATCCTAAATGAGAAAGCAATACATACCAATAATGTTTTATTTAATAGAATCGATCTTATAGAGCGAGAAATTGGCTATATCAGATCGATAAAATTGAACCAAGGTCAAACCGGCATTGATTAGTCTTACCGTGGGGGCGTTCCTGTACAGGTTCGTTTGCGGCCGCGTTGTTTTTATATTTTATTGTTGTAAAGTTATTTTGTGTGATATAGTTTATTTATTATTTATATAATGTTATGTGTTGTTTTTAAATTTTTTAATATCTGACGCGATGTATATGCATCTAAATGTTTTAACCTGATTCATATTCCGATCTGATGATGACACCAAATGGTGTCGAAACTCGAGTCATCCTAAAAGGATTTTAAGAAGCGTTGACAGAAGGTAATTAACCTATTTTATAGTCTTAATCGTTTCTGGAGGCAAGAAAAATGTTTAAATTGAATGCCAGTCAGGCAAAAATTGCCTTTCAATATATGAATTTAAGGTTAAAACTACTAAAAACGGCACTAAATATTAGATATAACAAAACATGTTTAAGTTTGCAAATCGTGCCGAGTTATGTCCAAATAAAAATAACATCTAATTCTTATAGCGCTAAAAAAACTAAAGAAATGGCCACTAAATTATGGATTAAAAATGAAATAAAACAATTGCATAGTAAAAAGAACTTACTCAATACGATGCTCATGAAAAAACATCTCGAACTTTTACAAAACTTACATGCCTCACAAGTCCAAAATGTAACATATTTGATTGAAAGACAAATAAATAATACCATTATAAAGAAAAAGAAGACACAAAATAAAAAAATTCGTAACTTATTGAAAAAACAGAACGACACGCAAGAGAACAATATAATAAATCACCAGTTTTACCCTCGTATTGTTAATCTTACTGGAATACAGTTCAACAACGAAGAAACCAACTTATTGAATAAAGGCTTAAAATACAACTTAAAAACAATAGTTCCAAACAATCACTCTGTAATGAAATACTGAACGCTGAAACCGCAATAAATTCCATATCCAATGAAGAAACAAAAACAGTAATAAGACATGCAATTGATAATAAAATAAAAAAAGTTATGAATGCCGAAAACATAAAGAATACAAAAACTATTTACCATAGCGAAACAAGGGTGTTTAATGAGATAAAGACGAAATTAATAGACCATAACGCAATCGTCACCAAACCGGACAAAGGTCAAACTCTCGTAATTTTAACTTATGATGATTATAAAAACAAGATACTGGACTTCATTAAAAACAATAACATTATTGAGATTCATAGCGATCCCACTCTTACATTTAACAATAAAGTGAAATCAATATTGAATAAATCAAAATACGTCATAACGAACGATGAGAAAAAATACCTAAAAATGATAGATCCCAAGGCCCCTAGACTTAAGGGCCTTCCTAAAATACATAAAAATAATATGCCTGTCCGTCCTTTAGTTAATTTTATGTCTGCACCTTCATATAAAATTGCCAAAAAACTCGAAAAAATTTTTAGACAACACATAACGTTCAATAAAAATTATAGTTTGAAAAACAGTTTAGAACTGGTCGAACTTACAAAAACTATTACAATCGAGCCGAGACACACTCTCGCCTCGTTCGACATAGTAAATCTATACACGAACATACCTATTACCGAAACGTTAGAAATAGCTAAAAATTTATTACTATCTAAATCCACATTAAATCATGAAACAGTTAATGAGTTAATCAATTTGACAAAAGTAATATTAGAAAAAAATTATTTTACTTTCGACAACAAATATTATTTACAACGGGATGGTTTAGCCATGGGATCTCCATTGTCAGGCATCCTGGCTGAAATTTACCTTAATCATATTGAAACAAACGAAATTTTATCGACTAAAAACAAACATTATACAAAAATTTTATTTTACCGACGATATGTAGATGACACAATAATGATTTACAATGGCAATTGCAGACAATTAGAAATGCTTAAAAAACATATGAATACAATTACAAATAATTTACAATTCACATTAGAGACTGAAATGAATAATAAAATTAATTTTTTAGATTTAACTTTAACTAAAATAAATAATAAAATTAACTATAATATTGTAATAAAACGTTTACGTGTGGTTTTAAAAATTAAGAGTTTTAATGTTATTGTTTGGTGTTAAACGTGTCAAAATGTAACTGCTCTGTCGTTTACGGGTAAACCGTATTTCGCTCTGCTGCATTCAAATGTTGCCGCCTCGCCACCTGATTGGCGCACGGCTTTCTGCAGTGTTGACTTGGCTAGCGTCTTGCTTCAACGCTTTCACTTCGATAATTCTTATTTGTTATTATAAATTAACTGAATCAAACATACAGAATTGCAGATTGAGAACATTTATTAATCCTTTAGAATATTTCAATTGCTTTATGATACATCAAAATTCGTCTTCTGCACCGGCTATTACAATTGTTCGGTTGGTACTTGCTCAGTTCAGTTTGTATACAATTCGACAGTAATGTTAGTTTACAGTAAATATGGTTTTTTCTCAGGGGTGTTAAGTCCTTTCACCTACAGAAATATATACTTACGGCTAACACACACAAAGTTATAGCAATTCTTAATACTAATTACACAAACAAATCAATATCTCATTACATTCAATTAAGTAATCACCAATGAAAACTTGTAAAGCAATTTTGGGTTAGGTTCCGTTTGTCAAGGTTTAGTTATCAAAAGGTTCGTCAATTATTTACTATATTTTATCTTTTAATAATTGCTAATTGATTAACGTTAAATGGTGAATTTAAATAAGCATTTATTTTTGACTCGGAATAGTGATCAGTGATGTGAAATAGTTATATTTAATTCAGACCAAAAATTGTGAATTCGATTATGGGATAATGTTTATACTCATCGGTTTTCCTGCTGAAGATCCAGATGTCGTCTTCTTCTATGGATAACTCCTGGGCTGTCGTCTTCTTCTACTCTCCAGAAGTTTATTTCCCTCGTCTCGGCGCTTCTCCTCGCTGACTCAGGCCTCGTATTTCTTCAGTTGTCGTCCGTCGTCTTCTTTTAGGATGTTCCAACGATCTTCATTTAGTGTCCGTGGTTGTCTCTCTTCGTCACTGCGTCGTTCTGTCTTCTTCCGATAACTACGGTTTGTTAATTAATTTTTATAAACAAAATTTTGGTTCAGTATTCCCTGTACTATTGTAATTATCTTCATCTGGTTTTAATTAGGTTGGAAATTACTTGAAGAATAATAATTTTAATTTTAATACGAGAGCTCCTCGATCCACTCTCTGGCGTTGGTCAATAATAACTACTGAAAATCTAACGGTTTTTTGGCGTTATTTTTCTTGTTGCTGTGGTTACCTAATAAATTATGCTAATTTTCATTGGTTATTAACCTAAGTCATTGTTATGATTTATCGTCTTTTTTAGTCTAATTTTACCAAAATATCTTCAACTGAAGATTACTACTTTATACTAATAGCTAGAGTTATTACATTAGTACCATTCTTCCTAATTTTTCATGATGGTCATTTTGATATCCCTCATGCCCACTTTTGAATAGCTAATAACATTTTTACTATTTTCCATATTTATATTTTACACATACTTTATTCAAAATTAGTTGTTATTCACATATTTTGGTACTAGGAATACTCACTTAAATGGTTTAATCATTTGGCACATTCTGCCTTAACTTTGGATTATTATTTGTTCTCAAACTAATAAATTTATATTCAACAGTTTGGCCTAGAGCCTAGATTCCATTCTACTCCCATCTAACATTTCTTAATAACATCTCTGGTAATTCTAATACAATTTTGTAAACAAAACAAACAATAAACATCAGTATTCCTAACTCTAATTCTTATTATGAAAGATTCCTTGTCAGGTTCTAGCCTGAAATAACTTTTAACTACTGTTATCTTGCTTACCCTATAATTTACTATATGCTATGATTTTCTGGACACTAACAAAACTCTTATAATATTATTGATAAACTGTTCCTTACATGATATGTCTTATCTACTATTCCCTTCACTTAAATACAGTGTCTGTCCTTCTTAGTTTGCTACTCATTCTAATAACTTAATTCTTACCTTAATATACAATTCGGACATCTTATTACCTAAATTAATAATATCACAATTAGTTCAATCTTACTTACTAAGGTACATTTTATCAAAAATTGTTTATCTGTTTATCATCGTTGGCTTATATAATATTTTGTTCTACACCCCCACTGCACTTTTCCTTTCATTAGAAGGTTTCTTTAATTATTTCCATGCTCACTTTGTTTCATTATATTCTATACCTATCACTGCACCACTTATTTAGTTTTACACACATTTATAACTTACTCACTGGTTTATTCACAATTTGTCTGATTATTTTATATTACTGTGTGATTATGGTCATGAATAACTAATTTACTTCCAAATCACTCTGATCACTTTTAGCTATCATTCAAATATTGCTTTTGGTTGGCTCAAAGCATTGTTTATTGTCTTTGGCTATTATCATTACAATTAGTTTGGGGTATGGTTAGTTTCTAACTCCCTACATTATATTATATAAGTACATTCTTTTATAGACAAGATATATGTGATACTATTACCTTCCATTAATCTTATTATCCTAGTTACATCTCATATACTACAAATATCAGTTCATTATTTAATTTACAATATTCTGTTCATTATTTGGAATTACTTGATTGCACTTAGGTCTTAACTGCTTCTTCACTGTCTCTTGGTTCCTTTGGTATTTATCCGATCTACTGTGTCAGGTCATTGTCGGGTTAATAGTCATTTGTCATTTATTGGGTTACTGGGTTATTGATCTGTAATTTTATAAGTTTTTGCCTCTCATTCTTATCTTCAGCTTTTTACTTTATAATTAAATACAATTGAATCTTCACTACCTTATGTCATGTTACAATATTTACAGAAAACCAACAATCACGGATCATGCTATTCACGCCTCATCGTATCACCCTATTTCACAAAAAATGGCTTTTTTCAACTCTATGATTCATAGATTGCTGGCATTGCCCTTATCCACAGATGATTATAACAATGAACTAAACATTATCAAGCACATAGCATTAGCCAATGGATACAAAAGTCATATAATAGATAGAATAATTAATAAAAAACAAAATAAACCAATAAATATTGATGTATCCAAAGAAAAAGTAAACAAATACATTGCTATAGAATATGGTGAAAATCTATACCACACTTTGAAAAACCAATTAAAAAAGCATAATATTACTTTGGCCTCAAAGGCAAGTAATAAACTTGAGAAAAAACTTACATTTACTAACAAAAATATACCCTCCGATATATTTGATGGTACTGGTGTATCAGAACAGTTCTATATAGGACACAGTTCTAAATAGGACAAACAGGTCGTTCTTTCAAATTACGGTATAAAGAACATATCCCAAGCTCCAAGTCAAATGTAATAAGATCTACATTTGCAGAACATTTGAGCTCATATAACCATAATATAAAGAGTATTAATGATAATTTGGATATCCTACATAAATGTAAAAAGTCACTAAAGCTGGACACCCTTGAAAGGTTCGAGATATATAAAGCCATAAAGAAGGATCACAATCTTATCCTAAATGAGAAAGCAATACATACCAATAATGTTTTATTTAATAGAATCGATCTTATAGAGCGAGAAATTGGCTATATCAGATCGATAAAATTGAACCAAGGTCAAACCGGCATTGATTAGTCTTACCGTGGGGGCGTTCCTATACAGGTTCGTTTGCGGCCGCGTTGTTTTTATATTTTATTGTTGTAAAGTTATTTTGTGTGATATAGTTTATTTATTATTTATATAATGTTATGTGTTGTTTTTAAATTTTTTAATATCTGACGCGATGTATATGCATCTAAATGTTTTAACCTGATTCATATTCCGATCTGATGATGACACCAAATGGTGTCGAAACTCGAGTCATCCTAAAAGGATTTTAAGAAGCGTTGACAGAAGGTAATTAACCTATTTTATAGTCTTAATCGTTTCTGGAGGCAAGAAAAATGTTTAAATTTAGAACCAATTAACCAAAGCAGATAAGGAAAGGGTATTAAAACCAGACATTATGCCATGGGCAATAACATAATTAATAAAACAACAAATGAAAAAAAACTATATACATAAACATGTGCTACCCAAAAAGTAAATGAGAAACAGGCTATACCAACAACTAACTAAAATAGCAGAATTTCACCAAAAGGAAGGCTGAAATGGATATTATGACATGTACCTAGTGATAAGTAATATAGAATGAGCTTTAAAAATGTAAGGATGACCATATGGATAGAAATATTAAGTAATCTGAATAATTATGAAGTGAGGAATCTAAATATATTTATTATTAGTCAAAATGGACTACTTTTTATAATTGATATTTTAATAACTGGATGTAGATACTTCCACCAGTTTTTTATTATTTAGCAGAGATGATAATTCCTCTGAGCTCAAATGAATGAAGTTTGGTCAGCAGAGCATGTAGCTGAAAAAGTGCCACTCTGAACTGTTCCAGCTCTCATGTTAGGGAGGAAATATATAAATGAAGAAACACTAAATAAGAAGGGAAAAAATATATATATTAAATAATAGAAGGATAAATCAGATTAAAAAGAACTATTTCATAGGAGTAAAATAAAAAGTAAAGACAGTCAAAATACATATCAACTTAGAGCTCGACCAAAAGAAACAGGTATATCAGGGTAAACCAAGCCAAGAATATAATACAGACGAATGTCAGAAGCAATTAGTTCATCCACACTAAAAGTATGAGCTGAACTAATCACTTTTACAGGGGAGCATTTGTAGCACAACGAAGTTTTTACCTCATTTTACAAAATAAGATCATATAGGAAAAAAGGGAAGAAGTCATCTGGAAGGAGTAATATCAACTTAAATAAAAGTAGCAGAGAAAAGTAATTACAATCATCAATAAAAGAACTTAACAGAACTAAACAAATCGATTCAAAGAATTTATATATAGTCAATTTATAGCCAAAAGGTGTTAAAAAACAAATAGTATGAATGTCATGTCAATAAAATAATTAGTAGACCCAGTAAGATACGGAGTAGTGAGGAGTAACAGCCCAGAATAAATAAATTAAAATGACAGTCTTCAAGATATGAAGTAGTAAGGAGTAACAACCCATAACCAATGAATTGAAATAGAATAATAGCAAAATACCTAAAAAACCTATTGTAAAGACAGAAACCTCTATAGCAGCAAACCACATAAATGGAAGAACTTAAACCATATTAGCTATACCAATTTAGAACCAAAACTAATAAAATAAGAGAATCCAATACAAATAATCAGAATAATGTAAAATTAATTATAATTAAAATAAATGTGATTAAGGGGAACACCCCAAACCAGTTTTAAAAAGGACAACAAAAAGACAATTATTAATATAAAGTTTTAATGCGTTTATTTATATAATTATTTTGTGTTATTATTTTTGTGTATACTAGGAAATACTAGATGTTAATATATAAGAATTTATTGTATTTGAACCATGTTAATTAATGTTGTATTTTTGTAAAGTAAGGAAAGGCAAAATAATAATTCAAACGACCCATAAATAGTACATCAAAAAATATAAAACTAATAAGATGAATTCATAATAACATTGCTAGTAAAATTGAAAATTGATGACCAAGACAAATTCAACTTTGACCATATAAACTAAATCAGAGAATATAAATTATAGAACCTAGATTAAATTGATATAAATTATCATCTTCAGAATACAAATATTTTATCCTAATGATAACAACGACATATAATAGTGATTAAAGGAATCAACAAGTAAAATTGACTTAAATGGTGATTGCACAAGAGAAGGCCTAACAGCAGTAAGCCAGCACTAGTAAAATGCAAATAACTTGTTAAATATTTAAAACAATAGCCAGACATAAAAGGTAAATTACCAGGGTTTAATTAGTAATCAAGTGTGAGTAAAATTGTAACATAAAACCTATTGGAAACCATTTACTAGGCATTTATGTGAATCAAAATAAGGCCTATAGATAAATTTCAAAGAATGTAATTCTGAAGCTTAATTCAAACCAAACCACATCAAATTTAGTATTAACTTGTGTAAAATAAAAACAGGAATATTGTTCTATAATTAGAATTACATAAAGGTACTAAACAAATAATTTATAGCCAATTAAATGTAAAATATGACAGTTTTTTCAATAAGATTGAATTATTTTATAGGAACAGCTGATTCATAATAAAACGTTACGAGTTTTATTAAGTTATTGAAATACTGAATTTTATTACTTACCTTTACTAAGTTGTTTACCAGGGTGTCGTCTGATGTACTTAGGCAGAGAAAACGACAGGCAGTGCAATGACAAACACCTATTTTGCAAGCACAAATAAATGTTACTTTATTTTTTGTAGCATGACAATTTTTCTGTTCACCTTTCGGTTTAAATTTACTGAAATAACATTCCGAACAATATTTGATTCACCTAGCCATACTAGTTTAATTTATTTGAATATAGATATATAAACTTACGACTAACTATAATAAGTTAAACGGAAACCAGCGCTTTCACTCACACACACATATCCACCCCCTAGATTTTAAGAGCTCAACTTTATAATTTATGAAAAAGCCAGTATTTTAAAATGTTGAAATGGTATACATATTGTTGAAATGTCTACTTTCCTTGATTATGATGCGTAGAATTTCACCACACGGGACGTCTCCTCGTGGCATGCATTGTTCTGCTGTTTTCACTGTTACATTTTAACGTATTACTGCCGAACTGTCAATTAATTACTGTTATTGATGAATATTTAGCCAAATACTGTTTTCACTTTGGAATATATATATAAAGATTCACATTTTTGTTGTATGCGGGCGACTAAAATCACGCACAGTCGGCCAGTCAGCGGACGCGACAGTTTTTATGCGTCCGTCACTTGTAGATGTTGTTTTCCGACTGCCTTTGTTTGCTGTGTATCACCAAGCTGCTGGCGTTGACACACCTACGTTTCTCGTTATGCAAGGCGCTGACGTAATATCGCCTAATGTTCAATTACACAACTTGTTTATGCTGTTTTGTGTGTCATTAGTTGACCTTGGCACAATTCCAGCTTGTTGATTCTGTTCGCTTCAATATTCATGAATAATTGTCACACAGCAGTGCTACCACCATCGCTATCGTCGCTACCACTGAATTTACCTTTCGTTTATAAGTTTTGTCCCAATTATTGTAAAAAATGTTATTTGTTTTATTTAAAATTACCAATTTCTTTATATTGCCTCAGGTAGGCCAAAATGTACCGTTACAATACCCCCTCAACGAGATATTTTATGCCGAAGCATAAAAAATCTCATTGACACATTCATACTTCCTAAAGGGATCAGCCAGGATATGTCACCACAACCCCCTGTATGGTTTACCAAAAAAAAATATATAATTAACTCACCCTTGGTCCGGTGACTGTGACCGCACCTGAATGACATTACTGGACTTCTCTCTCGAGATCCCAACACCATAAAGTCAGACAGATACTCAACGCCCCTGCTCTGACGCGCCGGCCAGATCAGGTCCGCCGCCACAGCATTACCAAACACTGAAACAACAAATCAAATATCAACTAGTGGCCTTATACAACACCATATCCCCAACTGATCTGTTTCCCCCTAGCGGTGCTGGTTTGCGCTAAGAAGCACTGGTTTTTTTTTTTTTTTTACTTCTAACATATTGTAACGTACCGCTTAATGTGAGGTGTGCACTTGCAAGTATATTGCAATTACAAGCTTTGTTAATTCCGCCCCACAGTTGTACGCCAATTCTGTAACGTGCGGTTTTTGCGAGAGGCGGGTGTTAGCGAAACGTACACCTTTAGTCAAGCCCCAAATGTTGGGTTCGCCAAATCTGTAACATAAAATGAGCAGTCGCTATTTTTCAAGCCCCGCGATGGAAGCCAATTTGTAACGTCCTGCTTATTTTTTCGTGAGGTGTAGTGGAAGTGTTATTATATGCCTCACGCAGTATGCGTCACTTTTGAATTATACTAACTGACGTTTTAAAAGGTATAAATAAAGGATTTTGTTTATCTTGTTTTACTCAATCTAAAAGAAATCGAGAGTGTGTGATTTGGGGTCAAGGAGGTAATTTGTTCAGCCTTATGCAGAAGAGAGAGTAAGTATCATTATTGCCCCTCAGTTGTGACGATTTCTTCTGTATGTTGTGCTGAAATTTTCATTAACTACCCACTACAATAAATTATAACACGTTATAATTCAATATTAATTTTCAATAATATTGCTTTATTGATTATTGACTTTTGTCTCCTGCCACCAAAATATAGGTATCACAATTAATCTTATTTGAAAAAAAAACATCATCTCGACTTTACCGAGTAAACATAGATCTGTCTAAGGAACAAAACATATATGTTGTTATTTACCCAATATTACGCTATAATAAAAAACATCAGTTATTACATAATTCTTAATAATTCCCCAGGGTTCAGGGTGAATTCTTTGTGTTATGAGAGTGTCAGAAATGGATAATTGCTACGCTTTACAAATATCAAAAAATTAATAAATAATTTTGTTTATTTTTCAAATATTACGTAGTTTCCGGAATTGCCATAAGAGAGCAGCATGTATTTGTTTACTTTGAAAGAAACATATGATAAAATGAATATTTTTTGTTCTATTTCACTGTTAAAAAACGAGTTTTCTTCTGGACTTATTACGAAAAAATGTTTATATTACCTCGCTCCGTGTTGTCCTTACTGGATTGAAGTTTTATTCTGTGATGAGGTATGTCTTGCGTTATTATTTCCTTTTCGTTTGGAGTATTTTCTAATTGTCTACTGGAAGTAGGCCGAACTATATTGGATCCTCAGAATGTTTTCATCCACTGGTTTTTAATGTATATCACCATTTAATTTGGATTCCTCAGGTATAATTAGTTAGTATTCACTTTGTTTATTACTCTTGCGTGAATTTCGCCTCCTCCAACGTCCAAAAAAGGTTATTTTTTATAATTTTTGTCGCATCGTTTCTTCAACTCTCCGGTTTAGTTCAAAATTTTTATATCTTATTAACAATACTTGTTATTTTTCATCACTCTTAGTAACACATAGTATTTTTATTATGTAGGCAGTTTGTAATTATTATAAATTTATATTTTATTTATGTAAAAAATAATTCCTTTCCATTCCGGTTTCTTTACTAATTTAATTTACATAATATGTTTTGGTTAATTTTTTTATGACATTGTATATAAGTATTTTATCATTTTATTATCCTTAAATAAATTTATATATTATTTATTTAGTCTCGAATAGTGTTCATACCCGGTACTACTTCCTGTTGCCATTTCCTTCATAGGATTATTTTAATTTTATATTATCTTTGGTAGTTAAAATTTTTATGTCTTTTAAAATTAACCCTGGGTTTTCTTATAATCTAACACAATTATTTGAAAAAATATAATATTAACTTGGGTATAACAATTTGTGGTTCATACAATATAAATTACAATAAATAAATAACATTACAAAAATCAATTAGTATTATTACATACTACTTCCATAGTTTTATCCTATCCAAAACATACAGCACAGTTTAGTAATACATTAATTTCACTTTGGTTTTTCACCTCAATGGGTACACTAGAACTCATTTCGCACTATATACCACTCGAATTGTTTATTATGTTGAGTGATATAATTAAATTTTGAGCGAGCTTTAGTTTTACCCATTTCTGACTTTTATTCTCATGATTTACTTTATTGGGACCGGGTTATGTACCGTTACATAAAGCCCCCCCACTAGAACAAATTTATTTTAGTTCAACTCGTTGATAGAAATAAATTGTTGATTTGTTCAAGTCTCCTAATGGTCTTGGTTTTATTCTTCATCATAGTGTTTCATTTCAAACTGGTTATACTCTCTGGTAATTCAGACTTGTGGTAATTGCTGTTTTCTTACTTTACTCTCTCTCTCTTGGAGGCAAATTCATCAATTATTTCTCGGGGTTAGTGGTACTTCCACATTTTATTTAATAAGGACTGGTCACACTAATTATATTAAACTTGTTTTAACACTCATTTCTATTTACTTTTATATACTCGCTTTATCAATTAAACATCGGTCTGCTATCTTCCTTCTATTTTCTTCATCTATACTTCTGGAATCTAATATCACTCTTTTCAGCTATTTTATAATTATTATCCCTTAAATATTCAATTTCCCTAACATTTTTCCCTATCTTGTGCGGTGGTTCCAGTCGGGTGGCCACTCTGGGTCCATACACCGCTGTCCATCCTTACACCTTCTGAGACCAGGGGAACATCATCCCTGCTCATAAAAATTATTGCCGGAACATTTCTACGGTCAATACATAAAAAATGAAAAAATTATAAGTAGTAGTCATTTAGCGACTAGTACCAAACACTTTTGGGATTCTTCATACTGTAGCTGTTTGTATTTATTTATATATTTCTTCTTCTCCTTGATTCCTTCTTCTTTTCCATTGACTAATAGCATATAACATCATTGATAGGCCTTATGTTAAAATTCTTTTGACTTTACTTCTTGTGACATATTTCTCCGTATCATTTCTTCTTATCTAATCTTCAATTCCGAGAAATTCTAATTTTGGTTGTATTAATTATCATCCTCCTTCAGTTTCATTGGAGTCATTAAATTATTCGTTATTCTTCTTATTGTACCTTCTTATCTGAGCACATTACCATTAATTGTATTACTTTTTCCTATTATTTCAGTTTAAATCAGTTATTTATAATTAAATTATATAATCTGTTCTTATATTTTCTTCACTTTAAATTATATGGTTTCAAAATAACTTGAGTAAGTTGTCCTTACGTGCTTTTTATTAACTCTAATGGTTGCAAAATATCTTCAAGTAAGTTGTACTTACACACTTTTTGAATTTTGGGGTTTTATTAGTTTCTTCATTTTAAATTATTGTTCGAAATACCTTGAGTAAGTTGTCCTTACGTGCCTTTTTGAATTTTGGGTTTTTATTCTTAAATCTTAAAAATTTATTCTTAAAAATTTATTGTTTCTAAATAAATTAAGTAAGTTGTCCTTACATAGTTTTTGAATTTTGGGGTTTTTAGTTTACAATGGGTTGTTTGGTCCTGTATCCATAAAATCCGTCCCTTTTTTCTGGTTTGTTTGGAGTCTGTTTAACCGTGGTCCATTATTTCAGGTACTCCATGTTCTCGGATTGCTGGGGTGTTCGTAATTAATTCTCTCCTTGATAATCTTCTTACCATCCGGCTCTCCCACTTTGCTGCTATGAAACTTTCACTTAAGTACCAGTCTTCCGTCATAATTCGTTCCTTTTTGACTAACCAGTATTGTACCTCCTCTAACATAACATAGTTGCTCATATTTAATCTCATTTCATTCCCTTTTACCTCTGAATTATTTGCCCAATATTTGCATGTTGTCTTCCATCTTGATAATTTGACTAATATCTTCGGATGCACTTCAATCATCGACACATTTAACTGGGATGTAAACTTAATTAACTCCCTTTGTTCGTTAATTGGAAGGTTGAATACATTAATTAATCCACCTGTAATCATCTCCCATTCTTCCTTGGTATTTATTATTTTCTTTCTACTTGTTTTTATTATTTTCTTGGTCTTCTTTTCCACGGTTTGAACATCCTTTTTGTTGTGGCTATTTTTATTTTCAGATGGCATTACACCTTGGTATTCTGTAATTTCTATTTCCTTCCTCCTCTCTTCTGTATTCGGACTTACTTTAATACCTTCTGAAGTGCTGTCCAATGTTTCATCCAAATTATTGGAACTATGGTCCATTTGTTTATTTGTCTCCTCTTTGTATGTATCTGCTTTTTGGATACGCGTATTAACATTTTCAAACTTCTCTCCGAAAGTTTTCCATATCTCCTTATTGACATTCTCCATTTTACACTCAAATTGTTTTAAATTCTTATTATTCTCTTCAAATTTTGCATTCATCTCTTCTCTTTGCCCTTCAACCGCTTCCTTCAGTTCATGGTATTGTTCATTCATGGTTTGTTTTAAGTTTTCCTCCTGTTTTCTAAAATTTTCATTAGTTTGTTTATTCTGTTCCTTCAAAGTTTCCTCCTGTTTCCTAAATTTTTCGTCTATTTTATCATTTGTTTGTTTATTGCTTTCCATAATAATTCTCAACATCTCCTGCATGCTCATATCTTCTTTTTGGGTGTATTTATCTGGTTGGTCCCCTTGGGCATCCTCTTCCACTATTTCCTTTTCCGTATCCATAACTACTTCGGTTTCTTCTGTATCACCTGTCTGTTGGTCCATTTCACTGTCCGTGACTAACTCTATTTCTTGTTCCTGTCCACCTTCTTCAATCTCCTTTTCTTCTGCCCTCTTCTTCGATTTTCCTTGGGTATTAGGCATTTCTTGTTTTCTCATAACTGCCAACGATAATTAGATTTTTTGATATATCTTTTTTATTAAATATCGAAATTCTTTTCTAATTACCGCCCTTTTACGTTGAGCGCCATTTTCTGTAACGTACCGCTTAATGTGAGGTGTGCACTTGCGAGTATATTGCAATTACAAGCTTTGTTAATTCCGCCCCACAGTTGTACGCCAATTCTGTAACGTGCGGTTTCTGCGAGAGGCGGGTGTTAGCGAAACGTACACCTTTAGTCAAGCCCCAAATGTTGGGTTCGCCAAATCTGTAACGTAAAATGAGCAGTCGCTATTTTTCAAGCCCCGCGATGGAAGCCAATTTGTAACGTCCTGCTTATTTTTTCGTGAGGTGTAATGGAAGTGTTATTATATGCCTCACACAGTATGCGTCACTTTTGAATTATACTAACTGACGTTTTAAAAGGTATAAATAAAGGATTTTGTTTATCTTGTTTTACTCAATCTAAAAGAAATCGAGAGTGTGTGATTTGGGGTCAAGGAGGTAATTTGTTCAGCCTTATGCAGAAGAGAGAGTAAGTATCATTATTGCCCCTCAGTTGTGACGATTTCTTCTGTATGTTGTGCTGAAATTTTCATTAACTACCCACTACAATAAATTATAACACGTTATAATTCAATATTAATTTTCAATAATATTGCTTTATTGATTATTGACTTTTGTCTCCTGCCACCAAAATATAGGTATCACAATTAATCTTATTTGAAAAAAAAACATCATCTCGACTTTACCGAGTAAACATAGATCTGTCTAAGGAACAAAACATATATGTTGTTATTTACCCAATATTACGCTATAATAAAAAACATCAGTTATTACATAATTCTTAATAATTCCCCAGGGTTCAGGGTGAATTCTTTGTGTTATGAGAGTGTCAGAAATGGATAATTGCTACGCTTTACAAATATCAAAAAATTAATAAATAATTTTGTTTATTTTTCAAATATTACGTAGTTTCCGGTATTGCCGTAAGAGAGCAGCATGTATTTGTTTACTTTGAAAGAAACATATGATAAAATGAATATTTTTTGTTCTATTTCACTGTTAAAAAACGAGTTTTCTTCTGGACTTATTACGAAAAAATGTTTATATTACCTCGCTCCGTGTTGTCCTTACTGGATTGAAGTTTTATTCTGTGATGAGGTATGTCTTGCGTTATTATTTCCTTTTCGTTTGGAGTATTTTCTAATTGTCTACTGGAAGTAGGCCGAACTATATTGGATCCTCAGAATGTTTTCATCCACTGGTTTTTAATGTATATCACCATTTAATTTGGATTCCTCAGGTATAATTAGTTAGTATTCACTTTGTTTATTACTCTTGCGTGAATTTCGCCTCCTCCAACGTCCAAAAAAGGTTATTTTTTATAATTTTTGTCGCATCGTTTCTTCAACTCTCCGGTTTAGTTCAAAATTTTTATATCTTACTAACAATACTTGTTATTTTTCATCACTCTTAGTAACACATAGTATTTTTATTATGTAGGCAGTTTGTAATTATTATAAATTTATATTTTATTTATGTAAAAAATAATTCCTTTCCATTCCGGTTTCTTTACTAATTTAATTTACATAATATGTTTTGGTTAATTTTTTTATGACATTGTATATAAGTATTTTATCATTTTATTATCCTTAAATAAATTTATATATTATTTATTTAGTCTCGAATAGTGTTCATACCCGGTACTACTTCCTGTTGCCATTTCCTTCATAGGATTATTTTAATTTTATATTATCTTTGGTAGTTAAAATTTTTATGTCTTTTAAAATTAACCCTGGGTTTTCTTATAATCTAACACAATTATTTGAAAAAATATAATATTAACTTGGGTATAACAATTTGTGGTTCATAAAATACAAATTACAATAAATAAATAAAATTACAAAAATCAATTAGTATTATTACATACTACTTCCATAGTTTTATCCTATCCAAAACATACAGCACAGTTTAGTAATACATTAATTTCACTTTGGTTTTTCACCTCAATGGGTACACTAGAACTCACTTCGCACTATATACCACTCAAATTGTTTATTATGTTGAGTGATATAATTAAATTTTGAGCGAGCTTTAGTTTTACCCATTTCTGACTTTTATTCTCATGATTTACTTTATTGGGACCGGGTTATGTACCGTTACATAAAGCCCCCCCACTAGAACAAATTTATTTTAGTTCAACTCGTTGATAGAAATAAATTGTTGATTTGTTCAAGTCTCCTAATGGTCTTGGTTTTATTCTTCATCATAGTGTTTCATTTCAAACTGGTTATACTCTCTGGTAATTCAGACTTGTGGTAATTGCTGTTTTCTTACTTTACTCTCTCTCTCTTGGAGGCAAATTCATCAATTATTTCTCGGGGTTAGTGGTACTTCCACATTTTATTTAATAAGGACTGGTCACACTAATTATATTAAACTTGTTTTAACACTCATTTCTATTTACTTTTATATACTCGCTTTATCAATTAAACATCGGTCTGCTATCTTCCTTCTATTTTCTTCATCTATACTTCTGGAATCTAATATCACTCTTTTCAGCTATTTTATAATTATTATCCCTTAAATATTCAATTTCCCTAACATTTTTCCCTATCTTGTGCGGTGGTTCCAGTCGGGTGGCCACTCTGGGTCCATACACCGCTGTCCATCCTTACACCTTCTGAGACCAGGGGAACATCATCCCTGCTCATAAAAATTATTGCCGGAACATTTCTACGGTCAATACATAAAAAATGAAAAAATTATAAGTAGTAGTCATTTAGCGACTAGTACCAAACACTTTTGGGATTCTTCATACTGTAGCTGTTTGTATTTATTTATATATTTCTTCTTCTCCTTGATTCCTTCTTCTTTTCCATTGACTAATAGCATATAACATCATTGATAGGCCTTATGTTAAAATTCTTTTGACTTTACTTCTTGTGACATATTTCTCCGTATCATTTCTTCTTATCTAATCTTCAATTCCGAGAAATTCTAATTTTGGTTGTATTAATTATCATCCTCCTTCAGTTTCATTGGAGTCATTAAATTATTCGTTATTCTTCTTATTGTACCTTCTTATCTGAGCACATTACCATTAATTGTATTACTTTTTCCTATTATTTCAGTTTAAATCAGTTATTTATAATTAAATTATATAATCTGTTCTTATATTTTCTTCACTTTAAATTATATGGTTTCAAAATAACTTGAGTAAGTTGTCCTTACGTGCTTTTTATTAACTCTAATGGTTGCAAAATATCTTCAAGTAAGTTGTACTTACACACTTTTTGAATTTTGGGGTTTTATTAGTTTCTTCATTTTAAATTATTGTTCGAAATACCTTGAGTAAGTTGTCCTTACGTGCCTTTTTGAATTTTGGGTTTTTATTCTTAAATCTTAAAAATTTATTCTTAAAAATTTATTGTTTCTAAATAAATTAAGTAAGTTGTCCTTACATAGTTTTTGAATTTTGGGGTTTTTAGTTTACAATGGGTTGTTTGGTCCTGTATCCATAAAATCCGTCCCTTTTTTCTGGTTTGTTTGGAGTCTGTTTAACCGTGGTCCATTATTTCAGGTACTCCATGTTCTCGGATTGCTGGGGTGTTCGTAATTAATTCTCTCCTTGATAATCTTCTTACCATCCGGCTCTCCCACTTTGCTGCTATGAAACTTTCACTTAAGTACCAGTCTTCCGTCATAATTCGTTCCTTTTTGACTAACCAGTATTGTACCTCCTCTAACATAACATAGTTGCTCATATTTAATCTCATTTCATTCCCTTTTACCTCTGAATTATTTGCCCAATATTTGCATGTTGTCTTCCATCTTGATAATTTGACTAATATCTTCGGATGCACTTCAATCATCGACACATTTAACTGGGATGTAAACTTAATTAACTCCCTTTGTTCGTTAATTGGAAGGTTGAATACATTAATTAATCCACCTGTAATCATCTCCCATTCTTCCTTGGTATTTATTATTTTCTTTCTACTTGTTTTTATTATTTTCTTGGTCTTCTTTTCCACGGTTTGAACATCCTTTTTGTTGTGGCTATTTTTATTTTCAGATGGCATTACACCTTGGTATTCTGTAATTTCTATTTCCTTCCTCCTCTCTTCTGTATTCGGACTTACTTTAATACCTTCTGAAGTGCTGTCCAATGTTTCATCCAAATTATTGGAACTATGGTCCATTTGTTTATTTGTCTCCTCTTTGTATGTATCTGCTTTTTGGATACGCGTATTAACATTTTCAAACTTCTCTCCGAAAGTTTTCCATATCTCCTTATTGACATTCTCCATTTTACACTCAAATTGTTTTAAATTCTTATTATTCTCTTCAAATTTTGCATTCATCTCTTCTCTTTGCCCTTCAACCGCTTCCTTCAGTTCATGGTATTGTTCATTCATGGTTTGTTTTAAGTTTTCCTCCTGTTTTCTAAAATTTTCATTAGTTTGTTTATTCTGTTCCTTCAAAGTTTCCTCCTGTTTCCTAAATTTTTCGTCTATTTTATCATTTGTTTGTTTATTGCTTTCCATAATAATTCTCAACATCTCCTGCATGCTCATATCTTCTTTTTGGGTGTATTTATCTGGTTGGTCCCCTTGGGCATCCTCTTCCACTATTTCCTTTTCCGTATCCATAACTACTTCGGTTTCTTCTGTATCACCTGTCTGTTGGTCCATTTCACTGTCCGTGACTAACTCTATTTCTTGTTCCTGTCCACCTTCTTCAATCTCCTTTTCTTCTGCCCTCTTCTTCGATTTTCCTTGGGTATTAGGCATTTCTTGTTTTCTCATAACTGCCAACGATAATTAGATTTTTTGATATATCTTTTTTATTAAATATCGAAATTCTTTTCTAATTACCGCCCTTTTACGTTGAGCGCCATTTTCTGTAACGTACCGCTTAATGTGAGGTGTGCACTTGCGAGTATATTGCAATTACAAGCTTTGTTAATTCCGCCCCACAGTTGTACGCCAATTCTGTAACGTGCGGTTTCTGCGAGAGGCGGGTGTTAGCGAAACGTACACCTTTAGTCAAGCCCCAAATGTTGGGTTCGCCAAATCTGTAACGTAAAATGAGCAGTCGCTATTTTTCAAGCCCCGCGATGGAAGCCAATTTGTAACGTCCTGCTTATTTTTTCGTGAGGTGTAATGGAAGTGTTATTATATGCCTCACACAGTATGCGTCACTTTTGAATTATACTAACTGACGTTTTAAAAGGTATAAATAAAGGATTTTGTTTATCTTGTTTTACTCAATCTAAAAGAAATCGAGAGTGTGTGATTTGGGGTCAAGGAGGTAATTTGTTCAGCCTTATGCAGAAGAGAGAGTAAGTATCATTATTGCCCCTCAGTTGTGACGATTTCTTCTGTATGTTGTGCTGAAATTTTCATTAACTACCCACTACAATAAATTATAACACGTTATAATTCAATATTAATTTTCAATAATATTGCTTTATTGATTATTGACTTTTGTCTCCTGCCACCAAAATATAGGTATCACAATTAATCTTATTTGAAAAAAAAACATCATCTCGACTTTACCGAGTAAACATAGATCTGTCTAAGGAACAAAACATATATGTTGTTATTTACCCAATATTACGCTATAATAAAAAACATCAGTTATTACATAATTCTTAATAATTCCCCAGGGTTCAGGGTGAATTCTTTGTGTTATGAGAGTGTCAGAAATGGATAATTGCTACGCTTTACAAATATCAAAAAATTAATAAATAATTTTGTTTATTTTTCAAATATTACGTAGTTTCCGGTATTGCCGTAAGAGAGCAGCATGTATTTGTTTACTTTGAAAGAAACATATGATAAAATGAATATTTTTTGTTCTATTTCACTGTTAAAAAACGAGTTTTCTTCTGGACTTATTACGAAAAAATGTTTATATTACCTCGCTCCGTGTTGTCCTTACTGGATTGAAGTTTTATTCTGTGATGAGGTATGTCTTGCGTTATTATTTCCTTTTCGTTTGGAGTATTTTCTAATTGTCTACTGGAAGTAGGCCGAACTATATTGGATCCTCAGAATGTTTTCATCCACTGGTTTTTAATGTATATCACCATTTAATTTGGATTCCTCAGGTATAATTAGTTAGTATTCACTTTGTTTATTACTCTTGCGTGAATTTCGCCTCCTCCAACGTCCAAAAAAGGTTATTTTTTATAATTTTTGTCGCATCGTTTCTTCAACTCTCCGGTTTAGTTCAAAATTTTTATATCTTACTAACAATACTTGTTATTTTTCATCACTCTTAGTAACACATAGTATTTTTATTATGTAGGCAGTTTGTAATTATTATAAATTTATATTTTATTTATGTAAAAAATAATTCCTTTCCATTCCGGTTTCTTTACTAATTTAATTTACATAATATGTTTTGGTTAATTTTTTTATGACATTGTATATAAGTATTTTATCATTTTATTATCCTTAAATAAATTTATATATTATTTATTTAGTCTCGAATAGTGTTCATACCCGGTACTACTTCCTGTTGCCATTTCCTTCATAGGATTATTTTAATTTTATATTATCTTTGGTAGTTAAAATTTTTATGTCTTTTAAAATTAACCCTGGGTTTTCTTATAATCTAACACAATTATTTGAAAAAATATAATATTAACTTGGGTATAACAATTTGTGGTTCATAAAATACAAATTACAATAAATAAATAAAATTACAAAAATCAATTAGTATTATTACATACTACTTCCATAGTTTTATCCTATCCAAAACATACAGCACAGTTTAGTAATACATTAATTTCACTTTGGTTTTTCACCTCAATGGGTACACTAGAACTCACTTCGCACTATATACCACTCAAATTGTTTATTATGTTGAGTGATATAATTAAATTTTGAGCGAGCTTTAGTTTTACCCATTTCTGACTTTTATTCTCATGATTTACTTTATTGGGACCGGGTTATGTACCGTTACAATATATATGAAGACCTAACAACACAACATGACATCCATTTTTTAAAATTCCATAATCTCATTCTGTCTACTTGCTCTTATTAACTTTAAAATCCCAAAATTCAAAATTATTGCCCTGATTCCCATCAGAATTTAAATAAACATTTCCCATTACTATATTACACATCTCTGTCATGCCCAATTTGCATTTAAAATATTTAAATTCATAAAATTCTTTTACACTAACAAACACAATACAACATAAGAAAACATAGTACATTAATAATTCACATTGTGATTATTACATTAAAATAAACAATTTGTATTTAAAATTTGAACACAATCTACACACTTTACATCTTTAAATTTGCATATCAACTCATAAAGTTACCTTTTAATCTCAATTGACTTTTATTAATTCTCTTTCCAATTTTTTTTTTTTACTTGGGTGATTCTCAGTTATTCATTTTAATTTACCTTATCAACTTGGCATTTATTCATAATCTTCCCTTTTTACGACTCTAATACTCACTTACAAAATCCTTATCTCACCCCAATATATTCAACTTGTACTGACTCAAACGTTTTACTCAAACAATTACTATCATCCAACTTCTGTCCCTTATAACTCATTGAAAATTTCAACTATCATAAATTTATTTCATTTTATTTTAAAATCTATAAACACATTGAAAACATTTTATTATTTTTATAATCCTTAATTCCTAACATACTACATGCAATTAACACAATAAGACATAATAAACACAATATATAAAATATCTAGTGCATCTATTATATTATTATAATAATTTATAATAATAGAATATAAAAATGTCTGTTTATGTATGAAAATTTTAATATCTACAAATAAATCCATCATCACTCAGCTAGATAATACTTTTTTAATTGGGTCACATTATAAGTTCCTTTTATTTCTCGAGTTTGCAAATCTACTAAAACATAAACATTCTCCATTTTCACTTGGCTAACCTCATATGGGCCGTCATACAATAGGAAGAATTTCTTAATTGTTAATTAATTGAAATCTCCTAAAATAATTTGAATTAATTATAAAAATTCAACCATATAACATTCAATCACAATATTTAAACATCTCAAATTATTTACTTCAATTGATTCTTAAAACACAACATATTTCAATTATTATCAAAATTTTACAAATCATCAATTATTGTCTTCATAATTATTTTATTATTTATTTAGACTGCAAACTATTAATAATATTACTATTATTATCACAACATTTTCTACTACATATACACCTAACATTTCATAATACACACAATTAAATTCACTACCTTATTTACAAATTATTCGTCAATAACTGTTCAATTGTTTCACACTTCATATGTCCAAATCTGCAAGGTCATTACCAAAATTTACAATATTTAACAATGTCCATATACTCATTTTAATTTCAACCTCCATCATCAAATATATAACGAACATATTTATAACATACATCATGGTTATCCACATACAATTTGTTATCATCATCATTATTAGAATAATCCATTAACTTTATTTCATTCATTATGCCATTATAATTTATAGGGTTATTCCCCATTAATATTTCATAAATCTTGTCAACATAAGTTATTATTATCCAGTCTCCATCAGTATTATTGGTTAACGTCAGGTAAGCTATTTTATCATTTTTATATTCCTCTACTATTACATCATGTAAGTTATTATCGTTTACAAAGATATTAGTAAAATATTCATCTATCTCTCTTTCAACAGGTAAGTATTTCATATTGTTTATATTCACCACTTCTAATTTTTCTCTCAACTCATTATAATTTCTCTTTAACTTATATAATTCTATTTCTCGATCTGCACGTAACTCTCTATATAAATCTCTCTCACTCACATTAGTTAATATCTGATTAATGGTTACATTTAAGTCTTCTCTGACTTTAACTATTTCATGCTCATGTTCTGCTTGTTTATTTTCTAAACTAGTTACATTAATTTTAATTGCATCAACTTGTTCAAAGTTACTTCTGAATTCATCATTTATATTTTCTTGTATTTCACTTGCTCGTTTGATTTGCTCACACTCATTAATTATACATTGAACATTACAGTCCATTTTGTCATTTGGCTTTTTAATTTTATCATTAAATTGACTTGTCAATGTGTCAAATTTTTGATTTGTCTCTAATATTTTCTCTTTTTGTTTTTCGTTAATTATTTTTCTATCATTTCTCATTTCGTTCTGTACCTTATTTATAACACTAGTCAGTTCATCTCTCATTCCAACAATAATCTTATTCTGTTCTTCTAACTTATTGTCTATTTCTCTTAATTTTTGGTCTTGTTTGTTTATTTCTGTTTTCAGTTCTATGTTACTAGCATTTATTTCTGATTTGATTTCAGTCTTTAAATTATTATTTTCTGATTTAATTTCAGCCTTTAAATTATTATTTTCTGATTTGATTTCAGCTTTCATTCCTGACATCATCGCCATTATTAACGCTAACTGATTAAATATGTTTACATTATCGCTTATTTTTGCGTCTACTGTCTCAATCGTTAATTCATGTATTGTATTGTCTACACTCTCGTTAATATTTGTCGATATTAAATTGTCTTGCATAACATTGAAAATTGACCCCTCCACAACATCTTCACATAAATTTACACTCTCGCTTTTCTCTGCCATTTTCGATCAGTTTGAAAATTTTTGTTAACTTAATTTACAAAGTCCCTGTTCGGGCGCCATTAAAACGTTACGAGTTTTATTAAGTTATTGAAATACTGAATTTTATCACTTACCTTTACTAAGTTATTTACCAGGGTGTCGTCTGATGTACTTAGGCAGAGAAAACGACAGGCAGTGCAATGACAAACACCTATTTTGCAAGCACAAATAAATGTTACTTTATTTTTTGTAGCATGACAATTTTTCTGTTCACCTTTCGGTTTAAATTTACTGAAATAACATTCTGAACAGTATTTGATTCACCTAGCCATACTAGTTTAATTTATTTGAATATAGATATATAAACTTACGACTAACTATAATAAGTTAAACGGAAACCAGCTCTTTCACTCACACACACATATCCACCCCCTAGATTTTAAGAGCTCAACTTTATAATTTATGAAAAAGCCAGTATTTTAAAATGTTGAAATGGTATACATATTGTTGAAATGTCTACTTTCCTTGATTATGATGCGTAGAATTTCACCACACGGGACGTCTCCTCGTGGCATGCCTTGTTCTGCTGTTTTCACTGTTACATTTTAACATATTACTGCCGAACTGTCAATTAATTACTGTGGAATATTCACTTTGGAATATATATAAAGATTCACATTTTTGTTGTATGCGGGCGACTAAAATCACGCACAGCCGGCCAGTCGGCGGACGCGACAGTTTTTATGCGTCCATCACTTGTAGATGTTGTTTTCCGACTGCCTTTGTTTGCTGTGTGTCACCAAGCTGCTGGCTTTGACACACCTACATTTCTCCTTATGCAAGGCGCTGACGTAATATCGCCTAATGTTCAATTACACAACTTGTTTATGCTGTTTTGTGTGTCATTGGTTGACCTTGGCACAATTCCAGCTTGTTGATTCTGTTCGCTTCAATATTCATGAATAATTGTCACACAGCAGTGCTACCACCGTCGCTATCGTCGCTACCACTGAATTTACCTTTCGTTTATAAGTTTTGTCCCAATTATTGTAAAAAATGTTATTTGTTTTATTTAAAATTACCAATTTCTTTATATTGCCTCAGGTAGGCCAAAATGTACCGTTACAATAAACAATGAGAAATGATACCAAAATCTTATGGAATTTTATATATGAAGGAACAAATATCAGTTAGTTGATTGTTAAAAGCCAAAACGAGACAGACATGTCAGAATACATCTCAGAGAATTGTGAACGGAAATTTTTGACTATCACAACCAAGATATATGATGAGTTTACAACAGTTATAAAAGAATATAAAACAAAGTGACTAATAATATAATAACAATCAGTGAAACCTTAACTAAATCATAATACTAAATTAAACTGCCACTACATATAGACACGACTGAAGAACCAAATTGAACTCAAATAACCAGACACCGAGTGAAGGGAACCTTTTTGACATAACACTACTATTACCGAACCAAAATCCAGTGGGTGAATACAACTACACTCTACAACTTGTGGATATTCCAAGAACAACATCACTGAAGAGGAATTAACTAACGGAGACGTTTATTTGAAGGAAAATCTCGTAGATGAATTCACATCGCAGATCAACTCATTAAGGCAGCCATCTTGATTCCATTCGAAGAGGCTGATGGGAGCGTGATGAGTGACGTCAGAGAAACCATCTGTATCGTAATATTAAAATTTTATATACATTATACTTTATTATTTTGTCTGTTTCATGAATAAGTTTTTAATAATTTGTAAGTATTGAATTCCCTTGCCTTTCCTGACTATTTCTACAGTTAAAAGAACCCTTATACTATTGAATATTTATTTATATGTACTAATCGAACTGGAACTTAATCTCGAATCAGACTCGAGCCAGTCGCGGCAATTCAAACCATTCCTTTGAAATTAATAAACTTAATTATTGTTTAAACGTTGTTTTATTGATGATTATTTGAGTCATAAATTAAATTACATTAATTATTAAATATTAACGTGAACTTCTGAAGGAAAGGAACGAGCAGAAGAAGAAGTACAGATACTGAATCAGCCGCTACATGCAATCAGCTACATGATAATCCATTTAACGTGAAGAAACAAATAATTCTTCATCAGAGCTAACACAGTTATTAAACAGTATTTTTTATTAATTGAACATAAAACAATTAAAAAGAATTACACCAATTAAAATTAATTAAATACATAATTAAATATAATAGAAAAATTAAACTCTATAATAAAATTTTATTTTTATTAATTATTTGTAATTAAAATTTGTTTTATTACAAATTGGCGTTTCCAACATGGAGCTTATAAAACCATTAATCAATAAATTTGTTTTATTACATAGCCTATCTTATAACTAAACTTATTCCGTTCACACTAACATAATATAACATAATAAACATTAACATTGCTACATTTAACTAAACAATTCACCTTTAAATAATTTGTATAGAAAATTGTAAACATTACAACTTGAACTTTCTATTAACTCTTTTTATATCAACCTTTAATTATTTATCATTTATTGTACCATTAAATTTTCCAAAAATTTTTTACTTTGTTATCAACATTCATTTTATATCACATTTTATTTAATATTACATTTCCACTATGAATTTTTTATTTCACATTTTCATCATCAATTAGTTTGGGTGATTCCCCGTCATTCACAATGATTTGATTTATTGAATGGGCATTTATATTGTAATGAAACTGTAGTTTGGTAGTTTTTACTCCTCACGTTGTATGCGTCAATCTGTTACTTAACGTCGTTTGGGGTTCTGGGGAGCTAACTTCCCGTTTATTTTTGTTTATAATTTTTAATAACTTTATCTTAATGTTGTATTATTATTGACTTATCCGGTTCAATTCAACCTAGCATTGAATCCAACTTGAATAAGTCGGTTGATGCACAAGAATTTATTTATCGAAGTAATTATTTTTGTCTTATTCTCTGTGCTCTACTGGAAACAATATTGTTGTTAGATCTTTTTGTTTCTTATTTACTTTCTCTTTGATTGATCTCCCTCTTTCTATTTTCTGTTTAGTAATTGTATTATTGGTATTAATACTTATTTGATTTCAGATTTCATGTCTGGTCATAATTATCATGCCTTCAAAGTTTTGTGTAACTACTCATTTTTTACTTACTTGAGTATTTTTTTTTTTCATCACCTTGGTGTTGGTTCTGAATGGTATTATGTTTACAATCATTTTGCTTTGATTGGTCTTCATTGACTGGTTAACATTATAGTCTCATTGTTTTTTCTTTTTGTATTCATCATTGTGTTTGTATTCGCCGCTGCTTGTTGAGTTGACCAAAAAATTCATTCACCTGTTTTCAACTAGTCTACTGAAATAAACTGACTGACTCTGTTTTCTTATGTCAACAAATATTTTATTGAAATAATGTGCTCTCTCTGAATGAGCAGAAGTATTATTTATAATTGAATTCAGAATAAATAGCATGAGACTTTTAGTTTTATAAAATTTGCCTCAGGGTGGCAGAACTGTTTACAAAGTTAATTTGTTTAAACGTTTTTTGGTTAACATTAGTTTAATACCTTCGCGAATTCTTTGAGCTGACAGAATACCAAATCATTGAATAGAACTATCATTCAATTGTTATTAAATAGTTTGATATTGACTACAATTCAGTCATCACTTATAATTAACACACAAAAATAATAACCATGTGTCTATTCTGGACATTACAGGTTAGCAGAATTATTCAATTCAATCTATATATATAAAAGAGAAATACCACTGACTCATTGACTCACTGATTCATCACGAAATCTCCGAAACTATAACACCTAGAAACTTGAAATTTGGCATGTAGGTTCCTTATGTGATGTAGGTATCCGCTAAGAAGGGATTTTTGGAAATTCGACCTTTAAAGGGGGAAGGGGGGGAAAGTTTGCCTGACTAACTGACCTAGAATCAACGTAGAGCAAAAACTACTGAATGGATATCAATGAAACTTTGAACATAGCTTCATCATAGGTCTTAGGTGCTCACTAAGAAACGGTTTTAAAAACTTTCACTCCTAAGGGGCAAACCCCCCCACTATTGTATGTATGTATCTATGTATGTATGTTCCACATCTCCTCCTAAACCACTGGACCGATTTCAACCAAACTTGGCACAAATATTTTACGCGACGGGAGAACCAACATAGGATAGGTGTTTTTTTCGATGGGGTCCTTTGGGGGTTCTTTGGGGTCTTCCACATCTCCTCCTAAACCACTGGACCGATTTCAACCAAACTTGGCACAAATATTTTACGCGACGGGAGAACCAACATAGGTGAGGTGCTTTTTTCGATGGGGTCCTTTGGGGTCTTCCACATCTCCTCCTAAACCACTGGACCGATTTCAACCAAACTTGGTATAAATATTTTACGCAATGGGAGAACCAACATAGGATAGGTGTTTTTTTCGATGGGGTCCTTTGGGGTCTTCCACATCTCCACCTAAACCACTGGACCGATTTCAACCAAACTTGGCACAAATATTTTACGCGACGGGAGAACCAACATAGGATAGGTGTTTTTTTCGATGGGGTCCTTTGGGGTCTTCCACATCTCCTCCTAAACCACTGGACCGATTTCAACCAAACTTGGCACAAATATTTTACGCGACGGGAGAACCAACATAGGTGAGGTGCTTTTTTCGTTGATAATAAATGGTTGAAATAAAGTTGATTAAAGTCAAAGTAATTCTTGACAAGATAATTAAAATGAACAATGATATTATATATATTGAAGCAGTGTCATTTAGTAAAACATCTGATGCACTGTTTAGTGTTACATAAATATAATTGCATGGCTGTAAGTAACCATAATATATCTTAATAACCTTGGTTATTATTCACAACAAGAAAAAACATTTAAATGGTTATAATAGTAGGTTCCTTTCCTAAATCATAAAACATAAATAACATGGAAATATTATATTAACTTTCGTTAATAAATCAATCAGTTGACAAACCTCGGTCATTAGTAATTATTGGTTAATTCAATTGATATTTGATAATTGACAACTGTCATTACGTGTGGTTAATTCACACAGAGTATTCATACATAGAAATTAATTGAAAGTTAATAAATTCATAAAAATAGAATAATCAAATCTCTGAGGATTGTCATTATTGTTGATTAGGTACTGTTATAAATATATCTTAATCTATGATCATTGTTTGTAAATGTTTCGACTATATCGTTTTTCATTTTTTAACTAAAAGTGTAATAATCACTTATACTCCCTTTTATTTTATAATATAAATCCCGGAATTGCTCTGGATTATACACTGAGCATTCCTTGTTACGCACTGTTACACTTCACACTCTGATACTAAAGTATTTTCGCTATTACAATTTTGAGGTTAGGTCACACTGTTTACATCGGTGACGCGCACAAATCATATGATCAGCTGACTTTTTGCTCTCGACTGGCGTCGTCTACTCGCTTCCAATGTTGATTAAAAAGTGACGAAATTACAGGCTTCGCCCTGCCGTTCCGTTTGCAAACGTCCAAAATTTTGTTAAATCCTTGGCTTTGATTGTTTGACGAACTTTAATTTGATGCACATACCCCCTCGGCGTTTTATTTCAATTGTTGAAGTTGGCGTGGGGTCTTTGGTATCAAGAGTATAAATGTTTTCTCAATTTGACATGAATTCCTTATAATTGTAATAACTTTGTTAATATGGCTTAGATTTTAAATCTGAGCGTATCACTGGATCGGTAACACTCGGCTCTTTATTTTGAGTCCACTCATGGTGTGCTTTGGTCCATTATCAAGGAAGTTAATGTTTGTGATTATCACCATTCACTATACACTATTATTTTATATTTATTTTTTGATTAACTCTATATAATGGCACTCATACCCACTTGAGGGCAAGCCTTCCAAGTTCTCTTACACTCCTTAGTTGCTAATTACTTAAATCTATTGACAAAATACATTTCTTAAACTATCATTGTCTTAGCCTAGGTTCTTATATTTGTATATACATATTTTACATATTAGAAAGTGTCTGTTTACTTTCTGTCTGGCTCCAGTTGATTATAACAAATGGTTACAACTACTGATAACCTTTGTTAGCTGGGATTTTAGGTATTTCTTGTCATTTCTGGTCAATTAAGTGGTCTCTATTTTTCATTATGAGGTGCATACGTAATGTTACTCTTATTTGGTAATTTTAGTTCTTTTGATATTATTATTTAGTTGCCATAGTTGAATAATAACATTGTCTTTGTAATGGGCTTGGTGTGTTTAGTACGCTAGTCTTTTCCATATTGTATTTGATTAAATAATATTACTTACACCTGGTGTCATATGACAGGTGCACTTAATTTCAATTGTAATATATTATATTCTTTCTTATAATCTTTATACAGTAGTACAGTAGTGGTATTACACTCTACTCGTGGTATTGACATCACCCTTTTGTTTCTGTTGGGTTTTATAATATGGTATTATATAGATTTTACATAGTGAATTCCATTTTGATTGGTTTTGGTTCACTGTATTTGTTTATCTTCTTATTTAAAATTTATCTTGGGTATCTTATGTTGGTACCTATAGAAAGATTATCATTTCTACTTGATTTTACATATAAAACATTCTGGTTTGGGTAGGTTTTTCCTACTGCTAGTTGTGAATTTAGAGGAATATTACCTACATCTTAGGTTATGTGATTTTGTCATTTGTGCCAGCAATGTGTATGTTGGGTTGACACAAATTGGTATTCTTTTAACCTTATTTTTACATGTTTGGTTTTAATAATGATAACTAATAACCTTTTTAGTTATTCCCTTTCTTATTATACATGATTGTCAGACTATTTGACTAATATTCTGGGACAAATTAATACTTCTTTTGTTACATTGGTGCTGTGCATAACTTGTTACTATGCTTTTATCTACAGCTTCTATTCAATAAACATTATTGTTATTTTCATTCTTTTTTTTTTTAACATATCTTGTCCTATTCATTTATAACATTATTTATTGTATCTTGGTCATCTCAGTTAGTCAGTTTTTGTCCATCTCTTCAATCTGTAGGTTGATTAGTTATTGTATATATGGGTAGATGTTGATTTATAGTTGACTGGCTCTTGGAATCTTTACTTTATGCCATGGTTGTTAGGTGTCCTTCTCGTAGTAGGTTTCTTCACTGTCTTCCTTGTTTCTTCACTGATTCTTCTTTCTTGTCTCTTCACTGATTCTTCTTTCTTGTCTCTTCACTGATTCTTTCTTTCTTGTCTCTTCTCTGATTCTCCTTTCTTGTCTCTTCACTGATTCTTTCTTTCTTGTCTCTTCTTTCTTGTATTGTTCAGTTCTTCACTGACCGAAAACTATTGGGTTGGTGCTCCCTGTGGTACAATCATTGTGTAGTTCATCTTCTTTTCATTATAAAGTCATTTCATTTACATTTACCATCAGTTTATGAACTCTTATTGCTGTGAGTTTACCTTTGGTGATAGGTAGCTCATGTAGCTTTGAGCTTGGCATTTTAGACAAATTACTTGGCTTGTCTTTTTGACTCAATTATTGACATGTGTAAGTATTTTATGTTACTGAAATCTTAGGGCTCATATGTCATGTTACAATATATAACCTTACTCCCCTACTTCCTTCTAACAACCACTAACAGATTTGCATAGGGTGACACCAATCTCTCAATAATAACCCCCTTCAACACTTTATCTACTCCACATATATCACTCTCCTCTTATTATAAAATACCTGATATCCTCTTTATACCTAGGATGTGTGTTCCCTTACCTACAAATCACATTCATACCCTCTTGTCCTCCCTGGAATCTCGGCAAACACTCTTCGAAACTTCTCAATCACCTGCCACAACGACGTACGTTGATCACTCCCTACAACATCACCCTTACTACAAAATTTCACCATCACCTATTTACTCTCCATTTACATCACTCTCGCTTTCTCTACATACATGCACTCCCGCTACTGTGTCCTTACTATTAACCCGTTTCTGTATTACTTTTATTCCAAAAATTAATTTATAATTTGTTGGTCCAGTATGGTGCTTTGATTAATTATAAACGTTTTGGTTTTACAACAGGAGTGTTTACACCTTTACAAAGTTGTGGTTTTTGATTAGACATAAGCTGTGTTTTAATCTTTGGAACTACTATAATATTTTGTCATTTTGTTATAATTATGTGGCTGAATTGGTGTTACAGTAGGTTTTGTGTGATTATTGTGTTAATACATTATTTCTGTTTAATTTGTTACATTATTGACTGTATTTTTACATTTTGTTAATTTGATTTAGGCCTAAAGCCACTCTCTGGTTTACAGTTATTATTTAATTTATATTGGCTCAGAATCCAATTACCCTTTACAATCTTTTATAATAACAAATACAATAATCGCTTTATATTACTCTAACATTAACATTTTATCAACTAATATAAAGAATTCTTAAGATTAACATTTGACATTTAAAATTAACAAAAGCTATGTGTGTGGTCGTCACCAAGTCCTTTAATTTGTTAAGAAATAGTTCCTAACAACATATCTTTACATTTTATCTATGAACCATTTACTGTGGCTGTATGTAGTATAATTATTGGTCTTTTAACCAATACTAACAAAATCATAAAAATATAAATTGAATTGTTTATAATTTTACTTTTAAACCTTCCCCTGTGGTTCTAAACAACAAACTAAACTATAGCCCACAGGTTCACACCCTCATACAACATAGTTCCTTTCATCAAAATTGATTTTATACTACTAATCACTTACAATTAAAAAATATTGTTTTACCCTTTTACGGGGTACAATTTGAATGACAAGACACTGTCTATTATCAGTTTGACCTTTGTCCTTCCTCATTGTTTTTTACTTGACATACATTAAAATTTAAGCAAATACTTACAGTGAATCTGCTGGAGTTCAACACTGACTCTATTACACTTCACTGATTAATTTATTTTCACAACTTGGGTATTTTACTCTTTTCACTCACGATCATGGTCACGGTCACTGAGTGATGATTACAATATATATTTTTATTTTACTTTTACAAAAATTGTGTTGTACTTTTACGCATTTAAACTACTGGCTTTGTTTACATGAAAAATGGGTTTTTTCATCATCAGTTTCATTGTTTGCTGATGGAATCAATGTTTATATTTTAATACATTATGGAATGGGAAGGGGCTTAATTCCGTCGCATTACAGTATGTAAATACTATTATAACATAACCCTATCTGACACTCTCGTCATCATCTATATTTCTAAGTACATACCAATTTGCTCATTTCAAACAACTATCCTGTTTCTCAAAACAGGTCCACATTTGTATAAATTTATTTATTCAAATGGTCCAGCTGTTCGGGCGACATTTGTTACATTTCACTTTCACATTTTATTTATCAAAACTTTATTTACGTTTACACTTTCAGCTCGTGCAGCCGCCATGTTGTCTAGTACCAACGTAAAATATACTTACTGGGTCCAGGTGATCGTTTAAACGAGCTGAAAAGTTAACAAGATGGTTGCTTTGAAATGATTACCTCAGATTTACTTGTATTTTTGCAAACTTGTGTTTATTCATTATTTGGTCGTTATATATTGATGACAAAGGCAAAATTTACTCCCTCCATCTTTTACACTTCACGATTCAAACATGAATACTATACATTGTTTTCTTTAAATCAACCTTTCTTCAAGATATATTTGATCAATAATAATTAAAATTCAAATTAACTTGTTAAACATTGAAATAGATGCTGAAAAATACTAAACTACCTTCTATTAACATAAACCAGTGGTTTTATTTTCTTATATTAAATTAGGTACCCACACACACACACTCATGCTATTTCATACGGTACTTTTTTTTTATGAGCTCAGTTTTAAAAGTGCCAGTAATTTAAACAATTTTGAAATGTCTACTTCCCTGCTGATGCGTAGAAATTCGACTAACCAGGCGTCAACTCATGGCTTACACTGTTTGCTGATGTTCGTAGTTCTCACTTTTACATTTTACGGCCGAACTGTTAATTTACTGCAATTTTTCTCACTGTCTCTACTTGTTTTGTAATAATACTGTTTAGATCCAAAAATATATCAAAATATTCACATTTTTAGTTGCTTTGCGGGCGAAAACGGTACGCAGCCGGCAGCGAGCGGAACTGCCCACGTCCGCTTGGTGTTGATGTTAATTGCCGACTGCTGAGACGAATGGCGTTATTTGCTGAGGTGGAGAGGGTGTCACGTCACCAAGTCTCATTGTCTTCAAACTATGACGAGCAAGTTTTTAAGGCGCGGTGAATTACGCACTGCATTCTCAAATGACGTATTTGCAGGCTTGGCCTGATGACTTAATAGGTCAGAGTTCGTCTGGCGAAATCTAGTTGTTGTTTTCGCGTATACAATGTTGACCTTGATACAATTTCTACTCGCTTGCTATTATGTTATTATGTCATTTCAAAACTTTACCATCCATTATTATTTATGCTTTGAATTAAAATAAAATTTATATTTGTTTTCCCCCAAACCACTATATAGACAGAAATGTACCGTTACATGTTGAAAGATAGAATTGTTACAGTGGAGGCACATATATGTACTTGTTCTCTTAAAAAAATGTTCTATCTATACTTGAAATGTTTCTCTAAAAAATTTACATTGTTTCAGATAAAAAATACACAATTCATGGACCATTCATTCCAGACAGAATTTACTTTTTCACTTTGAAAGTAGAAACAGATTCAAAAAGCCAAGAGAGTGTTACTACCAACCAGACGGTCAGAATTACATCACACTCTGGAATCAGTCTGACAATTAAGTGAGTTTATAAATATTATATAAAATAAGGTTTTGTGTGTGTCATATAATTGCATTTATGTTGATGAATTTATAATGGTTACTTAGGTATATACTTCACATGCACCATGTAGGCCCTACATAGTTTTTTATAACATAAATTGATAACTATGTTATTTTGAAGTTTATTTTAAGCGACTCAAGCAATCAGACTGACATCATTTTTTTTTTTTAAAGTCATGTTTTAGTGATTGGTGTTTTCATCAGCTGAAGTACTCCTTTATTGGTTGTCTTGGTATTCCAGCAAGAATAAAATGGTTGTGTTAGATTTCCTGGTTGTGTTGTAACGGGGCAAAAGAGGGGTAAACTAATTTTAAATGTGATTTGAATACAGTCGACTCCCTCTAATCCGGACACCTCGGGACCGGATCCCTGTCCGGATTAAAAAATTTCCGGACCATCCGGCGGTTTTTTACTTATGTAAATTACAACCTGTAATAGCGTATCTATATTTATAAATCACATTTTAAGACAATTTTCAAGTGTACGGAACACAATTTTAGGTTCATAAAATTGTCCCAAACGAATAAACTTAAACCTAAAACTAATGAAAAACTTGGCTTTGCAATATTAAAAGAAATCTTATTTTCTTCTGCTTCTTTACTTCAACTGTTTTCTTGAAGGCATAATCACGCCACTTCCTTAGAAACATAATATCCACAGCTGATGCGCCAGGCTGTTGTTCGACGTAGGTAGTTGCCAGTTCCAGTGCTGCCCTACCCTCTGCATGAGTCAAAATTCCCACGTCATTTCCCGCTTCACTATCACCTTCGTCATCGTCTTCTTCTTTTTCTTCCTCTTGACGAAGGACTACATCGACGATTTCGTCATCATTCAGGATTTCATTAGCCAGTTCATCATCAGCTCGCGAAATCCATTCCACAACGTCATTCTCATTAATACTAGCAGAATCAGGCAGCCGTTGTAAATCCTTTAAAATTGAGTGGTTGTCATCAGGTTCAGTTGCATGAATATTTAACCCTATTGTATTTGGGTTGTCTTCTTGTCTCTTCTCAACGAGAGTTTCAACATCTGGCCACAATTTTCTCCAGGATTTGGTAAACGTAGATGATGGGATTTCATCATACGATTTAGCAGCGATATAAATGACGTCCTTAATGTTAATTGTCTTGAGCGTCTGGATGAGACCTCCATTGTCATTACCATCCATCTTATCCAAAATTTCTGAAAGAAGCTTCCTCCGGTATTTTCTCTTAAAGCATTCGATTACACCCTGGTCCATGGGCTGTGCGATACTTGTTACATTTGGAGGCATATATAAAAGCTTGATGTCACTGTAACTATCACATTCGAGACCTTCCTCTGGATGCGTAGGGGCATTATCAAGCACAAGAACTGCTTTTACTGGCAATTTCAAGGATGTCAAATGTTCTTTTACAGACGGAACAAATTGAGCCACGAACCACTCCTTAAACAAATAAGAATCCATCCAGGCAGACTTTTGTGACCTGTAATACACTGGAAGGGAAGACATGTTTAAGTTTTTGAATACTCTGGGTTTGGCCGACTTTCTCCAATCACAAATAGCGGCATCTTGTGTGTCCCAGTTGCGTTTGAGCATAGTGCAACAGTGATCCTTTCTTTATTTACTTTAAAGCCCGAAGCAGACTTTTCTTGAGGAGTGGCAAAGGTTTTATTAGGCAAAAGTTTATAGTTAAGCCCGGTCTCATCGATATTGTACACTTGTTCTGGGGTTAGTTTTTCACGCTCAATGATACGCTTCAATTTTTCAGAAAAATCATTAGCTGCCGGTTGGTCTGCTGAAAGCTTCTCCCCGCAAACTCCAAGGAAATGCACTCCATGCCGTTTTTTCCATCTCGTTAGCCACCCATCGCTTGCCGAGAAGTTTCCTTTTTCCCCAAGTTTTGAATGAAGAATGACGGCTTTTTCTTTCAAAATCGGCCCATTTATAGGAGTCCCTCTTCTACGTTCCTGCATGAACCACAACCATAATGCGTCATCAACAAGTTCATGGTGTGGTTTTTTCAAGGTAGATCGAGTAGAAAGGACGGATTCGACTTCAATTTGCATACAAAAATCCTCGATCGATTTTCTGTTTTTCCGCCAATCATAAACTGTGCTTTTCCCTACATTAAACTCTGTACAAATACTTTGCACTGATTCACCCTTATCTAAACGTTGTAAAATATTAAGTCTATCTTGCATTTTAACCGTATTATGCTTCCGTTTTTCACTCATTTTTGAGAATTTTACTGTCAAATAATCAGAGTTACTGAAACTACAATTTCACCTAACAATTAAACTCACTTATAATAACATATGTAACTCACATTGAAAATTATTAAAACACACAACAATATCAGTAGTAATTAGTAAAAACAGCTACAGTACACTGTATGACGATCCGGAGCAAACGCAATCGTAAGCCGAACTGAGGATCTTTGTTTACATGTAGGCCGGAAATAAACAGACACGCTCAATCCTGTCGTTTTCGGCCGTGAGAAACCCGGCGCGCGCTGATGACTTATTTCCAAGAAGTAGTCCGGACCATCCGGCGTCCGAACCATCGGAGTCCGAACGAGAGGGAGTCGACTGTATTCTCAATTTTATTTCGCCCAAGTGTAGCGTCGAGATGGGCGTGAATTGGCATTGGAATGTGTAGAGAGCGAATGCGCCACCACACGCGCGTTCAGACGGCCAAGTTTCTCACGCTATCGGCACGTATTAATGCATTCTTTCACGTAGTGTGCGCAGGAAACTCTCTCAGTTGGCAAAAAAACATCTCAAAGCAATGGACGCGAACAGTGTGTGCGTCCGCCGGCTACCAGTTTACATCTCGTTCACATATATAAAATGTAAACAGTGTCTGTCGTCAACAGCTGTGGCTCGCGGCCGGGTGAATACATAGGCTGACAAGCCAAAATTTTATTAAAATGTATACCAAAGTGAATTCAGTAAAACAGTAAAAAACTGTTAATATCAAACAGTGCGGATGTGAGCATTTCCGCTCGCTGTCGGCTGCGTACTTTTACGCCCGCAGCAAAAAATGTGAACACAGCAAGTATAAATTATAAAATGACCACTTATAACTTTATCAGAATGCATTAGCAGTTTAAAATACTCAAAGTCAGTGAACATTATAAAACCAACATCCGTAGTGCGCGTGTAACGATGCGACGTCTTCTGGACAGATTTTCAGCTAAGTAACAAATAAGAAATAAAAAACAAATTTTCAATATTCTATTTAAATTCAATAAAATGAGCTCAGTTAGGGAAGTCCATGAAATTGTACTGCATGAATGAGTGTGTGATAGCATGAATAAATAAAAATATAAAATTTAAGCAGTGCTGGGGTGTGAAATATATATATATATATCATTTTCTATATAAGTAACTCGATGTTTCTTGCAGTAATTATATAATTTGTGATGTTTTCAATTTGTTTCTTCTGCAAGTAGATAATATTGTATATTCTTTTTATATTCAAAAGAATATACAATATTATCTACTTGCAGAAGAAACAAATTGAAAACATCACAAAAAAAAAAAAAAAAAAAATATATATATATATAAAATTCTATAATTTAAGACATGATTGATTATGTTTATTTTGGTGGGATTATGTTTATTTAATAAAATTATAAATGGGAAAGAAGTTTTAACTTGATTCAATAACTATGCCTCATGACAAATAGCAAGGTGTTTTGTTTCCGAAGTAGAATCTCATGTAATTATGTGTGGCTTGATAATAAAGGGTAATGTCATTGGTAAATCTCACAATTGAGAGTAAGTTATTTCAGGTAACAAATTCCGCTACTTCTGGTTCGTTTAACCGAACTTGGCCCAGAAGGTAAGCACATATGATTTTCTCGTGTTAGTAACAAGATGGCGCCCGAATGAAATGTTTGTTATTAGAAGTAAATATAACCTTATACAACTAGTAAAAGCACATAAAAATAATTAAAGTAACAGTGTACATTACCAACAACTCTGTTTCTGATTGGCAGATATTGTAGCCAATCATGTACTAGGATTGTATACTTCTGTAGCAGATCTTGTGAAGCTTGTCTTCTCTATAGTGGTAGTGTCAAACCAGATGTTTGTGCTAGCACATCTTCTCCCTTCCTTCTCTGTTCTTTTTACAAGGTAGTTTTTTAATTAATGTCTAAAGGTGTTTGAATTATTTAAAACTCCACAAACGGCATACGTGTATGTTCCTACGATTAAGTTTTCTTTTTGGAATTACTTCACCTTTTTCTGTTATTATATTGTATAAAGTGCCGGGTCCTTCATTCAATTTCAATATGCTCTGTATCAAGACCATATTTTTTGATTTTATATTACTTTTCACTTCTGATTTGCCATTTTTGCTATAATTTTCTTTCATTGCTGTTGTTAGCTTACCATCCTGTTATGTCACATGGTATACCTGCTATTTCTATCTTAAAAGTGTTGTTTTCAGCCATCTAAACATGTGATTATAAAGTTTCAGTTGTTGCATTTCTGTATCTTGCTCTAATGGTTATATACAGTGTAACTGTACGAAAAATATAAAAATAAGAGATTTAACCCCGCTTATTACTATTCTTTACGACTTACCTTTAGACAGAAGATTTGTGCTAAGTCAAATTATTAAAAGACTTATAACATTTTATTTATTGCTTACCCAGGATAACTCACCTTATAGTTCAGTTCCAGAATTTGTCACACGAATGGCGTAATACAAGCAGGGTTTCAAGGTTACATCAATAACATACTCGATTCGCATTTTATGTAAAACAACTCTAATTTTATTTCATTCTCTATACTCTTTTAAATGCATGAATTATTCATCTTTCTCTCAAAATTCACATATTACTGCTTCCTTTATACATGAATAGCGTAAACATTTATTTAGACATTGTAGATTTATTCTAATATATTCCTTAATTAATCAAAGCGACCCAGTTTGCCACACTCTCTCATTCATACAAATTTACCTCCCCATTATTATATAGCGCTTTTTTAATTTAAATGAATTAAGTCGGGAACTTAGTAGTCGGTTACTTAACTTTCGGCGTTCCTCTCATCGCCGCATGTTGCACTGGGTTTATGTCCGAATGCTTTGTCACTTCAATTCATGGTTAATTTTTCTTCGTGCACTTCACCTACTTCATTCCGAGATACTGTTTCACTATTTTTACGTCTGTTTGTCACCGTCTGCAGTTAAAGGAAAAAAATTTGATATGCAAGAATTCTTGGTGCTCCCGGGCGGGCAAGCGTGATCATTTGAACTGGGTTATTATTTTCACATTTTTATAAAGTTTAGCCCGACCGGTGATGTGCTCCACTACACACGTCCGTCACGTAAAACTTTTTATCGTCGACTGGGGAGAGCGTTAACAAAATGCTCCACTCAACTGCTGCTCAAAATGGAACACACAGCCTGCTTGCTACAAATTGTTCATCATTGTACAGGGAACATGGGTTGTTAATGTTCCCAAGGTGTGGACGATATTCCATTGCCACGAGGCCGTAGACTCAGGTGGGCGGAGTCATCACAGATTTCCGGCATCACACAAACACGTGGCGAACAAAATCTTATAATTTAGCTATCTTGTTGGCGTCGTTTCTGCGCGCATGGTCAGGTTGCGCGTATGAGCGCGTAACACAAAGCTTGATTTCCCAGAATCGTGTTGCGTTCTTACCACACCAGCTTGCAAAGCTATATCACTATTCATTGTTTGACTGCTGCCGTATTTTATGTGGGAATTACAATTGAAAATTGAATAAATTTAATAAAATAAAAAACCTCCCATTCTGCCCCATTACAGATTCCCAGTCTCCGGGCCGCCACCACATTTTCAGGAGTAAATATGAAAACCAATTACACTCCCCGTAGAAACAATTTTGATAAATAATTTATTAATACCTTAATCAAAATCCAGGGCTGTCTAGGCGAACTTATTGATACAGAGATAAGGTTATGGGCAGAATGGCGTATTAATTAACTAATACAATATGACAATATCATATTTTATTTTAATAAAATATTGTTAATTTCTTTTTAATGTAATAAGACACAAAATCATCAGACAAAAAAGCTTTAAGACAAAAAAAAATTTTAGACGCAAATCAGTACTTTATACCCCTCTTTCCCCCTTTGTTTATTTGTACTCTCTCTCTCTCTCTCTCTCTCTCTCTCTCTCTCTCTCTCTCTCTCTCTCTCTCTCTCTCTCTCTCTCTCTCTCTCTCTCTCTCCCATTTTTGAGATCTCATCATTTTAATATCTTTTATGTTTTAAAATAATTTTAAAATATAAACCAACTTTAAATAATTTTGATTAATTGTTTTTTGTCCTTTCTTGTTACTTATCTGGCACGTGGACTCCCAGTTGTTGCACCATCTGTTGCACGACACTTTTTCAATAAAACAACTAAATGTACATCCCGAAACTTTTATATCATGTTCACGTTCGCTGATTTACTACTTTAAAAGTTTGTCATTGTTTCCTCACATTTTTTAAACACAATTTTAGGTAGGCCTACTGTAATTGCCCACGGATACTATTAGCACGTGTGTGCTGTTCTGTTGCCATCTCGAGACTGCCCGTGCATCGCTAGCATGGCTACGCTAATTCCGTTTTTACTACGCCTTTGAAACTAGTTCTCCGCGGATTTCTACTCACGTCCTGTCCTGGTCATTGAAATTTCTGTTTTAACTGAGTATCACCACTTGAGTTGGAGACTGGCTGTGTCGTTGTAAACAACGTGCCTTTTGTGTGATTCACTGGTTAAAAATAGAATTACTTGTTACATCGTTATCTTATTTGGACATCGCATAACGAACTTTACTTCTACCATTTTAATCAGATTTGCTTCATTAAAATAAAATATTTTAACTTGTGATATAAATTTTGTTACCCAAATTTTGTCCCGTTACAAGACCCCCCCCCCCCCAGTGAGAGGTTTTATGTCAAAAAACATAAAAACTCATTGCCTAAACCTAGGAGGACCAGCGAGGATATGGCACCACGACCCCCCTTACTTCCTGATTAAAATTTGGGTACTTACCCCTCTTAATCCAGTGGCTGTGGCCGCACCTTGTAATACCCTGTTTCTTATGTCAATAATAAAATTTATTAAATTTATAAAAACTTCTTTTTTATGGCTTTTCTTACCTTCGGGTGATCTCCAGGGTCGTATAGACGAAACAGTTGCAGAGGGGTTATTTAGGTTGAGTTGCGAAATAATTATATCAACACAGTTTATGCTGACTAAAACAAATTATTTTTTTTTTATTAAATAAAATTGTTATTTTCTCCACTTGTATGACAATTCCTCAAATTCTTATCCTTTCTTGTAAATTACTACATTTATCTCAAACACAAAATTAGATGCATAAAATTGACAAAAAACAATTCTTATAAGCCTATAAAAAAATGATCTGTAAGATTACTCAACCAGAACTTTTCTTTTTTATTTAACTCACTCTCTCACTCTTTTACAATTTTATATTTAAACCCCTTAAAATTGAGATCTCGTTAATAAGTTACTAAGTTCTGTGCACGAATTTTCATACTGTTAATAGTTTTAAATTTAAAAGTTTGTTATATTTGTAGTCATCCTTAATGTAGACTTCGTCCCATGGTTAAGGCCACGTTGATCCCTACACTCCGAGAATAAACGGCAAATGTCCGAATACTTTTACGCTCGTCACTTGTTGTCTTCATGATATACTTTATAACTGTTTTGTCACATTTAAACTTAGTACTTGTGTCGACCGGCGTAACTTGCTCGCACACTATTACAAGTTACTGGAACCGCGCGCTCCTTTACTGCCCCGCGCGGCTCTGCTGTGTCTACTTTAGTGGTCCAACGATGACTGACTACTGTGACTTCCTGATGAAAACTGGCTTGTGGTAATTACGTATTTTTCCGTAATTCACAGATGGCTTGAGTTGCAAGGGATTACTTAATACGTCTAGCCGGGCTGGTTCCAGACATAAACAGACTGGTCTCTCATAACATTGTATGCAGGGGTTCCCAAGAGGTTGTTCACTGCTTTAATTAATATTTCTTAACATTCTTTCTCACCCCATTCTGTATCGTTACAACCTGCATGACTTTACTGGAATTCCTTCATCAGGATCCCAACACCGTAAAGCCAGGCAGGCACTTGACGACCCTACCCTGACGCGCTGGCCAGCAGAGGTTCGCCGCCACAGTTCCACAAAGATTCTGCAACAACAAAGCAAAAACATTATCGAATGGTCTTTCATAAATCCATATCCTTGCACTGATTTGGGTTCCTTCTAGAAGTACTGATTTGCATTGACCAAAGTACTGATTTGTGGTGTCTTAAGTATCTTAACACACAAATAACATATTACATATTACAAAGGAGGTACCATTATGCTAACATAACACATATTATTCAACTCAAATATCATCTCCGTACATAAATATATGACCACATATCTAAATACAATTGTAAATCATATCAAAGAACAAGAAATACTCAAACTCAATTAAAAATTCAATTTTCTAACGCTTCCATTTCACATCTACTTTCACCTTACAATACTTTTGAATAAACAAAAAAAATTTTTCTGATACATGAGTTGTGCAAAGCGATGCACTGATGAACCCATTTTAATCTCAATTACCTCATTACAAACCATATAACACATGTTTTATAACTACTCACAAATACATCATATTAAAATAAACCATTTCAAATTTGAATTTCACATTTCACATTCCAATTATCAAATTCTGATCATTTATAATTCATTATAAAATTCAAATCTTTACCATCTCAAATTAATTGAATTACATAATAAAAATTTAGCAATGTCAATTATTATAAACATTTAGTACACAAAATACAATATACACACACAACAAAATGTATCCTCAGATACCCTACCATAACAATAACATAACCTAAAACATAATACTTTTTTTTTTTTTTTTTTTACCCCAATACAAAATTATATACAATATACTTCACATAAAATATCATTGTTCTCCAAAAATCATTATATTATCAAGCCAATACTAAAACCATTAAAATCAAATAATTAAATGTCGATCATCAACATATGTTTTACCCCCATCATCATAGATCAACCTAATACTGTACATGCACATTTCGTTTTTGTTTAAATCCATTATATTATCCCTTTCAATATAATGACCATTTAAATTTGTATCATTATCCAAAATATTATAGTAACCAAAAGCAAGATTATTCCATAATATTACATCATATACCTGTCAACTTCATGTACAGTCAAGTCGCCCTTGGGATTATTTGTCACAATCAGGTAAGTCACAACATCATCATCATCATCATCTGCTGCACTAGTTTCATCACAAGGTAAGACATCAATTTTCTCCCCTCTCTCAATATCTAAAATCTCCACCAACTCTTTATAATCTTTATTAGCATCAAAAATCTCTATTTCTCTCTTTCTCCATCTCTCATCGTAATACCTGTCACAACTCTCCTGAACAACCTCACTCCATGCAAAGGGCACCACAAAATTACTAAAACACGTCCTGGCTTTACCAGGTATATCACAACAAATTAGGGGACCACTTTGAGACACCATGTCTCCCACATAACCTCTGGAGGAACCTTTCTCCTCAAAAACCACATGTGGAGTCCTTACTCCACTTAAACCACAGGGAAAATTTGTCCTCTGCCCCTCCTGCTCACCTAATATCATTACACACACTCTCTCAAACTCGTTAACTACTACCTCACCACTAACTTCTACTCCCCCTAAACTCTCATCATCACTACCATTATTCAATATATCACCCTCTAACACTACATTTTTAATTATGTCACCATTATTATTTATCATATTATTATCATTATTACTTTCACTATCAGAATCACTTACCTTATCATCTATTACCTGGTCGTCTTTGTTCTCGTTAAGTTTACCTTCATATCTTTTCCATTCTTCAGTTTGTTCCTTCATTTTCTCAATAATATTATCACAACGTTTGCTCATTTGTTTTTGTGACTCATTTATATCATGCAACCGCTTCTCCCACTCTTCGTCATTAGCATCGAAATGCTTATCGAACTATTTTACTAAACTAGTATTTTGTTCTTTAATTTCATCCTTTAAATTAAAATTTTCTTGTTTCATTTCATTAATATCACCCCTTAGTTCATTAAAATGTTTTTGTGAATTTTCATTAATATTACTCAGCATGTTACACAAAAAATTCATTACTTCATCATTAGGTCTACTACTACCGGTAGACACCAGAGTAGAGTGTATTCTGGAATCGCTCATTATGGCAGAGTCAGTTAAACTAATTTCATTTTCATCATCTGCCATCTTTTTTAATTATATAAATACAATTTTATAAAAAATTCTAGAATTTAACACAATGTTTTACATTACAAATAATATCCACCAAATGACATAACCTCTTATAACCTCTACGAGAATACAACAAATGCCATATACCCAAACCTATATCTGTACTTTACGTAGGCCTAACTTATATAAAAAAAATTTTTATATAAGCATCCTGGCAGGGTCACCAATTGTAACTGTAACAAAAATATAAAAATAAGAGATTTAACCCCGCTTATTACTATTCTTTACGACTTACCTTTACACAGAAGATTCTCAAAGTCCCCGGGCCACTACCATTTTTTCAGGAGTAAATGTGGAAACCAATTACACTCCCCGTAGAAACAATTTTGATAAATAAATTATTAACACCTTAATCAAAATTCAGGGCTGTCTAGGCGAACTTATTGATACAGAGATAAGGTTATGGGCAGAATGGCGTATTAATTAACTAATACAATATGACAATATCATATTTTATTTTAATAAAATATTGTTAATTTCTTTTTAATGTAATAAGACACAAAATCATCAGACAAAAAAGCTTTAAGACAAAAAAAAATTTTAGACGCAAATCAGTACTTTATACCCCTCTTTCCCCCTTTGTTTATTTGTTCTCTCTCTCTCTCTCTCTCTCTCTCTCTCTCTCTCTCTCTCTCTCTCTCTCTCTCTCTCTCAGCACACGTGTGCTGTTCTGTTGCCGTCTCGAGACTGCCCGGGCGTCGCTAGCATGGCTACACTAATTCCGTTTTTACTACGCCTTTGAAACTGGTTCTCAGCAGATTTCTACTCACGTCCCGTCCTGGTCATTGAAATTTCCATTTTAACTGAGTATCACCACTACGGTTGGAGACTGGCTGTGTCGTTGTAAACAACGTGCCTTTTGTGTGATTCACTGGTTAAAAATTTACAGGCATTGCACAAATGCAATGCACATAGAAGGGCATTGAAAATGCTTCTATAAATCTAAAAAATATATATATTTATGTTCATTCACCAAAAATGAATTCATTCTTCATTTACCAATGTACAGATTATAAGTTAAATGTAGTCGCATTCATAAGCGAAGTTTTATATGTGTACTATGTTATTGACAATAAAGAAGTAGTTTCTATGGAAACTCACCGGTTCCCATTTTCAATCACGCACCAGCGATCGGCCGCAAATGTGTGACACGTCCTTATAAACATTTTCAATGTTAAAATAGAATCACTTGTTACATCATTACCTTATTTGGACATCGCATAACGAACTTTACTTCTACAGTTTTAATCAGATTTGCTTCATTACAATAAAATATTTTAACTTGTGATATAAATTTGGTACCCAAATTTTGTCCCGTTACAACAGGGTGATTCAGAATTGTATGGCAATCTCTCGGAAACTGATTCTATAGCTAAAAATAAGAAAAAAAGTTCTATATAAACATAGGTCCGAAAATCATGTGTTGGCGAGTTACGGCTTGCGAATGAGTTCGCCCTGATTTCTGCTCCCATGGTAAAATGACGCCAACTGAAATTCTTAGGGTATAAAGTGAAGGGTAAATTTTGGCACATTTTGGTCTGTTTTGTTTTTAATTAACGTCAAATTTTTTAAATTTGTAGTTACTTTTAATAAACTTCATACATATAAATTTTCTCATAATTATATTGGCTACAAAGTTAGTTTGAAATTTGTATTTGTTTATTGGCAAATTAACGAAGTTATTTTATCCCAAATCTAAAAAAGTGTGTTATTCGACTCCAATGTTTTATGTTTTATACAGTTTTTCGTATAAATTAACTGGGATAGAGCTCTGGGACCTCTTTTATTAAATTTGTCTGATCAAAAACCATAAGAAACCACCAAATTTACCCTTCATTTTATACATCAAATTCCAGTATTGTGTCATTTTACTGTGGTAGCAGAAATCAGGGCGAAGTCATTTGCGAGCCATAACTTGCTAACGAACCATTTTCGGACGTGTGTTTATATGCACTTCTTTCTTATTTTTTACTATAGAATCAGGTCCCAAGAGATTGCCGTACAATTTTGAATCACCCTTTATATCTAGTTCTTTTCTTATTTTAGCGTTTCTAATTCTATCTACCTGTTTTACCTTTCATTCTTTATATGAGGTATGGTAACAAGTAACATGAATTTAACATGTATAATATAAATGGAAAACATAAGTACCGTAAATTAAAAGTTAAACATCTAAATTAAATATATATGTACTTAGAGTACTTATGTTGTGTGTATGTTGTACTTAGAGTAAAAATGTATTTCAATTGAATGTTGTATTTACACTTGAAGTTTCCGTGAAAATGTAACATTTAATGGTCAATGACTGCACTGGAGAACACAAAACTTAATTGGCTCAGACACTTTAATAGAAGTAGGCAATGCAGGCCGGGCTCCAGGCAGGGGCGAACCGTGCCACCGCCCAGGGTGGCAAATTTTAAAGGGCGGCAGATTCCAGGATGTTAAGTTTTGAAATTAAGGGAAAAAATATAATTATTCACTTAATTTCTTCACAGTATGTAAGATGAGTAAGAATTACTTTATGTATAATAGTCAGCGGGGTTTAACGAAGAGTCGAAAACTCGTAAATGAGAGAACGTAAACCTGAAATGAGTGCTGCCTTGCATGAGTCATCAGCAGATAATACTGCCCTTTTATATTGCAATTTGATAAACACGACTATGTAAACATTCCTAGTCATCATTTGAAGGCAATTGCCGTATCTTCAGAGTAGGTCTAGAGTGTGTGAATGTGTTCAGAGTTAAAATAGGGAGGGAGGCGGTACTCATAAATACTGCACAGAGCGGCAGAAACGCTGGGGCAAGCCCTAAGGCAATGTTAGGCAAGAAAGAATATCTGGGATGCAAGACCAGTGAACAAAGAGGATGGAGAACGAAAGTATGGTAAGGAGAACATGATATAATGAAAGTATTGTCACTAAAAGAAAAATTAAATAAACCAATTGAAATATTGAAAACATGCATGTGTACATTAACTATGTATGTAGGGTGTGTAGGTCTATGTGTAGAGGATGATTTATCAAAATTTTAAGTATTTTTGTTTTGTAAATTTACAGTTCAGTGTTTAATACATATGAAACACTTAAAATCTGTACTGTTTAACTGTTCACAGATGCCAGAAAAACTGTGCTTATCAGGGTCACGTTTCGAACCCATCAGAGGAAATTATTCTAAATGTTGATGTAACTGGTGCCACAACTGTTAATTTGAGCCAACTACAGTGGACCTACGCTGAGACTTCTGGCTCAGAAACAAATGTCAAAAGTATCAGACAACAAGATACAGATCCTCAAGTTTTGATTATTAAAAAAAACGTGCTTTTGCCAGGGAAAAAATATTACTTTTATGTTAGTGGTTAGTTATATATAGTTTTGTTTTTTCTTGTGACATTACAAACTAATTACATTTAAATTCTTGGTTTTGTTTGTTCATCACGTGTCCGTTGATTAGCTAATTATAAGTATAACACTGCCGACTTGGAACACAAAGTTTTTTATTTGTAAAAATTTTAAATTTTTACCTTATAGCCTGAACCAGTTTTTGCTTATTATAAGCTTCATCAGAGGTTGCCACTGGGAACACTGTTTGTCTTGTTCTTGGTGATGGCACTATCTTTTGAAAGATCGATGTTGTGTGTGTGTGGGGTGTGACATATTCGAATAATATGTGTGATTTGAATTGATTCTGTTTAGGATGTCTTTTTGCGTGTTTGTATATTTCTAGTTGCATATTACATTATTTCATTTAATTTAATTCTCTTGGGTTTGTTTGGAGCAAAGGGCTGCTAAAATTTGTATTCACTTTCCCTGTCCTAAAAATAAAAATGTCTGTTTCTTGTACTAACACTTTAGCGTCTCTCCAGGTCATCTGCATTATGTTTATATTTCATATTCTCCATTTATATATCTTTTCCATATGTATACTGATCTGCCAAATCTCCTGTTTACTGGCTGTTAGAATTTTAGTAGTTGCTTTGTTAAGTCAGGTTCATTATATTTGAGGATGTTTCAATTTATTTCCATTTTCTCTATTTTTGGTTCTTGGTTGGCTTCCTTTACAGTTCTTGCTTTGTTATATGATTTGACCAATGGATCTTCTGTCAGTGCCTGTTTATAAATGTTTCAATTTTCTGTGCAGTACTTTTCTGCAGTGTCCACATTAATGATGCATATCTTAATGCATTGTATTGTGATAGCTTATTAAAGCAGTACGAGTTTAAAATAAATAGTAACCATCTAAAAATCTGTGCCTATTAAAAGCGACAACTGAAATTTTGCTTGTTTTTAAAAATGAAAAAACTCAAACTGGAATCACTTACCTTCTTCGCGAATGACCAGGGTGTCGTCTGATGTACTTAGGCAGAGAAAAACAACAGGTAATACAATGACAAATACATATTTTGCGAACACAAATAAAATGTTATTTTATTTGTTTAGCATGACATTTTTTCGGTTTACTTTGTTATTAAAATTGTGACAAAACTCCTACTTCGCATCTCGATTACTTTTCTTAATGAATTACTGACATTTTGATTTTCTACTTACATGACCAATACGTTATTAACTAGTTGTAACTATAATTTAATTAAACTATTAAGACAGCCCAGCGATGCCCACTCTCAACACTCACTCAAACTTCCCTCCCCATTATTTAGATTTAGCGCTTTTATATTGATTTTAATTTGTTAATAGATGTTTAACTGATTACTTTCCTGAACTTAGATCCATGACGACCACGAGGTGAATTTAGTTCATTGTTGTTTTACTTGTTGTCTGAATAGGGTTCACTTTTTTGTCCGAAAAGTTTCTGCTGTTAATTTAGATATTCACCAATCACATTTTGCACTGCTTTTTTGTTTCTGCACTCACATTTCTATAATTAAAATTTTGCTTTAATACGTGGTACTATAGTACAGCCGGCCGGCTATAGGTGTTGATAACGACAACGCAGTTCTCTCGGCGTCTATATAAACCACGCCTTCTTCATCCATGGCAACTCTGTTCGTGATTCGTTGTTACAGATCAGGTGACTTCATAATGAGTCGTCACGTGACTTCACCGGTGGAGCGAGTATATGTAAATTTGTCCTGTCTCTGGGCTCGCTAAAAAGTTTTATTTATCCACCAACGGAAAATACACGCATGTGCGCATAGGCTGACATTCCAACGCCGTAATCGTTGTGCGCTAGGCACAGCCCGGTACTGGATCGTATACAGGGTGTCCAACAAACATGTCTGAGTTACCGTAAAGGGTGTCCAAACCGATCAGTCCCCAATAATTGATAACTTGAAAATAAAAAATATACTGTTCAAAATAGCCCCATTACAATACCCCCCCAATGAGAAATCTTCTGTCGAAACAGAAGATATCTCATTGCTAAAACCCCTAAGAGGACCGGTGAGGAACTGGTGCCAACAGCCCCCTTTTGTTCTTACACTTCATGGGTAAACGACCCCCCTGGCTCGGCGACTATGGTGCATCTGAACGAAATCACTGGACTTCTCTATTCGAGATCCCAACACCGAAAAATCGAACAGACACGCACCACAGCGCACCTAACCTTTTAACATGCCGCCCCAAAAATCCAAATCCCTGTCTTATACCATGCCAGATCCTCAACCGATATGTTCCCCCTTACCATGCACACTGGGTCGCCTTCAGCAATACTGGGCGCATACATATACTGTACTCGTTCATACCTATCAACAAAATTTATTTTCATTCAAATTGAAACCAACTTTTCACATTACCATTAATTTCAAAATCAAAATACAAATCTTCTATCTGAATCTATGAGTTTTCTTCATTACCCTTAATAAGCCGAAAAACAAATAAATTGAACATTGCTTAAAAACATGAACCTCCTCATTCTAACATGTGATTATACATATACCCTAAACAATACAATCCAATAAAAAACACGATTAATACACACAACAATAACATAACCAAGATTCAAAAACATCCAGTAGATGGCAGGCACAAAATCAAAAAATTTTTGTTTAAAAAAAAAAAAAAATTAAATTTATTAAAATTTTATTCTTTATTTATTTCGAAAAAATTTAAAAATATTTAAATCCATTAAGCATCAAAAGTGGCCTTACTTTATTGCCAAAACGGGTCTAGTATGGAACATCACTAATCAGCTGATCAAAACTGGGTCAAGCCAAGAACCTTGACCTACATAATTATAGACAAGTTACATCTGAAAATACATTGAACATCTGTAAAATTCTGTCTTGAAACACAAAAACATAATAAAATAAAACATTTAAAATAACAAAATATTATTATAATTAACAATCAAATTGATATTTAAATTATTCAAAATAAACCCCTTATAACTTTACATTATTTTCAAGCTCTATCAAAATTTGTCACTGGCTTCAATCAAAATTTTATATTCTATTATAAATCTCTTTTCTCTTACTTTGGGTGATTTAATTATTTATTTTAGCTTACTACGCCACTTGGCAGGTATATGTATATAATCTTTCTCCCTCTCTCTCTAATACCACTAACAACTTTAATTTGGACTGATTCAAACGTTTTACTCAAACAATTACTATCACCCAACTTCTATCTTTTACAACCCATTGAACACTTTTAATTATTTCAAAGTTATTTCATTATTCATTGAAATTCTTTAAACACCTTGAAAACTTATTTTATAAAATATTATCCTATTTTGTAATCCTTATTCCTAACATACTACATGCAATTAACACAATAAGACATAATAAACACAATATAGGAAGTATCTAGTGCCTCTATTCTGCAAATCAAAACAAAATTATTTAGTTATCTCAGTAGCGAGTCATCATTATTAAAACACAACAAATTTCTAATTCGTTACCCCCCTGGGTAACCTCCCTGCCACACACACTATGACCCCCCCTAGACTGTGGCGTCTAGTTGCGTCCACAAAGACTGAAATTTTGGAGGAATTTTGACATCTCCGTGTCTTTGCTTCGGCCTGACATTTAAAAGATTTTTGATATCGACATATCCTCGTTACATATTGAAACGCCCTTAAAACGGGTCTACCACCTGGCTTTGCTGTCCCTACGCGGACAGAGTGGCATCCGCTGTTCCATAGTTTGGTGATTCCCCTAAATTACCCCCTGTCAATTTCAAAATTCACCTTGACAACGATAACAGCTATGGCCAGTTAAGGCAGAACATGACGCAATGAGCCCCAACCATAGCTGTTAAAGCTAAACCAATTCCACGGTCAGGGTTCGGTGAGGCCGTGACCGCCCGAAAAGTTGGGGAATCACAAGCAAAATGTATTTTGTAAAATTAAAATTAATTTACATTACATAACATTTCTAGTCTTGGTGGTGTTTTAACCCCATACATTTCTTTCTTAACTTTCCCTACCTTGACCTTCATTAACACAAAATAATAAGTACAACAAAATATTTACTTAGTTACTTAAATTGATCCATTTATACTTAACGATGTTGTTATTACATGAAAATAAACAATTCACTTTTTCGATTTACCAAAATTACATAACCTACACTTTTAATTTCTTAAAATTTTGAAATTTATTATTAGCATTTATGTTACCTTTCAGTTATTATTAAATTTTTTAATTATCATTTTTATTTCACACAATTATTTCAAATCATCTCATTATTGAATTAAAATCTTTTCATCTGAGTTACACCTGTAAACATTTTTATTATATTTGATTCATACTATAAAATTTTTATACTTACAGTCCATTTAAACTGACATACACAAACATATATACCCCATACACCAATACTTTCACGTAACCTCTGAAACATTTAACAAGATGTTATTTCAAATCAAACAATTTGACAATTAATTACCAAATTCACATCTCGTAAAATAATTTAAATCCATTAGAAAATTAAATTATATAATCTTTGAAGCAATCAAAAATATTTTAAACATTTCAAATTATTTTAATTAAATTAATTATTGAAAATACAAGTTCCATTGCTGTCAAAACAATTACAATTCATTAATTACTGTCTTCAAATTTAATGTAGTTATTTATTTAAATTGCAAAATATTATTATTATTATTTCAACAATTACCTGCATACATCCATTATTTACTTAACATTTTACAATACATACCATTGAATTCGCTACATATTTATTTACAAATTATTCGTCATTATTATTCAATTTATCACACTTCATTTGGTAAAGCAGTCCATTCCAAAACCATTAATTACATGATTAAACGTTCAATAAACATTCATTGTCTCTACCCCCAATCATCGTACAAAAATCTGGTTTTACGTTTACACAGTTCATTCTTTACTAAACACATTATATTATTTTTATTAATATAAAGATTATCCAAATTCTTATATTCTTCCACAATATCAACAGGATTATTCCCTGTTATTAAATTATGTAATTTATTATCATCGAGTATAGTCCAGTCGCCTTTAATACGATCTGTCATAGTTATGTCAATTACAGTTTCATTATCATTATTATCTGCTGCTGTATTCGCTTTGTCATAAAGTAAGTAGTCTATTACATCAATTGCTGTACTAACTATTTCACAAGGTAAGTACTCATTATTAATAACTCTTTCAGTGTCTAATCTCTGCAATAATTCGTCATAATCTCTACTAACCTTAAATAACATTACCTTCTTGTCAACATATCTTTCATCATAACACCAATTCACACTTTTTCTATCATTCCGTACAGAGGGTATTAACTCATAAAAACGCCTACTAAAAACTAAAAAATTATTTAGATACACATCGCTTTCTTGTAAGGGATTCTTGCCCTTCAAAAACATTTGTAACCAGCTCGGTTTACCATAAAACTGGGGAAAATTTACCCTCTGCCCTATATTCACAAAATCATTCTCTTCAAACTCTGTCTGTAACTTACAAACACTCTCTCCTCTCTCTCTCACTGTTTCTATATTATTATGATCGCTAATTATTTTCACTGTATTATTTTTATATATCTCGTTTTCCACTATCTTACTACTATCAGTTGTTAATTCATTTTCGTAATTATTTGTTATTTTATTATTACTCTAGTTGTGTTATTTCGTCACAATCACTCGTAACTGTGTTATTTTCTACCTCCTCCTTCCGCGTTCTACTTTCGTTTATTTCGTCTTGAATATTATTTGTATTTATAATTATCTCACCTCTCATGCCCACAATAGTTTTATTCATACTTTCTAATTTGTTATTCATATTTATTTCACTCATTCTTAATTCACTTCTCACATTCACGAACTCATTATTTAAATCAGTAAGTTTAATATTTATAGTATTTATTTCTGATTTGATTTCAGATTTTAAATTATTATTTTCTGTTTTCATTTTCTCATCTTGTTTGTCAAGTTTATCATTTACTTCCGTTCTAAACTCGTTTAAATTCGTGTTTTGTCGATCGAATTTACTACTCATCATTTCCATAAATAATGCTAATTGACTAAGTACATCTACATTGTCAATTCTGCTACTCTTAGCATCTACCGTCTCATTCGTTAATTCGTCTGTTGTATTGTCTACACTCTCGTTAATATTTGTCGATATTAAATCGTCTTGCATAACATTTAAACTTGACCCCTCCACAATATCTTCACATAAATTTGCACTCTCGCTTTTCTCTGCCATTTCGATCAGGTTGTAAATTAATTTATTTTATATTAAATTAAAAATTAATTTACAATGTCCCTGTTCGGGCGCCAACTAAAGCAGTATGAGTTTAAAATAAATAGTAACCATCTAAAAATCTGTCCCTATTAAAAGCGGCAACTGAAATTTTGCTTGTTTTGTAAAATGAAAAAACTCAAACTGGAATCACTTACCTTCTTCGCGAATGACCAGGGTGTCGTCTGATGTACTTAGGCAGAGAAAAACAACAGGTAATACAATGACAAATACATATTTTGTGAACACAAATAAAATGTTATTTTATTTGTTTAGCATGACATTTTTTCGGTTTACTTTGTTATTAAAATTGTGACAAAACTCCTACTTCGCATCTCGATTACTTTTCTGAATGAATTACTGACATTTTGATTTTTTACTTACATGACCAATACGCTATTAACTAGTTGTAACTATAATTTAATTAAACTACTAAGACGGCCCAGCGATGCCCACTCTCAACACTCACTCAAACTTCCCTCCCCATTATTTAGATTTAGCACTTTTAAATTGATTTTAATTTGTTAATAGATGTTTAACTGATTACTTTCCTGAACTTAGATCCATGACGACCACGAGGTGAATTTAGTTCATTGTTGTTTTACTTGTTGTCTGAATAGGGTTCACTTTTTTGTCCGAAAAGTTTCTGCTGTTAATTTAGATATTCACCAATCACATTTTGCACTGCTTTTTTGTTTCTGCACTCACATTTCTATAATTAAAATTTTGCTTTAACACGTGGTACTATAGTACAGCCGGCCGGCTATAGGTGTTGATAACGACAACGCAGTTCTCTCGGCGTCTATATAAACCACGCCTTCTTCATCCATGGCAACTCTGTTCGTGATTCGTTGTTACAGATCAGGTGACTTCATAATGAGTCGTCACGTGACTTCACCGGTGGAGCGAGTATATGTAAATTTGTCCTGTCTCTGGGCTCGCTAAAAAGTTTTATTTATCCACCAACGGAAAATACACGCATGTGCGCATAGGCTGACATTCCAACGCCGTAATCGTTGTGCGCTAGGCACAGCCCGGTACTGGATCGTATACAGGATGTCCAACAAACATGTCTGAGTTACCGTAAAGGGTGTCCAAACCGATCAGTCCCCAATAATTGATAACTTGAAAATAAAAAATATACTGTTCAAAATAGCCCCATTACATTATGTTTTATAAATGTGTCGAATAGCCTGAATTTTGTTTGTCACGAAAGTTCTCTCCAGCTTTGCCTTAGTCCACTCCACTTCCTTCTCTCAATGTGTTATATTGTTACGACGGTCTACTTGATCGTTGTAGGTACAGTGGAAACAAAATACAAGACACCAATTAAGTCACTAATTACCAGCTTTAATTTTTATAGTTAAACAGTTCATAATTAACAACACAGTCTCTTACAACAAATCAAATAAAAATTGTTCACATGCAAAAAATGTCAACTAATATTAAAACACAATTGTATTACAATGTACCGCTCGATTATAAATCACAACACTTCACTTTTAACCTCTTGAACAGACAGAGTAACATCGCCCGACAATAACTCTAACTGCACTGTAAATATATCGCAAATATACTGACTTAAGGCCGCTGCTACCATGTATTTATAACTCCGCGAAAGACCAGAACGTTCCAAATTGCGTCTTAGCACCAGTGTGAACTACGTAATTATTTGCGGCCTTGACACAGTCCGTGCGGCTGACGGCTTCGAGAAAATTCTCGCGAATGCGTCTAGAGTCACGTATGTCACACACATTAGAGCCAGATTCTTCTGGCACATTCGACAAACACGTAGACTGTTCTGTAATGTCGTAACACTATATTTTACAAATGCTTTGGGATCATTTCTGTACATGTCCTACACTAAATGAACAGTTTATTTCCTATCTAACGTTTATTTGAATTTATGATTTCCACAATTTATCAGCAATCCCAGTAATATTCCCAGTGGTATGTGTGAAAAGACAACAGGTACTTTCTGTCATTTTTGCACTGGCTATAAATTTTCTTTATTCTCTCGCGTATGTGGTACACTGCTAGGTGTGAATGGTGTTTTTTTGTCACTAGTTGTTTATACAAAATGCAGTATATTGTTATACATCAACTAATTTTTTAATACAAATTTTAATAAATTGTTTAACCGGTAATTCAGAGTTTGAAGGAAAAATTGCATTTAACTTATTTATCAAATTATAGGTAATGCACTGACATATTTTAGTAAATAGATGAGAAAAATGAATGATACATTTGTAACACAAGTAAAGTTAATGTGTATTTATTTCACATATTAAACCTTATGCCAACATATCATAATTTATTGTGATATTAGATGTCTGTACATGTTTAGTAAAACTGAGGACTAAAATCAAAATAATTGTTTATTTTAACAAAAATAATGAATACTGTTAATTGCTATTAGAATTTTATGAAATAAAAACAATGAAATACAAAGAAAAATATGTAACAGTCTCTAAAATGAAGCATACAACTAAAATGCCAACACAACTCTCTGGTTTACCAGATTTTTATGTGTACATACGCAGTAAAATTTTGCAGTTTTTTTTTTTAGTAAAACTTTTATAAAAGTACACTAAATAACCATAAGAAAATGTTTGTTAATAAAACTTACATACAAATAAAAAAAAATCTCCCAAAGGGAACATTAACTTTACAAACATGATCATAACCTGGTAATGACACTCTATTAATGCTGCACGTATAGTGTCGTACTACTACTAAAACTAAAGCTTTTTGATGTTAGGTTGTAAGCTAATGATGTTTATTTTAAGTCTGATAAATTTTTAGATCTAAGAGTTCATTTCTGTTATAATAGCAACAATTTTAAATAACAGCCGATATATTGGGTTTTGAGCTTGTGTAACAAGAACATTATGTCTGATATATCAGATGGTGGTCTCGAAAGATTAACTAAGTTGCTGTTTGTGAATGAATACAGTTTAATAATCTTCTCTGATCTATATCTTTAATCATATACACACATTTTTTCTGTGTATTACCTAGCCTTAAAATGGTATCAACACAGTATTGGAAATAGCATGCTTCTCCAGAGTAGGCCCTCTTTTGTAGAACATAAATATTGTAACGCGTCATGAAGTCCGCCTTGTTTAAGCCCCGCGATGGAAGCCAATCTTTAACGCGTAGACTCTGTCATCTCTGTAAAAATGTATAAGTTGTGTGTTCGCCTCACACTGTCGTCGTCACTTATATGTTGCGCTAACGATGTCCGTAGCGATCCTTCAATTACCAGTACAACACGAGTGGAAACCTTACCTGTTCTTCGTTAGGTGTTCATAAATCCCGGGTAGCGACAAATTGTTTAATTAAAACAATTAAATTAACAAATAGGGTGGTTTAGCGTTCTTAGCTATGACGGTCTGGATTATTCAAATTTTACTCCCGCCTTCGTTCGACCTTCTTAATCGAGCAGTTAGTTTGCCGAGTTTGCGACGTGAGTGCTTGCCGTCATTTTTGCTCTTTGCTAAATAATACACAATTTATAATATACTTTCCTATGGAATAAAAAAACAGTGGTTACACTCTGTACTAGTTTATATATTGGTGATTGGTAATTACTCAGGTTGACACAAAATTATATTTGGTTATTCAACAAATTTGCACTGACAATTATTATAAGACAAAATCTCAAGGTTTCGGCGAATCGACTTTGAACGAATTATTCAGTCAAATATGGCGACTGCTTGGTTTGTTTACAGTTTGTTCCGTTCAAAGTCCGGGGTTCTTGTGATTACGAAAGAAATATTAATAATGATTACAATAAAGTACACTACCTTACGTTATAAAGTTCGTAATTTTCATACAGGTTATTTTTCTAGTCAACAAAATTAAAGTGTTTTATTTTTTAATTAATCTTTGAAAGAAATAATATTCAGTTTATAGTGAGAATTCAGATTACTGTGAGAAAAATTTAAAGAGAATTTATTTCAGAAATTCGGGTAATTTAATAATACTTATCAAATCAGTCGACTTGATGTGAACTGTCATTCAGTCGAAATGGAATGGGGCTTCAATAGTCGTCAATTTTCAATTATCTTGGGGCTTAAGTACGTCTGGCATCTTTTTCATGTTAGTTGTTCAAATTTATTAATTTAAAATTTGTTTAAATTGGTCCTTGGTATCAGTTAAATGTTCTCGTCCTTCGTCTGCTTCTTATGTTTTCATCTTTTTGAATTTTGATTACTTTTTAAACATTTTATATTAAAATTTTGGTCATTGACGGCCTGGCGTCTATTCTGGATGAGCGTCACTTATGGAATAATTTAACGGAAAATTCGTAACCAACGTTCCGTTGTCATGGTTACTAATAGATTCTGATTGGCTGATCTTGACTTAAGACCATTGTTATCATATTTGAATTTTTATTCAAAATCACTGTATATCTTCTGATTGCTATTATTCTTCCGTCTTCCTCTCTACGTATTAAATATTATCACCACTGTTCGTATTTTCTTTCAAAGATCATTTTGACATACCATAAGGTTGGGTTTTCTAATGTATTATTGTTTGGACAATTATGTTGATATTTGTTAATTACATTTCTTTTTTATTTTATGTCCTTATTCTAACATTTATCTTTTAATCTGATTCACAAATTATCCTTGACTAGTTATTTGCTTTGGATTTGCTAATATTCTTGTTAATTTCTTACAATTTGTAGTTATTTGTTTTTTACAGTTAGGCATTTCATAGGCCTAAGTAGTAACTGACTATATTTACTTATTTTATACAAATTACATTTTAATTTACCCTCATACATGTTTTGTTTTGATATTATAAATGATTTGTTTACTTATTGATGTGTTTTGGATCTATTTTTATAATAATTGTATGTTCCCATTAGTTTCTATATTACAGTTTGTTAACTATTTCCTAACTGATTTTCCAGTGTTATCAGATCTGTATTAATTTATCTTTTTATTTACTTATTTTGCCATTGTTAATAACTAGGCTATTACTTACTATTCCCTATTACATAAAACATAACATTTAGGCTTATGGTCTGTATAATTCCTTCAGCCATATCCTATTCATAGATTAAATCAAACAATTTTTTTAACAGTTATTATGCAACGTTTGCGTACAATTCGTTTCATTCTTACTTATTTTTTGGGCGATAAACATCATTACACCATTTAAACTTACTTAATTGATTATCCCGTAGAACATGGGGTGTTTATTTTATTTTGCTCTTATTTTCTTTATTATATTTTTTCTTATACAAACTTTACCTTCTAGCCATGGTAACCCTAACTTGTAACCTTCCATGGGATTCCCGCTTTGAGTACTATTGTATCCCTCTCTTACAATTAAACTTAATGCTATCAAGAACAAGATTCTTATTAACTAATATTGTTCACCATTAATCATTTAGTGTTCATCACAGATTATTAAGTGTTTACACCTATCAATAGGGTTTCTAATTATTTTGGGGTTTTACACTTTCACTTTTGCACTTCTTAAATCTTATTTTAAGTGTTATTAGTGGGTAATCCCTAACATTACAATGTCTTTGTCACTTAGTTATGTTTACTTTCTCACTATCTCACTATCTCTCTCTTTACAAATGTTATTTATACGATTAATAAGTTCATGTCTTTATAGAGTTCTTTATTACATTTAAACTCTAATTCTTTGGTTAGTGTACTTTTATTTTTCACATTACTTTATTGGGTTTTATCAATTATCATTTACATTTATCATTTAATCGATAATAATAATTATCTTTTATATTGGTTTCATTTCCATTATTATATTTGAGTGTATCATTTCTCCTTTTTCTATTCTATATTATTTGTTTGTGTCTTATCATTTGTTTTCCTTTTATTTCACTAAATATCACTATAGTATTGACGACTCGGAACACTAAGTTTTTTATAAGTAAAAACGTAAAGTTTTACCTTACAGCCTAAACCGGCTTTCACTTTTAGAAGGCTTCATCAGGGGCTCTGATGAAGCCTTCTAAAGGTGAAAGCCGATTTAGGCTGTAAGGTAAAACTTCACGTTTTTACTTATAAAAAACTTAGTGTTCCGAGTCGTCAGTGCTATAGTGATATTTAGTTAAGTAACGGACACGTCATGGACAACGAAATCCAAGAACCTTTTATTTCCTTTATACTTGTTTTGTTTCATTTTCATTTTCCTCCTTCTTCGATTTCATTTTATTTTCTTTTAATTTCCTTTTATTTTGGTTTTCCCCTTCTCATTTGGTTTTATTTTATTTGGTTATATTGAGTCAATCGCTTCATTCAATCACTTGGGTTAGGTCACGTCGTCGTTTGTCGCGTCATTGTCATTTTATTTTCATTAGTTTAAACATTTTATATAGTTGATTCATCGTTTTTTCCCTGGTATTGGGGTGGCTTGTTTGTGTTGTAACAATATACATTTTTTACTAAACTTAGTATATTTAAGACAAAAATATTACTCAAATAAATTTTGATTGTTCTTTGAAGCAGATTCTACATGAGCCATTAAAATGTATTGTTCTTTAGCTAACAAACTCTGCTGTAAGTCAACGTTCTACACCCGGCAGTCAAAATGCACCAGTTAAACAATGTTTGGCTATTATACACACATAGAATAGTGGTAATGCCACTCAGAATATTTCAGAATTATCAAGTCTATTGTGGGAACTATTTTTTTGAAGGAAATTCAAAAAGGAAAAAGTACTAGTGACTCACTTCTCATTATTTAACCATCTTTTAAACTTAACAGTTATGTTTAACTGATACTGATGATAACTGAAAAGTTCTTGTTCTTTTACATTTGTAAATAAATATAGACACCTGAAAATAAAATTTGTATAACATATATTTTAAAAAGTCATCACACAGACTCATACTACAAGATGTGTGAGAACTGTTGCTGTACGAGGGTAGGGTAAAAGGTTTCAGGCCTAATACTGAGAAAATGCCACTATTCTCATTGTTTTGACATGTTGTATGATTTTATCCTTTATAGGCTGAATTTAGATATGTCATGTGAATAAGTTGTTTAATGTTAGTTCGGCAGGACACCACAGCAAGTGCCTCAAGCATTGTTTTAACATTGGCCAGTTCGGAAATTCGTGGTGTCATTAAGTTGAGAGTGACTTCTACGTCTTTTCTAACCTCAATAAAATGGCTTGATGGGAAAAGATTTACTGATGACAATCAAGACAGCGATGCTGTAAATGGCTGCTTTGAGGACTTCGACAAATCAAATTATCAGTCTCGCATAATACTTTAGAATATCCTTGGAGAAAGTGTATAGAGCTAAATAGAGATTATGTTGAGAAATAATTGCATATTAATCCAAAAAAGTGTTGTTTTCTTATTCAGCCCCGGGACTTTTTATCCTACCCTCGTATTATGTTGTTTGAGATGTATTTTTTGCTGCTTCCAATGGCTGCCATAATGTTCGCAAAAATAGCAGTGGAAATGCTTGTCTAGATGGAAACCTCATTCTCTACTTAGTAAAATGGGGGAGTAACACGTTCGACAGTGCTGTTTGTTGGTGGCAGAACAGTGCAATTTAACTTGTCGTGTACAACAAGCTTGAGACCTGATGTTTACTCCTTGTATCATAAATTTGTTTTAAGGAAAAGAAGCTGGTCAAAAGTCTGCAATTCTTATCACAACCATAAAAATACCAAAAGCTGGTGAATGTTCTATACTTCCGACAACAGGAGAGCCTATTCTGACATTGTTTAATGTAACATGTACTGGCTTCGAAGACGAAAATCTTACTACAAGAAACATATCATCAATATTAAAATATGAATTTTATGATGCAGACCCTGACAGTAATAAAAGAGGTAAACTTTAAAATGAATAACAAGCATTTATGTGTGTGTGTGTGTGTGTGTGTGTGTGTGTGAGTGAGAGAGAGAGAGAGAGAGAGAGAGAGAGAGAGAGAGAGAGAGAGAGAGAGAGAGAGAGAGAGAGAGAGAGAGAGAGAGAGAGAGAGAGATTTAAGTTGTATTAAACATATGATCGCATATTACGAGAATCAATTGAAAAGTTCGCGAAGCGACATCTGTAGCTTAGCGGTAAAACTAAAATTTTTCATGTGCTGTAAGATTTTTATTTTATGTGAACTCCTGTTAATTTTCAAATCCATCTATCAATTTATTCATTGTTTAGAAGCTGTTTAAAATTGACATGTCATGTGTGTTTTGAGAAATGAACGAAATCAAACATCGTGGTGTAATTCTTTGTTAAAAAGTGTTTAGCCCCAACAGAAATTCAAAACGAAATTGTAAATGTGTCAGAAGATGCTGCGACTTCAAAACCAATGGTTTGTAAGTAGGCAGTTGAATTTAAATGTGGATGTACGAGCATTGAAAACATGGTTGCACTGGACGCCCAAAAATGCAACAACTCCAGGTGTGGGAGCCATCTTGCAAAAAGCTTTTTCACACCAAGTTCTTGAGTGAAAGTATGATGCACATACTCATATTAGATGCCTACGATTTCAGTAATGTCATCCACTCCTCAATCTGCGGTCTTCCAATACCCTATGAAATTGTTTCAATAATGTAATTTTTTCTTGCACTTTTTGGACGACCACTGCTGGGATCATCTTCATTGCTTGTACGACCATGTTTAAACTCAAGTGTGCCCCCACTTACCATTGTTTCTGAAGGCGTAGCATCTTGTAACACTTTTACAATTTCGTTTTGATTTTCCGTTAGCACTAAAACATTTTTTAACAGAGAATTCATCAACACGATGCTTGATTTTGTGCATTTTAAAAACACACATGACAGGAAAATTTCAAACACCCGGTAAAGAGTGAATAAATTGACAGATATATCATGAAATATACGTCTTGCAGCACACGAAAAATTTTAGTTTTACTACTGAGCTATAGATGTCCTCCGCAAACTTTTCAACTGACCCTCGTATTAACTAATTCTTATATGTAGTCAATCCTTTGGGTGTACGAGCTGTAATATTGTGATGTGAAAGTTTTTTGTGTTTTGACAAGCATTGTAACATTGTGACACCATGTTTTGTATTGTTTTAAGTGCTGCCTGTAGCACATCAGTGATGTGAGATACAGTAAAACTATTTATTTACTTGTGTTGTTTATTCTTCCAGTAGTGGGGAGGTCTTTTTTTGTATTTTGTGTTGAATTCAAAACAGAACTAAAACAATATTTCAGCTGATGTTAAGAGTCAAACATATCACCTCCAGACATGTTTTATGTGGACATTGTACCGTTCTATGAACTTATAAAATGGATATCTTTTGTTTCTTTGTATTATTTAATTGTCTGTTGAAACTTTGTTGATATTTAGATTTGTTAGTTTGTACAGATGCTAATTTTTATGCTTATATAATTTCTTTCTCCCCAATATATACTTAGTATTATTTTATATGCAGACAATATTGTTATTATACAGCAGACAGAAATTGACTTGCAGAGGGTGTAACAGGACAAATCAGAGGAAGAGATATTTTAATAACCGTAAAAAGCTTCAATCTATCCAGTGTTCAACCTTTGGGGAACCTCTTTTAACATGCATAAAACCCTATTGTGAAACACCCATGAGTGTCTGGTGCCAGTACGACGAGATGAGTTGCATAATCATCTACTACCTAGGATGTCTGTGAATCACGGAAAACGCACAATTCTAACACATCAGTTTCATCAGGTGGCCAGTTCGCAGAATTCGTTGGCTGAGGTTCTAGAAGCTTTGATAGAACCCGCCAATGAGAGAAGGCGTTATAAACTCGTTTCGTGTTTCGTGGCCAACGCCCGATGGCTTGTGCGGATGCAACCTGGGGGAAAAAACTGATAGAATAGCTCTCACTCGGCATCCAGTGTTCGGATTGAACAGTCTTGTAACAAAGTGCTCGCGAGCAAATTACGTCGGCCGACAAAATTTTAGTCTAAATGAAATAAATTAGTAATGTGATATACAGCAGGGGAACAATTAATGCTAACAGCAAAATTTAAACATTTTTTGACGTATTTTTCGGAGTGCATGTGTAACGGTACAGAATTGTGTATCAGAGACAGTAAAGTTTCAATTCAGTTTTAATTTGAAAGCAGTTAGTATTCACCTGTGAGGTGCCCCAGTGTAACCAGCAACATACAATGTTATCATAAACTGTTGATGTCTAGACTGCCCAGCGCAGACATATTACGCAACAGCTTGCCAGCAGTCGTTGTGAATCACAGTAAGAACTTTGTTATCCTAGTGTTTGCATCAGATAGTGGCAGCATATAGTCGTCTATAAGTAAAACTTTATATCAGTGGCCTCGGAAATTTCGGTAGGTCGAAGCGGAAAGAGTAGCCTAGACCTACCGAAACGTATTGAAACACCAAGGAAGTATATTATAAAGAAACAGTGAACGTGATACAATGAACCCTTAAAGTAAAGCAGTGAGGGCAGGGTAAGTGTGGTTAAAGTGAAAGTGCAAGTGAAGATGGCAGACTACAGTACATACATTCGATATAAGCCAGTAAGTTTTTAAAACAGTAAAGTGCTTGGTAAAAGGGGGATAAAAAATATATGTAGCGATTGTAAAGAATGAGAGAGTGTATGCGAGTAAAAAGGGGAGTAATAATTAAAGTACTGGTTCATAGCGAAGTGTAGTTGTTCAGAGAATTCTAATTAAATAGATTTGTTTATAATCGTTGAGTAAAGAGGGAATATGATGTGGTCAATAAAATAAGATTTGTCTCAATATAAAACTTGTGTTAGATTAAGTTATTACGCCATAACCATTTCCTATTCTGTGCTGAAAACCTCGTCTAACGTTCTTTGGGATTTTCTGAGTTTTAAGGGTAGTCAGATAGCGGGATTTTTATAAGGGCAAGAGTGTAAAGGTTTCGATATTAAACCATAAAATATCGTGGCGACCTGGGTAGTTTAATAAGGTAAGTTTTTTAAAGGGGAATATGATGGTAGGTAAAATTCTGGCAGCAGTGAGTTTTAGTAATAATATTATTGTATTATATTATTTTGGAATCTTCTGATAAAATCAATACCTTTACATTGGCGACTCGCTGCCAGGATGTTCGTATAAATATTATATGAACTAGACCTGTTTTGAGGCACAGAAAATAGGTTGTGGTAATGGCGTATGTGTGAATAATTATTGTAGTTTTTATATAAAGGGTATTACAATAAAAAAGTGTGTTTAACATGGCCGGGACACGATCCGTAGTAATTAGTGAGGCGGGAGCAAATTCCACTCCCGTAGCAACTAAAATAAAAGAAAAAGAGATGTCAATGAATGACCTATTTAACCTTATCAGTAAATGTTTAGATAGTAATGAGGAAAAGTTTGAGACAAAATTTGATAAATTAAATAAATGTCTTGATATACGTGACCATAAATTGGATGAAATAAAGAGCGATATTAATAAGATGAAACTACAACACTTTAATATCGATAAACGTATAAATGATATAGATGAACGATGCAATGTTATTCTTGAACAAGTAATTACAGTAAATGACAATTTAAAAAGCTTTGCAAGTAAAGCGGGTAATAAATTTGAAAATGGGGTATCAAAAAGTGATACATTAGATAATAGTAGTGATATTGAGAGTAGAAATTTAGTTGAGGTTAGAGTATTTAGTGATCATAATGATTTAGAAAGTGAGTATAGAGATAGTTCAAATGCAGAGTATAAACAGAGGGCAAATTTTTCTTGTGGTATAGGTGTAGGAAAGGCTTCACCAATGTTGTTGGAGGACAAAGGTTCCTCAAGAGTTTTTGTGGGAGGCAAATGGTCTCCAAAATGTCCCTTAATTTTTTGTGGTTTATCTGGTAAGTCCAGGTGGAATTATAATAAAGTGGTATTGCCCTCTGTGTGGAGTGAGAATATGAAATGGTGTGGTATTGAAAGTGATAATAAAGAAAGAGAAAGAGTGATAGAGTTGTTCAGATTAAGTAGAGATTATAAAGGGTTAGTAGTGGGAATAAATATGGAAAGAAATGATTACATTAAAAATAATAGAGACTTACCTTGTTTAATAAACAATGATTATATTGATGATAATAATATATACTTGCCTGTAGTGAGGGTCAGCGTATTAGTAACAGCTGACGACTATAGTGATAAAAAATTCAATGATGTAATTGTAACAATAAATACCAATGGAGACTGGACAAAAAATACTAATGTAGACATGATTTATGATAAAGTAATGATGGGGGTAACCCTATACATTATTATTATGGTACAATGGAAAAAACAAATTTTTATGGTTATAACACAAAAAATAGCTGTATGAGGAATGTAAATAAAAATGAAATGTGTTCTGTGAAAATAAGATTAATTTTCGATGATGGGGGTTAGACTATACATAAACGAATATTTAATCATTTGAGTCAATGGTAATTACGTGGCTGATTTATGTAATGAAGTGTGGTAAATGATAAATGGGTATGACGAAAATATGTAAATAAATGTGTTAATGTTAAATGTATTGTGTCAAAATTATCTTGTTGTAATGTATATTATAGCTGTGTAACACATGTTTGTAGGAAAGATGAATGATATAATAATATTAATAATAATATTTTATGTTATGAAAATAATGAACAAGAGGCAAGTTTATTTTGCATTGTGTGTTTAAATTAAAAGTGTTTTAAATAATGTAACTAAAGCTAAATTATTTTGAGTGGAGGTGGAATTAAAGTAATGTAAAAGGTTAATTTTATTAATGAAGCCAAATTAATTTTGATCTGAATTGTAACAAATAGTGAGTAATATGTCAACACTAAAAGAGTTGTCTAAATTGAAAACTGAAGGAAGCGTTAGTGATGATGTAATCTGGGATGTTGAGACTGAGTTAGTGTTTATAAAACCAGTCTGCCATACAACTGTTGATATAAACAGGTAGATTGTTTGTTTCTGCTGGAGTTGATGATAACTATGTTGTACTTTGATGAATCAGTGCTATGAGTAAATCCTATTATGAAATAAAAGAAATACCAGATGTGTTGAAATGGAGGTAGCTTTTTATGAATAACATAAGGAAATGACTTAGTGTTTTGATTGTAAGGCAGTTAAATTTTATGCGATATGATTTTGTTAATGGAGAATCATTTTGAAAAAAAAAAAATGTAATTAAAGTAAATGAAATTGGCAATTAAATTAATTGAAAAGGTGAATTTTAATAGTGAATTTAAATTTATTTTTATTTGAATTTTGACTGTAATTGTAAATTAAATAATAATTGATGAAAACAATGATTAAGATATTCATTTAAAATTGAATACAGAAGTAAATCTTTGGGTAAAAATAATCAAAAATGTTTGGGTTAATCAATGTGTTATTTTGGAGGGGTAATAATGTATTGTGAACATTATTCAATTTGTATGGAATTTATATGATTTAGTTGTAAGTATACCGTATTATTCAATGTGTATGGAATTTATATGATTTAGTTGTAAGTATACCGTAAGTTTATATGGCCAGGTGGACATTGTATTTTATGAAGGCCAGTTATAGAGTGATGGGAACCAATGTTGATGATAAATTGAATTTAATCAAAGTTGAATTAAGTAATTTAACAAATGGACTATTTAACAGGTCGGAGTAATTTATTTTTGACTTGTAATGAATAAGGTAGTAATGTTTTGTTTATAAATCAAGGTAAAAATGGTAATGTCCATTTGGAATGTTTATTATGTCATATCCTGTTTATGTAATTATGTACGAATATAGAACAGCGGTCATTGTAGGCCAACTACACTAAATGTAAAGTCAGCATTTTGTATATAAAAGAACCAGTACTTTATAAAATAATGAACCAGTACTTTGCTAAGAGGAAACGAATCAGTTGAGGATATGGTATCATGGAAAGCCTTTTTGTTAAATTTTTAATTGGATGTTTCAGAGTCAGGTGATACTGTGGTGGGTATCAGCCCGATCTTATGGTGTTGGGATCTCGAGCAGAGAAGTCCAGTAAGGTCGGATGGGTGCGGCCACAGCCACCAGACTAGGGGGGTAAGTATCCATGATTTTAATAAGGATTTAAGGGTGGTTGTGGCGCCATATCCTCACTGATCCTCTTAGGGTTTAGGCAATGAGAGTTTTTATGCTTCGGCATAAAACCTTTCATTGGGGGGTATTGTAACGGTACAGAATTGTGTATCAGAGACAGTAAAGTTTCAATTCAGTTTTAATTTGAAAGCAGTTAGTATTCACCTGTGAGGTGCCCCAGTGTAACCAGCAACATACAATGTTATCATAAACTGTTGATGTCTAGACTGCCCAGCCCAGACATATTACGCAACAGCTTGCCAGCAGTCGTTGTGAATCACAGTAAGAACTTTGTCATCCTAGTGTTTGCATCAGACAGTGGCAGCATATAGTCGTCTATAAGTAAAACTTTATATCAGTGGCCTCGGAAATTTCGGTAGGTCGAAGCGGAAAGAGTAGCCTAGACCTACCGAAACGTATTGAAACACCAAGGAAGTATATTATAAAGAAACAGTGAACGTGATACAATGAACCCTTAAAGTAAAGCAGTGAGGGCAGGGTAAGTGTGGTTAAAGTGAAAGTGCAAGTGAAGATGGCAGACTACAGTACATACATTGGCCAGTAAGTTTTTAAAACAGTAAAGCGCTTGGTAAAAGGGGGATAAAAAATATATGTAGCGATTGTAAAGAATGAGAGAGTGTATGCGAGTAAAAAGGGGAGTAATAATTAAAGTACTGGTTCATAGCGAAGTGTAGTTGTTCAGAGAATTCTAATTAAATAGATTTGTTTATAATCGTTGAGTAAAGAGGGAATATGATGTGGTCAATAAAATAAGATTTGTCTCAATATAAAACTTGTGTTAGATTAAGTTATTACGCCATAACCATTTCCTATTCTGTGCTGAAAACCTCGTCTAACGTTCTTTGGGATTTTCTGAGTTTTAAGGGTAGTCAGATAGCGGGATTTTTATAAGGGCAAGAGTGTAAAGGTTTCGATATTAAACCATAAAATATCGTGGCGACCTGGGTAGTTTAATAAGGTAAGTTTTTTAAAGGGGAATATGATGGTAGGTAAAATTCTGGCAGCAGTGAGTTTTAGTAATAATATTATTGTATTATATTATTTTGGAATCTTCTGATAAAATCAATACCTTTACACATGGTGAAAACAGTGACTTAACTGTGATGGTGAAATAACGGGACAAGGTCTACAACAAGGATAAGTACAAAAATAACCAATTTCTAACTTAAATTTATTAACACCATTTAAATTCATTCACAGAAGTAATAAAAATAACAAGGTAAAAGAGCTCTTAAATAACACTGGGGGTAGTAAAAATTGTAACGTGTGAGGGAGAGAATGAATGCAAAGTACTGGTTGCCGAATATAACGTTATTTTCAGGTAATCTTTTATAGTAGTTAGCGTGTATTGATTAAATATCTATGTTTGGGAAAATTTGAGAAAAGCAAAAGATTAATTCTGAATAAAAGAAAATAATTCGTTGATAGCAGAAACATGTGTTAGCGTAATTATTTCGCTACTCAAACCCAAATAATCATTTCTGTGACAGTTCGTCTATAGAACCCTGGAAGATACCCTAAGGTAAGAAAAAACGTAATTTTGGGTATTTGTTCTAATTTAGAAAAGAGATTAATAGTTACAAGAGGAGTATTCATCTTGAGGAATTTAGTAGAGGAATTCTTGGTGCTATCTCCACATAAAACAAAGGTAATGGCTTTTAGAGGGAAGTATCCAGTGAGGACAAAGACAGAGGTAAATGGAAACATCTTGGAGCAGGTATCCAGTTTTAATTATCTTAGATGCGAAATATCTCCCGCAGTTGATTATGATGTCGAAAATAAACTTAATAAATTTAAACACATATGTGGGATAATCCATAGAACCATAAAATACAAAACTAGGAAAGACACTAAGCTTACGTTATATAAGACTATGGCTGTACCAGTGGCGCTGTATGGGAGCGAGACATGGGTACTTTCACAGAGAGACAGAGCGAAGGTTATATCAGCAGAAATGAAATTTCTCAGGTTGGTCAAAGGGTGCACGTTACGTGTACGTAATAAGTAATGCATAGATAAGGCGAGAATGACAAATTTTTAAATTACAGGATAGAATTATGGAATACAAGGCCTACTGGTGTAGTAAGCATTTGGGAAGAATGCAGAAAGATCGCTTTCCCAAACTTGCCTTGAATTATAAACCCACAGGGTAACATAGTGTGGAGAACCCCAGAACGAGATAGTTTCTGGAACAGGTAGTACAGCCTAATCCGTGAAGTGGAGATTATGACAATTTGTTTAAAATTATTTTTATTTTGTGTATAAAGAATTCAGTGGTTGAGAAACAATATCTGAAGAAAGACATTTTTCAATATAGCTTTGGACTGTGAAAATTTTTTCTGTAAATTTTTTGTATCTTCATGCCTGTTGTAACACATAGTGTAACATGACATAAGGTAGCAAGAATTCAATGGTATTTAATTATAAAATAAACAGCTGAAAATAAGAGTAAAAGGCAAAAAACTTATGAACTTAAAGATCAATAACCCAATAACCCAATAAATGACAAATGACTATTAACCCGACAGACTTGACACAATAGATCGGATAGGAACCAAAAGAAAACCAAGAGACAGTGAAGAAGAAGTTTAAGTATAATCAAGTCATTCCAAAAAAGTGAACAGAATATTGTAAATTTAGTACTGAATTGATGTCTGTAGCATATGAGATGTAGCTAGGACAATAAGATTAATGAAGGGTAATAGTATCACATGTATCTTATTATTTAAAGAATGTAATAGTATAATATAATGTAGGGGGGTTAGAAGCTAACCATACCCCAAACTAATTGTAGTAGTAATGGCCAAAGGCTATAAACAATACTTTGAGCCCAAAACAAAAGCAATATTAGAATGATGACCAAAAGTGATCAGTGTGATTTGAAGGTAAATAGTTATAAATGACCATAATCACACAGTGATGTAAGGTAATCAGACAACCATGAATAAGCGTGAATAAGCCCAAAAGTGTGTGTGTAAAACTAAATAAGTAGTGAAAGTGATAGGTATAAAATAATGAAACAAAGTGAGCAGGGTAGTAATGATAGAAACTTTCTAATGAAAGAAAAGTGTAGTGAGAGTGTAGAACTAAATATTATGTAAGCTAACTATGTTAAACAGATAAACAATTTGTGATAAACTGTGCACTAGTAGGTAAGATTGAACTAATTGTAATATTGTTAATTTAGGTAATAAGATATCAAGATTATATATTAAGATAAGAGTTAAGGTATCAGAGTGTAGCAAATTAAGAAGGACTAACACTGTGTTAAAGTGAAGGGAATAGTAGATAGGACATAGCATACAAGGAACAGTTTGCCAATAGTATTATAAGAGTTTCTTTAAGTAAGTATTAAGGATTTTATTTGTGTTCAGAAAATCATAGCATAGAGTAAATTGTAGGATAAGCAGATAACAGCAATTAAAAGATATTTCAGGGTAGAACCTGAAAAGAAATGTTTAATAGTAAGAATTAGAGTTAGGGATACTGATGTTTATTGTTTGTTTTGTTTGTAAATTATATTAGAGTTACCAGGAATGTTAGTAAGAAATGTTAGATGGAAGTAGAATGGAATCTAGGCTCTAAGCCAAACTGTTGAACATAAATTTATTAATTTAAGAACAAATAATAATCCAAAGTTAAGGCAGAACGTGCCAAATGATTAAACCATGTAAGGGGGTATTCATAGTACCAAAATATGTGGTTAACAACTAATTTTGAATAAATTATATGTAAGAAATAAAATTGGGAAAATAGTAAAAATGTAATTAGCTATCCAAAGATAGGCATGAGGGGTATCAAAATGTTCATCATAAAAATTTAGGAAGAATGGTACTAATGTGATGACCATAGATATTAGAACAAAGTAGTAATCTTCAGTTGAAGATATTTTGGTAAAAATAGACGAAAAAAGACGATAAATCTTAACAATAACCTGAGTTAATAACCAATGAAAAATTAGCATAATTTCTTAAGTAACCATAGCAACAAGAAAAATAACGCCAAAAAACCGTTAGATTTTCAGTAAGTCATTATTAACCAACGCCAGAGGGTGGACCGAGTAGCTCTCGCATTAACATTAAATTATTATTCTTCAAACAATTTCAAAACTATTTAAAACTAATAGAAGACAAGTACAACAGTACAGGGAATCCTGAAACGTAAATTTTATTTATAAAAATTAATTTAACAAACCGTAGTGATCCAAAGAAGACAAAGCGACGCCGTGACGAAGAAAGACGACCACTGACACTATATGAAGATCAGTGGAACCTCCTAAAAGAAGAAGACGACACCAACTGAAGAATTACGAGGCCTGGAGTAGCAAAGAAAAGTGCCGAGACGAGGGAAATAGACGACAGGAATTATCCATAGAAGAAGACGACAGCCCAGGAGTTATCTATCGAAGAAGACGACACCAGGATCTTCAGCAACAAGTAACTGATGAGTATAAACATTATCCCTTAAAGCGTATTCACAAATTTTGGTCGGAATTAAAATATAACTATTTCAAAATCACTGATCACTATTCCGAGTCAAAATAAATGCTGATTTAAATTCACTATTTAACTATAACAAATTAACGATTATTAAGAAAGTAAATTATGATAAATAATTAACGAATCTTCTAATAACGAACTTCTGGCAAATGAACATAACCAAAAATTGCTTCACAAATTTTCATTGGTGATTACTTAGTCAAATGTAATGAGATATCGATTTATTTATGTAATTAGCTGTAAGAATTATTATAACTTTGTGTGTGTTAGCCGTAAACATATATTTCTGTAGCCAAAAGGACTTTACACCCCTGAGAAAAAACGATAATTTTTTACTGTAAACTAGAGTAACTGATGACTGTATACAACTGAGCTGAGCGTACCAACTACGCAATTGTAATAGCCGGTGCCGAAAACGAATTTTGATGTATAATAAACCAAGTGAAATATTCTAAAGGATTAATAAATGTTCTCAATCTGCAATGCTGTATGTTTGATTCCGTTAATTAAGAATTACGACTAGTAATTATTGAAGTGAAGGCGTTAAAGCGAGACGCAAGCTGGGTAATACTGCAGAGAGCTGTACGCCAATCAGGTGGCGAGGCGGCAACGTTTGCAACGTTTGAATGCGGCAGAGCAGAATACGGTTTACCCGTACACGACTGAGAGCATACATTTTGACACGTTTAACAACATTTTAAACTTTTATTAAATTTTTACAACAGCCACATAAACAGGCTTCTTACAATAGAGAGGCTTGTTTGATGTTTTGTGGATGAATCACACAACATATTAACATATACGAGGGTCTTTTTACATGATTTGAACCGGATATTTTATGTGTGGACTCAGGAAGTGGAGTGAGCGAGGTGGGGCGCTTGAGGTAGTTAGGTGGGGATGTGTGGAGCTGAGGGAACGCCCAGCCATGCCAGCAGAACACGTTCCCATGTCAGTAGCACAATGTCTGAGGATGAGGTACCTTTGTCTGTTGCGCAATGGGTAATTATCCGATTTCTCGCCAATGAAGGCATGAAATCAGCTGAGATTTTGACCAGACACCAGACACAGTTTGGAGACGCTACTCTGTAAAGAACACAAGTATTTGATTGGGCCAAAAAATTTCAAAGCGGTCGTGATGCAGTGGAGAACGCAAGTCACAGGCCAAGTGGAGGGGGCGCCACTCAAGGCCAAAACTTGCCTGTCAGCAGGGAAAGTTCTGGCAACTGTGTTTTGGGACTCAAGAGGTATGTTGCTGATTGATTTCCTTCGCAATCGAAAGACTATGAATGCGGCGTACTACTGCCAGCTGCTGGATGACGTCAGGGCCGCTTATCACAACAAACGATGCCACGAACCAATTTGCAACGTTCTGCTTCTCCATGACAATGCACGGGCGCATACTTCAGCTCGAACTCGCAATAAACTCATTGAAATTCACTGGACACCTCTTGAACACCCTCCTTACAGTCCGGACTTATCTCCGTGTGATTTCCACATGTTTGGTTTGCTGAAGGAAGTGTTAGGAGGGGAAAAATTCAACAATGATGCAGAGGTTGAGCAGTATGTGCGCAATTGGCTGTTGGAGCGCCTGTCTTCTTTTTTTGATAAGGGTATCAAGAAGCTACCTATCCGGTGGAGAAAATGTATTTCTGTTGAACGAAACTATGTAGAAAAATAAGATAATTTTTTTGTAATTTTATCTGTCACCAATAAATCTGTGTAAAAAAATCCGGTTTATATTTGAATGACCCTCGTATATTATTTATATTAACTTAATTGCTTATTTACTTACATTACTTGTTTATTTTGCTGAACATAACACTTACCAGATAACAGTAGTCACTATCCCACTATAAATGTTGAATTCAGATAATATGTATCTGGTGTTAATTAATTTTCAAGAAAATGTGTGGTACAGATCAGTAGTAACTTGAAACTGCTTTATAAAAACTGAGATGTTTCATCAAGACTAAATTTTTTAGTGGAACTAATTTTTTTTACTTTTATGACTTTTATGTTCCATAAGGAAATTGAAGTATGGTCATGGTGAAAAACATCATGTTTGAGATAATGGCTGATTCTGATTGTACTACCCTCAAAACATGAAGAACAGTCATTTTTTGAAAAGTGTCTGTGTGTAGAATTTTTTCTGTGGCAAACAATAACAGCCGCAAATTCAAACAGAATCAAATAATTTTTTTGCATACATCCCTGAATTGTAGAGGACTCAAGGCCTGTTGATTTTGGTGAAGATAGGTTAAGAGAAAGGGGTAGTTTACCTGCAACGTTTTATGTTTTAACAAGGGTAATTTTTTCTATGACGAACGATAACTGCCGCACATTCAAACAGAATCAAATAATTTTTTGTGTATATCACTGAATTGTAGAGGGCTCAATGCCTGTTGATTTTGGTGAAGATCGGTTAAGAGAAAGGGGTAGTTTACCTGCAATGTTTTATGTTTTAACAAGGTAATTTTTTATGACGAACGATAACTGCAGTACATTCAAACAGAATCAAATAATTTTGTACATATGTGCCTAAGTTGTAGAGGACTCAATGTCTATTGATTTTGGTGAAGATCGGTTATGGGGAAAGGGTAGTTTACCTGCAACGTTTTATGTTTTAACAAGAGTAAAGTACTTAATTCTGATAAATAAAGTATCCTGATAAGAAGATCATAATAATCCACTGTAGAAGCGTAGATGAAATATCTATAAATAAAGGGGCTAGTTGAACGGGGTGGCGGTAATTTTCTATAAATGAAAATTATAGTTGAAGGGGAGGGGATAATTTTTTATATGTGTACTACGTTATCGGCAAAAAAGAAGTAGTTTGTTGTTAAAATTCCTTCCTGGGCTGTTTGACTGTGGTCCAATGTTTTCTGCAAAACCAGACGTTTTGGCAGTGCCATCGACTGCCATCATCAGTGAAAATTGAATGCGATAACGTGAGGTGTTATACGTTAGTGACCACAGTACTGTGGTTAAGGCTGAAGCAATAAGTAGAAAGAAGTAGTTTCTATGGAAATATTTCATTTCGGAAATGATTTTAAATATAAATCTTAGAACATGGAAGTCATGTATGGTTCTCCATACCGATATTTTTATAAGAGATGTTGCATAAATGCTGTTTTTATGTATTTTATATTGTGAGTACAAATATGGTTTCAGGGATGTTAGTTGATATTAACACATCAGGAAAGGTGGTTGGGGTTCCCTTAACTGGAGGAATTATAACAGTTTATGTCACAAATTCATTTGGTGCCTTTGTAAAACAGCGTGTTACTGCCAGGGTAAGTAATGTCATATAACACATAACCTGTGTGTCTAAATGTGAAGTATGGGAAAGAATAGAATACGTTTTTCTGTTCTATGAATGTGTGTTTGTATGTGATGCATAGACAGGTAGACAGATGGAAACAAAGAGATTTTATTTACAGTATTTCAGCAAAGTTTATTCTTGAATTTTGTTGTCCATGATGTGTCCATTGATTAACTAATTATAAGTATAATACTACAGACTCAGAACACAAAGTTTTTTATTAGTAAAAATGTAAAATTTTTACCTTGTAGTCTGAACCAGTTTTTGCTTATTACAAGCTTCATCATAGGCTGCCACATTGAACACACAAAGGCACTACACTCCACCACCAAATCCACCTTTGCAACCATCTCATTGAAGCAAACCACATATACTATACAAACATCAAAAGCAACATGGATGTTCTACGTGTACATACAAAAAGCTGAAAACTAGACACTTTTGAACAACTAGGAATATAAAGGGTGTCCCATAATGTATGCAATATTTGAATTACGTGCCACTGTCGTCTTGTTAGGTTGGTAGCACTGCAACTGTTGTATTGTTGTTGCCGTTTACTTGCCATTAGTCGTCATGGAGTGTTACACGAAAGAACAGCGCGTTGTTATTGTGAAAACACATTATAAGAACGGTGAATGTTATGCGGAAACCGTTCGTAAATTGCGTGGAATTTTTGGACGATGAAAAGCACCTAATCTGTCAACTGTGCAGAGATTGATTAAGAAATTCGAAGAAACAGCTTCGTTATTAGACGTTAAATCATCTGGATGTCCTCGCGCTACCCGTTCTATTGAAAATGTCGCGGTAGTGAGAGATAGTGTCGATGTGAGTCCAGGGAAATCAATTCGCCGTCGATCACAACAACTGGCCATTCCAAGAAGCACAATGCAGCGAATTCTAAAAAACGATCTTCATCTGAATGCCTACAAAATCCAACTAACACAAGAACTCAAACCGTGTGACCATTTGAAGCGCCGAGAATTCGTCAGTTGGATATTGGGTAAACGTGAAACGGACGGTGATTTTTCCCACAAAATCATCTTTAGCGATGAGGCACACTTCCACCTCAACGGGTACGTAAATAAACAAAATAGTCGGCTTTGGGGTACAGAGAACCCTCGTATCATTCACGAGAAGCCTTTGCATACACAAAGAGCAACTGTTTGGTGCGGGTTTTGGGCTGGTGGCGTGATTGGACCGTATTTCTTTGAGAATGAGGCTGGAGATGCAGTAACAGTGACTGGCGAATGTTACCGGAACATGATAATGGAGTTTTTGTGGCCTCAACTGGAAGGTATGGAATTCGAAGATATGTGGTTTCAGCAGGACGGCGCAACCAGTCATACTGCCCGCGAAACAATTGCTTTGTTATCTGAAAAGTTTCCTGCACGTCTTATTTCACACAACGGCGACCAGAACTGGCCACCGAGGTCTTGTGATTTAACACCAAGCGACTCCTTCCTTTGGGGATACGTGAAATCGCGCTTATGTCCGCAATCCACGAACAATTTTTCAACTCAAGGAACAGATTCAACGAGTTATTGGTGAGATTGAGCCGGAATTGTGCAAGAAGGTCATCAAAAATTTCGATCGACGGACAACAGTGTGCCAGCAGAGTCGCGGGGGACATTTGTCTGATATTGTGTTCCACATTTTTTAACCGCAGTAAGTGTACTTTGTATTAACATTAAAACATCTGATATTTTTCAATAAATAAAAGTTTTTACAACATTATTAATTCTTGTGTACTTTATGGGACACCCTTTACAAACACATAAAAAGACATCCTAAAGGAACAGACACAATTCAAATCACACATACTATTTGAACATATCGCACTGCACACACACAACATTGTTCTTTCGAACGACGGCGTCATCACCAAGAACAAGATGGACAGCACTCCTAGTGGCAGCGTCTGGTGAAGCTTGTAATAAGCGAAAATTGGTTCAGGCTACAAGGTAAAAATTTTATATTTTTACCAATAAAAAAACTTTGTGTTCCCAGTCAGTAATATTATACTTATAACAAGTTTTATTAACTTTTTGTCAACTGTAAATATTAAATTTTGAGCCACATGTTAGATTATTTGATTATGTATTTTTGCTGTTACAGGTTTCAACTAGAAAATTTACAAAAGAAGAACTCGACCAACATTATTCTGCTGCTGAAAATCTTAAGCAACATGGTGATTGCAGAGGTACTTATCATCTGTAGATATAAAAAGTATATAAATTTAGTTTTTTTGTGCTTACTACACAGAGATGTTAGCACGAAAGCAGTGGCAGCTGGTGATCGAATTGTATCATTGCTTAACAGCAGGTTTTTTGCAATTAATAATATTTGTATTACATTCTTGGGTTCTGTTATCCATGATGTAACCGAGTGTTATCACTGATTATAATAACTTATTCTGATACAGAACACAATCATTTTAGATAAAAATAATTGAATTTTTACCTCACTGCCTGAACTAGTTTTTTCTTATTATGGACTTCATTAGCGGCTGCTGCTCGGAGCGCTGTCCATCCTGTTTTTGGTGACAGTGGTGTCGTTCGAAAGATCATTGTTTTGTGTGTGTTGTGTAAAGTGTTTAAATAGTACGTGTGATTTAAATTGTGTCTGTTCATTTAGCATGTTCTTTCTTTCTGTTTTTGTGTCTTTGTTTATTTCTAGTTGTTTGAGCTTTAGATAAACTCTAACAGAAGGGTTATGTTGGACAATTACAATGATTATAATTTATCATGCAATGTTTCGACCACTAAACAATCTGTGATCGTCTGTAGGTATAAATTAAATACAAATTTAAGCCTACTCAAGATTCATTCACTAACAAGCATGACGATAATTGTCCGACCTAACCCTTCTGTTAATATTTATGTACCATCTAAAGTTAGGTTTAAAGATCATACAGATGAATTTTTGCTTTTGGAATTCTAATGTTTATTTAACTTTTAGGAAATAAATAATATGCTTGCAAAGAATACAATATTAAATATTTGATCATTTTTCCTTGTATATTTTTTATACAAGTATATTTTATTTGTATGTCATCAGATGATTATGATAGCTAAATACTATTGAAACATTGTAATATTCACAAAATAATAAAATATATTCTTCTACAAAAGGATTGTTATTATTAATAATAATTATTAAACAGAAAATAATGATTATCCTTTGTGATTAGAGGTTTTTGCAGAAAATGTTGTAACCACTATTGCCTCTTTGTTCTTTATATGTAACAATTGACATTTTTGAAGGTTCCTTGAGGCTACTGCTGGCTGTTGCAAAATTAATCGAAGACGTTCATGATAAGTCAAGCCTGATAGACAGTGTGCTTGATATACTTAACGAGGTATGTATAGGTTTCTTTTTCAGTAATGTTTTAATTTTTACTTAATTAGTACTGCTCAATTTCTGGAATAATTTAAAACTTAAAGTTCATAAAATCTGATATAATAAAATTAAAAAATTTCCATTGTGAAACTTCTGTTTAAATTGCTTCTCCGTGTATATTTTAAACGTGTATTACCATCAGAATCTTGTCACTTATCCAGAGACTGTTAAAATGTGTGACGTTACAAAATGGGTAGGATCATTTTAATCATTTTAATATTGTGCAATAATGCGATCTATGTAAACCGGAGTGAAATTCGACTTTATAAATCTGAAGTCGTATGAATCAGCCAGTGTGGCATAGGAATTAATGTCTCAGACGAAATAAACCTAACCATATATGGTCACGAATTTTTATCGATCCGACTGACGTCATGAGAATATCACAAAATGAACACGTGTTTTATAATACTGAAACGCAATCCGAGCTTCTACAATGTTCCAGACATTTCGATATGGCTCGACCAGCAAGGAAGGGGTACCACGTGATCAGCCAGTATAGTATACAAACACCAATCGCTATTTGCGCACTTCGATCAACATCTCCAAACCATACGGTTGTGTTAACCCCAGTCCACGGACAAAGTCGATTTAGGCCTTCAAAAAGTGTAAAAATGTATTTAAAACAAGTATAAGTAAATCTCTGCAAGTGTCAATGTAATTGAAAAAGATAACTAACAGTTTCAAACAGTTTTCGGGAGTGTTGGGGCAAAATGTTTTGAACGAGCAATGGTGCAACATTGGAATAACTGCTACAGGTAAGTACTTACAACTAGATCGACTGACCGACAATTAATAACTAATCTACCTGTTATTCAATTATTGTATTCAGAAAAATGAGATCTCAAATTTAAAGGGGGGTTTGAAATGAATGGGAGAGAGGCAGTGAAAGCGGAGTACTGGTGAGCCTTCATAACATTAAGTAAATATAGTTTGTGTGCTTAATAATTATGTGTGTGCATTGTTGGGTGATTTGTGAATCACAAGATAACTAGGGGTAAATCCCCTTTGAAATTCTAATTGCAATTCAAATACCAATTTCAGTGTCACCATGACCACGTGTTTAGTGTATTTATTGCATTGAAAGCTAGCCTATTCACAGCGTCAAAAAATCTCTCCTAGTTGTGCCTATCGAATCTTCTGAGTCCAGGGAATAAGATGGTATAAATTAGTCAAGCGTTTTTTGAAGGGGAAGAGTGTCACGGTTTACATATTAACCTAAAAATATGTTGGCGATCCTGTAACATGCTAATGAAACGTAAGGTAAGTGTGAAGAATATCCCACGGAGTGAGTATAGTAAAGGTGGGTATGGTTTGTAAACTGGTTTGTGAGAAGTAAGTAAGTTCACAAATGTTAACAATCACTGAACACTGTTCAGAGATTGTCAAAATGTAAAATACATGTATGACTATCACAGTGTTTACTTGTAACACACAAATTCCTGCAAGCACAAGAAATCGGAGCAATTACAGTCTCATGCACCATGAATTTGTGTCATATATATATGTGTTGTGTGATTCGTGCATATGTCACACCATGATATAACTTTGTCTGAAGGTATGATATATATGATATACATAAACTGTATTAACATGATAGTGTATTACTATATCAAAGACAACCCAACACCCTATGGATGTCGCACATGAATATTGTTAGACAACAGAGTCGTACCCTCTTCTTAATTACTTTTTATTTAATAGATAATCCTTTATTTATTAAATTTATTTTTATTTAAAGTGTTTAATAATGTAATCTTTAGTTATAATCTGTTAATAGTTATAATCTTGACGTTCTGTCGTATTCTGTCGATTGTATTATAGTTGTAATTTAGTAATGTTGTTTTAAATAGTTTATAACACACTCACAAGTTGTACGTACCTTTGGTGTAGAGCTGGTCGTGTCTATCTGTCTGAAAGGGTTACACAATTTGTCGATGTATATAATAAAACAATTAATAATTCAGAACAGGCGATTTGCACTGTTTAAAGTTGAGTGAGATTAATTGAAATTTATTTGGGCGCCATATGGAATCTAAATAACTATTCCATAAAATTATTTTAAAACAAAAATAAAAGAAATAATTTAAGTTGATGATTCTATATTATTCACTTGAATGTAATACCAATCTTATTTAATCTAATGATTATTCTCTTGTTGTCTATTTGAAAATTTAAATATAGTTGGCGCTTCACACGTCCGTGCTGCCAACGTAACGATTTGAGTGGCTTGAAAATTCAACTCTTTTAAACAAGAAAAAAAATTATGTAAAATTACTTTAATAAGGTTTTACATTGGTTTTGAACTGATATATAATGCTTTTATTTCTCACTTTATGCCTTTCTATTTCTCTAAATACAACTAAACAATTATTAATTTGATTACAATAGACCTGGCTTATTTCTCTGTTAACCCAGCAGGTTGGCAATATTGACTCTGTTAAAAATATATACTTCAAATTTCTTAAATCTCAAGGGTGAATCCTTTGGATCTACAAAATAAAACTAACATGCCTCGAATTACGATGCTTTACAAGTAATGTATTATTAGGTTAGACACCATTAACAACTTAGAATTAATAACAAATGTTCGTTAGACTTTTCCGAATTTTGAGGTTATTCCCAGTTAACTATTATTACCATTCTTTGAATGGAAATTCATTAATTACTTCTTAAAAAAGTATTCGCAATAATTATTTGCGATTGTGTTATTGTATGGTGAAGCAGTACATAGATGTATAAAATTGAAAGTAGATTTAACAATAATAATCGAACTATGTTCAGTTCTGTTTTAGACTTTACTCCCTGGTACGTCTTAGACGCTCTCAAAATAATCTTGAGTTGGTATTACAATGTTAGGTGATGAGTTGGCTGGTATGATGTGAAATAAAGTAGTGGACTGTATATTTTCTTGAATTAACTGTTTATTAAAGGTTGTAAGAAAATGATTGCATGGCACGTGCAGTGTAGCGCGGCATACATTGCCTGAGAAGTAGAATTAAATTAAATACTGAAAGTCATGATAATGAATTGAGGCCGAAATCGCCTAAGTGATAATGTATTAAACACAGAAGAGCATAATAATAATTTGAAGTAGAATATTCCGTATTGAAAATAATTACATAGCCGCAGCTGGCGAATGAAGGCTTGTTGCCCGTTCGGAGTGTAACAGTTAACTAACAACAGACTGCTATGAGCGTGTGGACGACGCTGGCAGCAATTTAGTGGGGGGAATGATGTCACTGCACGCACACGCTGTTACATTGCAAATATTAAAAGTACAAAGTTTAACATACTGCCCGCACAAAATCGGGCGATTTTGCAGTTTAAGTTATTATGTGAATAGTGCATCACAAATGTTAAGACATAGTAATACATAATAATATGAGAATAAGATAGACATAATAATTGACAGTGCATAATAATTGACATTACATAATAGTAGAATAGTATCACCCGAATTCAATAACACATAATAATATGATAATACTAAAGACATAATAGTTGACAGTACATAATAATAGAATAATGATCCCAAAAATTCAATAATACATAACAATATGGTAAGGATACATAATAATACAATAATAAAAAGGCATAATAATTGACATGCATAATACTAGAATAATGACACCAAAAATTCAATACTGCATAATAATATGATAATGATACATAATTTTACAATAATAAAAGCATAATAATAATAACAAATGGAAAGCATGCGATCGCCCGGGGTATGTCCCGGGCATGAAGCACGAGAATGCGCTAAAAGTATAAATCAATAATACATGTCGTTTGAACGTTAGTGTAATTAATCTGAGGCCACTGGAAGTGGGCATAGTTTGTGAATGGGTCTACGTAGGATGCCGTTTGCGGTGCGAACATCTGCTACGTGCACTAGGGAATCCTGACCTAAATGGACCTGAGTGACTACACCGCGTTTCCACTGCAGGGGGGGGGGGAATTATCTTCCAAAATGAGGACGAGTTGTCCGGGAGCCAAGTTTTTTGACTGGAGACGCCATCTGTTGCGTTGTTGCAACTGGTGCAAATAATCCTTTGACCACCTCTTCCATATAGAGTGGGTGAATCTTTGCAGCAGCTGCCATCTACCCAAACAATCAATTTTGACCTCGGAATAGTCACGTTCTGGGAGTGAAGTGAGTGGAGAACCAACCAAGAAGTGCGCTGGAGTCAAAGGCTCGGGATCCCTAGAGTCATTTGAGATGGCGAACAAGGGGCATGAGTTAAGGCAGGACTCTATTTGAGTTAAAATGGTGTAATATTCTTCAAACGTGAGAATGGTTCTGCCGACAACGCGCCACAAATGAAGCTTGACGCTCTTGACTCCACTCTCCCACAGGCCACCGCAATGAGGTGCTGACGGGGGAATGAAGGACCATTTGATTCCTTGGGCACTGGTAAAGTCCTGGGTAGTCTGTTCAGATTCGCTTGATTGGAGAAGTTTGTACAAGTCGTGAAGTGTGCTGCTAGCACGACAAAAATTTGTACCATTGTCAGAGAATATCTGTGAAGGGATGCCTCTACGAGCTATAAACCGTTTTAAGGCTGCTATGAAAGCGTCTGAGGTGAGATTGTGACAGTACAGAAATACCTGTTACCAGAATTATGGGATTCAGTAATATTTTATTGTAAATTTTATTCTGATCATAAAGGTTAACAAGGGCAAAGTTAGTTTTGCACAAGTCCCAATAACTATGCAGATCAACAAGAGGGGAGACAAGCCAAGGTCATCATGGTACGAGCAGAATTTAATATGTGTAATGGCAGTATAAGCGAAACAAACTAATAATACGAACTTTTCATTGGTCCACAAAGCCAGATCGTCATAAATCAACAATGACGGCATGAAAGAATTACGTATTAAACCGGCCGTTGGCTAGAGAACAATGCATAATGACGTCAGACACAACCACTTTGCATAACAATTGCGTCTGATTCCGCCCAGTTCATCAAAACAGTTCACCAAGCATACACGCTCGACTAGTGCAGTGGGCAGATTTTGCCATAAAACGCAGTAATTACTTACAAAAATGAAGTAGTTGTTTTCAAAATGCCATTATTAACAGTACGTAGAGTCAGTGGTTAACCAAAATGAGAATTAAGTAAATTCAGTGGACTAAAAACAAACAGTAAAGGTTCGGCCGAACACCTGCCAACCGCCATGGGAATTTGCTGAGGAATCTACGCCACATCATATTCAGGAAAGCCCTTATAAATTATTTTTCTAAATTTTAAAATCTAAGAGAATGAGCTCAATTCAGAATAATTAACAAGTGTTCAATATTACAGTATGAGTAAGAGTGAAAGTGAGCGAGTGAAAGTTATCGTTGGCCAACTTTATCCTTGAGGTGTTGGTTTGTGAATAATTATAGAGTAAGCATTAAAGCCATAAAGATAAAAAAGGAATTAGAAAATAACTGCAGTATAGCTTGAAAAGAATTATTTAAAATAAAGTAAAAACACATGCATATAGCATTAAACGTATGGCAAAAGCGGAAATGACGTCGCCGCCATTTTGAATTTTAACCATCATTGCTGACTCTCAGTGTAATAACCTATAGCGCAAATAACTGAATAAAAGAGAATTTATTAACCCCATGTTGTGTAACTGGTCATTTCAATACCCCGAAAACCTCTGCCTTTTCTGCTTAACGCAACTTTGGACCCAAAAGCCTAATGCACTCAATAAAACTGAGCACGTTGTAACCTCTCTATGTTTTTGGTATTTATCTTATTTCCTTTTAAATTTCTATCGCCTTGCTTATTGGCTTTCAAAGAGAGGTTACAAGTTATATAGAACTAGGCAGGAGCCTAGAGAAGCAAAATTATGCTGGGTCCAGTATGACGGGACTTGCAATAAAACTCGGCTGTAACAGAACGCTAACAATTTATTTTATAATAAATTGTAACAATATATTCAAATCAGAATAACATATGTGTCCAATCACAAGTATGAATACAAGTCAAAAATAGCAAGTATGTATAACTCTTAAGAATAACAAGTGTTTATAAAATTAAGAATAACAAGTGTGTATAAAAATTAAGAATGACAAATGTGTATAAATATAAAACATCACAAGTGTATATACATCAGTGGACACATGCCTATATAATTATAAAATATTCTCACATCTCGTGGCTAGCTAGACACATAACAACACACACAGAACACAAGGTACACCCACTTACAGTTACATTAGTTTTTAACACGCATGCCCCTGGAAAGCACCCACCCAACAGGTAGAATAACTACAATCTTATAACTCGGAAGTGATAAAATATACGCCAATAGGCAACCCGTTCAGCAGAATAACAAAAGCCAAAACCCCCAGGAAGAATGATAATAATTCAGGGAGCACAAACAACCGGCCCACCCCTTTATCCAGCATTCCATTGATCAATGACCCAACATGAGTGTGTGAACCTTAAGTTCTTTTCACATCATTAATAGAAACTGACAACTATGTCCTCTATATTCAGAAGGTATTTATAAAATTCTAAACAGTTATTTGACTTCAAAAAAATTATAGAAAAGAATCCATCTCTATATACATTAGTAAACAAAATTAATTGTTTGAGGCATTACAATTTCTGAAGATTTTGATAATACATAATTTGCTCAAAAGAAAATGATGAATACATGTTTTATAGTCAAAAGAACACAGCAAAGCTATAAATGGGAAGTCAACCCATATGTGTTGGCCAGTTAAGAAAACAATCAGTTTAGCCCTTGTGCAAGAGGCAAAATCAGCTAAAAAACTTTCCATTACATTAGTAATTATTTCTATTAGCCTCACATGACCATCTAAACAATTAAAAGAATAGAATACTATAAGGTGGTTGTGCTCTGGCATCTGTGGGAGCGCGCCCACATGTAGTTGACAAAAGTTGACAGGCAATCAACCTGTCCGAAGTTGTACCAGCGTGTCAGAAAAACTAAGTCCCCTATTGTAAACCCAGAAAAGTCCCAAAGAAAAACCACCGGAAAGTCCCCAGCCCTTAAATATGAAATCCCTAGTCAAATTAAAAATTTATACACAGCTGTTCCAGCCGGAACAGTACTACTGAGCAATTATTAAATTTTGTAAAGTGTAAAAAATTAGATGCAACAATAAAATGGTACAACATTAAAATCTCTCTGGCGCGCTCTCGCAGTGCAGCACGCACTTACAGGCATAGCATTTAGTGTTATTTAAATGAGTTATAAAAAAAAAGGTTTATGAAATTTTAAGTTATAGTGTTCAGAGTCATGATCACAGCTCAACTTCCCGGTAAACAGTCTGGACACGTGGTCCCATGGCATCTATGCAATTTGCAGTAAACGGGCACACTGCCGGCCCGGCCCCAAAAAATGAAATAAAGTATAAATATCACCTCAAGTGTGCTGGCGAGTGCAACATAGGAATTCGGTCTCCGTCTCCCTCTTCGTAGGCGATCTTGACATGGTTCACAGCTTGAGCAGATGTTCAGCCCACAGCAAGCCAGGAACCCAGCTTAATGCGAGAACCCGGGAGTCGTTTTATTCTCTACTCCATCATGTAGAAAGATACAAAACTGCGTAGAACGATACAAAGAGCGGAGACGAAGGGGGGACAATTCTGTGAGCGAGGCCAAGCGTTGACTGACCTCCGCAGCACACAATTTTCACTGCACATAGCCGGCTGCGCGCGCAACGCACACACCGCCGCTCCCCTCACACCGTCGAACAAAGTCCGCTCGACTGCCTCCCTCACGTATTTTACGATCACGAAAACTTTCTAGAATCTATATTTTGTAACCGCCGGCTTCGAACCGGCACAACGTGTTATACCGGATGTGTGATAAATTATGCAAAACAAATAATAATTAATTATCATACATTTGTTATTATTATTGTAATAAAATATGAGTAGTTACAAGATCTGAAACTAATTCAAGTTGAATGGCCTTAGTGGCCATGCATATAAATAGAGCAATATAAGCCTTTGACATCGATTTGGAACGCTGCCCGCCATGACGTATAAATACAGGACCGGCGTAGTAGACTGCACATTGAGAAAATGGCTTAGCAGGAGTAACTCGGGAAGAGGGCAATTGTCCTAATAATTGGCTTGAGCCCTAGCACGGAATCGAAAGCAAGTGATACATTTGTGTATTACTGAACGTATGTACGATTTATCATTAATTATCCAGTATTTCTGCCATAGAGAGTACTGAGTCAATTGTACCCCAGCATGGAGTAAACGAAGATGCTCGCCTTCTATGATTAGTTTACTGAGATGAGAATGCGGGTGTAGTATGATTTGGTGTTTGCTTGCTATCATAGGTAAGCTGGGAGTGCTGAGGCGTCCGCCCACGCGTAATATCCCCGTATTGTCCAGAAAGGGGTTAAGTGAAAGAATTTTGCTATTATTAGGGATAGAGCGTTGTGCCTCAAGTTCCTTGATTTCGATGTTAAAGTGCGATCGCTGGGACTGGCGAATAAAAATCAAAAGTGTACCATGTGAAGGTACACATGGGAAGTTAAAAAAGAAGTGTTTCTATCAGCTATGGGAAGCCTAGAGTTCCGAATGAATCGAAGGCAGTACGAAAATACACGAAGGAGTTTTGAAAGCGAAGAGTAGTTTTCAAAATAACTAGGCGTAGATGAAGCGGCAACCAGTGTGGTTTGGACTTGTTTACGTTGTTCTTGCTCAAGATTGAGATGAGTGCAGGGTGAATGGGCATCGAAAGCACTGGTGGGCCATGATGATGACTCATTGGACAACCAGGATGGACCATACCACCATTGTGGGTGACCGTGTAAAAAACGGGGTAGGCAACCACGCGATAGGATGTCAGCAGGGTTGTCATGTGAGGAGACATGATGCCAGGTACCTTTTGCAGTGAGTCACTGTATCTCCGCAACGCGGTTGGAAACAAATACCTTCCATCTGGAAGACTGCTGGTGAATCCAGTGTAAGGTGATCATTGAGTCGGAGTAAAACTACAAGTCGCCGAATTTATAACTCACCGCGTTTACAACCTTGGAAACCAACTGAGCCAATAAGAGACAGGCGCAAAGTTCCAGTCAGGGTAATGTTACCTGCTTTAAGGGAGCGACTCTAGATTTAGAGCATAACAAGTTTGATGAAATGCTGTGGTTCGAATACACCGTTCGCACATAAATGCAGCATGCATAACCCTTTACTGACGCGTCGGCAAACCCATGGAGCTGAAATGAAATGATTTGGGAATTATTTAAATTCTTTACGGACCTTGGAATCTTAAAATAAGTAAATATCACTATAGTATTGACTACTCGGAACACTTAAGTTTTTTATAAGTAAAAACGTAAAGTTTTACCTTACAGCCTAAACCGGCTTTCACCTTTAGAAGGCTTCATCAGAGGCTGCCATAGGTAGCGTTGTCCGTCTTGTTGTTGGCGACGGGATAGTTTTTCGAAAGATCGAAGCTGTGTGTGTGTGTGTGGTGAGATGTGTTCGAATAATGCGTGCGATTTAAATTGTGTCTGTTCGTTTAGGATGTCGTTTTTATTTGTTTTTGTGTGTTTGTATATTTCTAATTGTTCTAGACACTCTACAATTCAAATCGCACGCATTATTCGAACACATCTCACCACACACACACAGCTTCGATCTTTCGAAAAACTATCCCGTCGCCAACAACAAGACGGACAACGCTACCTATGGCAGCCTCTGATGAAGCCTTCTAAAGGTGAAAGCCGGTTTAGGCTGTAAGGTAAAACTTTACGTTTTTACATATAAAGAACTTAGTGTTCCGAGTCGTCAATACTATAGTGATATTTAGTTAAGTAACGGACACGTCATGGACAACGAAATCCAAGAATTTAAAATAAGTGTCTGATATCAGCTGAGCATAAAGCTCTACCCATTGATTAGATAATGAGTCTGACAGGGGGTCGTCCCAACTTGTTCCGGTTAACCACAATATCTGCATGAAGTGCTTGCACCAAAATGTAACCGTGCCAATAAGTCCTAATAGGTCGTAAATTCCGGTGATAACTGATAATACCCTTCTCTTGTTAAATACCTCCACTTCGACAATTCTTTGAAAACTATATACGAAACTATCATCGTTAATGTCCCATTGAATACCCAAAGTATGTATAGTTTGATTCTTGTTAAAGTCAAGGGGAGAGTTGATGGGTGAAGTTATAATGGTTTGATCATTGGAAAACCACTTGTGCAAAGTAAACCCGTATTGACGTAATAAATTTGTAATATCGGACTTCATTTGCGATAAGATGTGTGGGTTATCTGAGCCGGTCATGAGATCGTCCACATAGAAATCGTTTGTGATAGCAGAACAGGCTATAGGGTGTTGAGTTTTGTTTTCCTGGGCTATTTGTGCCAAACATCTTGTGGCCAAAAATGAAGCGCTTGCAGTCCCATATGTGACTGTCCTCAAGGTGTAGTGTTGAAGTTCCCTATGGGGGGCGTCGTGCCAAACAATTCGTTGCAAATTAGCATCCCTGGGAGTGACTAAAATTTGATGGTACATTTTTTCAATGACCGAAATAAGGATGTATCGGTGCGTTCTAAACCGAGACATAATCGAAAAAAGATCCTGATGGACCGTGGGACCAACCATCAATGTGTCGTTCAAGGACAAATTATTTGTTGTCTTGGCAGAGCCGTCGAAAACAACTCGCAACTTGGTGGTTATACTAGAGCCCTTAAAAACCGAATGGTGCGGCAAGTAGAAGGTGTCTGACTTATTGACTGACAGATCGTAAGAGTCAAGCAAAGACATATGACCCAGCGTTAAATATTCCTGCATGAATTTACTATAGTCTTTATGAAGAGCAGGGTTCTTCTTAAACTTAAGTTCCAGTGATTGAAATCTGCAAATAGCTTCGGGAAGGGAATCGCCCAAATGAGAGTTGTATCCCCTGCGAGGTAAGGACACCACAAATCTACCACTATTATTGCAGAAAGTGTTAGCGATGAAATGACTTTCGCATTCTGAGTCCTCAACTGAGGGAGTACGGAGTGCAACGTCCTCCAATTCGTCAATAAAGTCCCTTGATTTTAAGTCTTTTAATTGCGATGAAATGGCATTGTTATCTTCGCACGCTATAAATGATGAAACAGGTTTTGTCATGTCGACATTAAAAGGCAGGTTACCAGCGAGGATGAATCCCAATTTTGTCTCCTATATTATGGGGAAATGTGGGCTGCGGATGAATTTGATCGGTTCAATCAATTGTAAGTAGTACTGGGCACCAAGTAATATGTCGATTTGTGAAGAAAAGTTCAGTTGCGGGTCAGCTAGGAATATGCCCTTTGGTATATTTAGGGATGAGATATCAAACGATTCTGCAGGGAAATTATTCGTAATACTGGGAAGCACAGCGCAATGCACGTTCAGATTGAAATCCTTGTAACGAGAATTCAGCCTTACCCTTGTATTAAAATCAGCTTGACATAAGGAATTGTTTATACCGGTGATGGGTAGTTGAGACTTGGTTAATTTTAGACCCATGTGGCATGCGAAACTCATGGTACAGATGTTTGCCTGAGATCCTGAATCTAATAGAATCCTTACTGGATGCTTCCTACCGGCTTGGTCTGTTGTCATGCAGACAGCGGTGGATAATAGAATAGATTTGTTTGTTTGTAATTTGAGGGAAAATTGATTGTTGCCCCTGCTTGAAGTGTTACTGCCTGATATATGGATCATTGTATGATGTCGTTTAGCACGTGTCCTACAAGAAAATTTGGAAGGACAGTGTGAGGGCTCATGGCCTGGACGCATGCAATTTAAGCAAAGTTTGTATTTGACTAAAATGTTTTTTCGCTCAAAGGGAGATATAGCCACAAATTGTGGGCATTCAGAGAGTCTATGTTTACCGGGACACAGCTGACAAATGTTATTGTTGATATGAGTATGAAATGACCTAGTGAGCTCAGCGGGTTTAATAGTCTTGGGTTTAATAGGGAATCTTATCGCTAACTTGTATTCTGTTTGCTGAACTGGTCGAGGTGCCGACATTTTGCATTAATTGCCTTCTACCATTTAAAATTTAATAAAATTGTCGAAATTAGGGAATCGCTCGTTGGACAGACTTTCCTTCCATAGTCGGCATGTCTGGTTATCGAGTTTCTGTGTTAAATATTGAACAAAAGTAATTTCAAAAGTATTTACAGGTAAACTCAATGAATTCAAAGCGTTTATATTTGCGGTGATTTCGTCAATAAATTTTGAAATGCCAACCATGGACTCTTGCTGAATGGACTTCATGCCCAAGACATTCCCTATATGATACGCTGAGACAATTAATTTACTATCATACCTGGCCTTCAATAGATCAATGGCTACCGAATAATTATCATGTGTGATTGGGAGAGACTTTATTACATTTAAAGCCTCATCCCTTAGTGAAGAATGTAAATAATGTAATTTCTGGATGTCCGTGAGGTCAGTTCTGACGTGTACTAACTCCAAGAACATGTAATAATGCTGCCAATCAATAATGTTGCCTGAGAAGCAATTGGCAATTTAATTGGCTCCAACTGAATGAATAGGGGATGTTTTAATTGGCGTAACTTCCACTTGATTTAATGGTTTTTTGTTCACCTCTTCTACACGTTCTAATAAATTGTGCAGCTTACACTCAATAGTGCAGAGATCATCCTCTGTCTGAACCCTGTCATTTGCCGATGTGAAATCAGATTCATCAGCCTCAATTTGGGTCTGAATTTCATCATACTTCGCGGATAACTCCATCAAGTGACGAAGTTTAATTTTTAAAGCATGGTGATCATTTAATTCAGGATCAAAATTGTCCGCGAAGGTTTTTATACGGGATATGGAGGCCTTAATTGTGCCATGTTTTTAAATTAAAGCTTTCACATCAGCCATGATTGAACTGCAAGTTGTGATCCGAAACAGATAAATAAATACAGAACAGGTGAACAATTAATGCAATTTGCGTACTTTATCCAATTCCGATATAATGTGGCAGCCAGTGATCGGTATATAACTTAATCTAACTCCTTATTATAATAGGTACTTATTTTTTAAATTTAAAAATTATTAATGATTTTATGTCAAATGCTATTAACTATATGTGTTAAAATATTACTGACTTTTACTGTACATAAAATTATAAGTGAAAAACTAGAAGAAATACAAGTTCATAGTCACGTTGAAACGTCGCCCTGAATTTTTTATAAAATTTTTGTTAAGTTTTCTTTGTTAGAAAAAAAAATTTTTTTTTGGTATTTTTTTTTTTTTCTCAGGGGTCGTTACTTAATTATTAAAACTAGACCTGCGGTCTAGACGGAAGAAAAATTGAGTTGAACCAATCGTGACAGGACTTGCAATAAAACACTTGCAAACGATAACAGCTTTTATTAGTGTTCTCTTGTTATAATAATAACATCTTTATTACAATATGCACGGCTATATTTTCCACTATCTTTAATAAACATGCATCTCTCCCATATTGAATAACAATTGGCAATATTAACAAAGAATTAATTTTGAATATAATTAATCAACAACAAATTATTCAAACACATTTAAGTGCATTGCCTTCACATAAGCTGACATCACTAAGTATTAACCTTTATTCACATGACTTTTCTAAATATGTTCTAATAAACAATTACTAAAGGTTGAATCTGCAGATACTTTATGAATTAAACTGACCCTCAAACAATGATGCATCATGCCTAACAAGAACATGTAATATGCGGTTTTATACTTGCCAAATAAAATATTTCTCTTTTCCTTTTAAAATAAATTATGCATCACAGGATTAATACATGTATATACAGATATATATATCTTGATACTATCACCATGCCTTACACACACCAGTTGCCCGCTTAAGAAAAATTTAAGGTGTCATACTACAAGAATTATACTGGCTCAATTCTGTAACAGCCCCTAATAAGGATCTGTACCCACAAGAAGATTTAGGAAGGAACTACCCCATAGTTATTATCAATGCGTTAAGTACAAGTTGTTAATGACATTTTATCTTCATAAGAAACAGTTAATTAAACTGCCCAACTACCAGTTTTAAATTATGCTAGGTCACTAATCACGACAAAGGCAAATGGTGTGCTATAAAATATAGCATAGTAATTGACATTCTTCAACAGGTAGATTCTTTAACTCTTTAATTACACTAGGTACTATAAGTCCACTGGACATGCTATAATAGACAGTTGGTCATTGAACATCTAAAATTACGGTTGTGAAGATGTCTTTCATTTCATGTTTTAACTGCAATAGGTTGCTGTTCCTTTTTGTGTTTTGTGGATTAAAATATGGGAAAGGTCCCACCTGTGCTTAGACGATTTGTTGTTACCCAGAATGCGCGCTGATGTTGACTATGGTGTAACCACTGGTGTCTCCGAAATTCTGTGCTTCATTTCTTCCTTAGGGCAGTCATTTTGGGCTGGCAGTGTGGGGATTTCTCGAGGTCTGACGGCAGTGGGGTGGTGCTGCGATAGTCTGCAGATGACGACTGATGTTCTGTCCCCATCTTCGTTGTCCCCTTTTCCCTCCGGGAACCCTGAAGCTCTTTAAATGATCACGAACTCAGTTCAAAAGATGAATCTTAATTCATAGCGCCGCCAGACCAGTGTCCCGTTTGAATGCAAAAGAAGAAATGAGAGCGAATGTCGATACCTGCGATCCCACGCGAACAGAAAAAAAACAGATCTGCTGAATGGCATGGCATGCTTGATTACGTACACACACAGTTATCGCCACGTCACGGTCAAGGTTAAACGATACAGTGAAGCCTTGGCTGCACAAGCAACCCTTGAACCCGTTATACAGATGGCACTGTAGCCGCGACGTACGCCGAATAATTTAAGCTTAAATACTTCGGCACACCCTCACCCCAGAAGGGCAACCTGGTTGCCCCAAAAGATCCACTCATTCGCGGTTCACATGACCGCCCAGGGTAATTCACAGGACTCGGGCTCCCTTGGGTAATCTCAGGAAAATATCGCTCTTAGGAAGACAGAGGCTCAGGGTGAAAACGAAGGAAGAAGAAGTAAGAAGTGTAGTGTATATGCCTGTGTGCATGTGGGTGTATCTGTGCAAATGTGTGGGAACTGCATGCTGACTTGATCAGGGTCAGCATACAGCGACAAGAGACAGGAGGAGAAAAGAAGAAAGACAAGTTCGGGAGCTCCCTGAGTTCTGACCTCCTAAGGCCTCCTACAATCAACAACTGAGACCCAAAAGCTCTCATTACAACCAGGACCTTCCTCTGTCCGCCCCTCCCAGGACTGAAAATCTCAACCCCACTGCGACAATCCCCACGCGAGCCCTCTCCGCCATGCCAACCCCACGGGGCCGCCCCAACACGTCACCCTCTCTGGTGACCACCCCCTACATCTACTGCTACTCACATATTCATGCCTGAAGGCCAACAAGGTGCTACTGACCTTGATATGTGAGTACCACTTCTACAACCGTCCAGCTCGTGGACCGACCAGCCATGTGCAGCAAAACAAGGCATCATCAATCCTTGACACATGACTGGCCCACATCCCTACACTAGGGCGGACCAACCCGATTAGCAAGGCAGAGAAGACCGCATCGAGGGCACGTGAACATCAATCTCCCAATCTCCACTTTCGAATAGTTATCTCCCTACCTAAGGAGGAGGGGGGTAACTTCTCTGCGGACAGCCAACACTCAGCCATACGACCAACGCCCAAACAACCCTGGGGACATCAACCCGGAATGCGTCATGGTTCGGGCCAAACACTAATCCACATTGAAAAACTGACCTACATTTTATATCACTCGAACAGCTGGTCAGACAGAAAACAAATAAACTGGTCTTTGAATTCAGAAACCGGGCGCGCAATTATAACATATAACGATGTACAATCTATCAGATAAGCAGGCAGCAAGGCTACAAATACTGTTACAGCTGCGGCTATCAGCTGGCCAAAGGTTATGTTTCGGATCAGCATACCTCATCCTCCTCACTAAGTATTGAATCTAATTTTATAATCTTGTGTATATTCAATTTTTAAAATATCTCCGTGCATAGTTTCATTTGAGTACACACTCTCGCGAACAGGGCGATAACAAAATCCATAGTCATCCTTTCCCTACTGCCTTCCCAACTAACTTTTCATCGACCGACGCTCCATATGATACATTGCAAACAGATTATTCAATTCAGGCTGCTGATTTATCACCCCCAAAATTTACATAACCAACACGACACAGACAACAATTCAACACGACATCACAACAAAAGAAGAGGAAAACTTGAGTCGCATCAAGTGTCTTCAGGGTTCTCAAGTGGCTTCAGAGTTCCCTAACGAAGCGCGAGGGAAAGGGGAAAACGAAAGGCAGAGCAATCTCCCCAACACAAGAAAACAAACGACAACATTAGTACCGAATGTACATACATAAATAACACCACACAATACAAAACGCTAGAATAATACCATCTATTAAATATACATACACATGTGTTGCGGAAGCAACATTCATGATGAAAAAATCACAACTAATCCACACTTTTAAAAATGATCGTACACAAGTAGTATGCATGGCCCGACCATGGCCGCATTCTGCCAAATTAATATATATATATTCTGACCCGGATAATTCCATAATGTGGAAACAGGCGAACAATCCCTGTCTAAGCGCAGACAGTAAAATCATATCGGTTATACTACAACCATGCAGGTCAATACAACATGGCTTAACAGGTCCCGACCAACTTCAACAAGGTCTGACAGCGTTGGGCCAGGTAAAAAAAAATTTTGGTGCACTAAACGTACTCAAAACCCCACAAGGAAACCAAGCTACTCAAACAATCGTGTAAATGCGTGTGTGACCTTCACATAGTTACACACCTATATACATGTTGCGTCCGGTTTACATATATAAGATTCATATACACAAAACAACATTAACATTTTATAAAACAATTAACAGGAACAACACCAATAAAACCTTCCTTTAAATTAATTTCCTTGCTTAAACCTCAACAGATATATATATTATTGCACTCTCCCTTACTGCCCCAGAATCTATCTGAACTGCCCAATTACTTGCAAGCCCTGTCACATATCAGCCCATTGATCTAAACCACGCTCTGATCTACCATTGAAACGTCCCCCTGAATTTTTTATAAAATTTTTGTTAAGTTAAAAAAAAAAAATTTTTTTTTGGTTTTTCTTTTTTTTTTCTCAGGGGTCGTTACTTAATTATTAAAACTAGACCTGCGGTCTAGACGGAAGAAAAATTGAGTTGAGCCCATCGTGACAGGACTTGCAATAAAACACTTGCAAACGATAACAGCTTTTATTAGTGTTCTCTTGTTATAATAATAACATCTTTATTACAATATGCACGGCTATATTTTCCACTATCTTTAATAAACGTGCATCTCACCCATATTGAATAACAATTGGCAATATTAACAAAGAATTAATTTTGAATATAATTAATCAACACCAAATTATTCAAACACATTTAAGTGCATTGCCTTCACATAAGCTGACATCACTAAGTATTAACCTTTATTCACATGACTTTTCTAAATATATTCTAATAAACAATTACTAAAGGTTGAATCTGCAGATACTTTCTGAATTAATCTGACCCTCAAACAATGTGATGCATCATGCCTAACAAGAACATGTAATATGCGGTTTTATACTTGCCAAATAAAATATTTCTCTTTTCCTTTTAAAATAAATTATGCATGACAGGATTAATACATGTATATATAGATATATATATCTTGTTACTATCACCATGCCTTACACACACCAGTTGCCTGCTTAAGAAAAATTTAAGGTGTCATACTACAAGAATTATACTGGCTCAATTCTGTAACAGCCCCTAATAAGGATCTGTACCCACAAGAAGATTTAGGAAGGAACTACCCCATAGTTATTATCAATGCATTAAGTACAAGTTGTTAATGACATTTTATCTTCATAAGAAACAGTTAATTAAACTGCCCAACTACCAGTTTTAAATTATGCTAGGTCACTAATCACGACAAAGGCAAATGGTGTGCTATACAATATAGCATAGTAATTGACATTCTTCAACAGGTAGATTCTTTAACTCTTTAATTACACTAGGTACTATAAGTCCACTGGACATGCTATAATAGACAGTTGGTCATTGAACATCTAAAATTACGGTTGTGAAGATGTCTTTCATTTCATGTTTTAACTGCAATAGGTTGCTGTTCCTTTTTGTGTTTTGTGGATTAAAATATGGGAAAGGTCCCACCTGTGCTTAGACGATTTGTTGTTACCCAGAATGCGTGCTGATGTTGACTATGGTGTAACCACTGGTGTCTCCGAAATTCTGTGCTTCATTTCTTCCTTAGGGCAGTCATTTTGGGCTGGCAGTGTGGGGATTTCTCGAGGTCTGACGGCAGTGGGGTGGTGCTGCGACAGTCTGCAGATGACGATTGATGTTCTGTCCCCATCTTCGTTGTCCCCTTTTCCCTTCGGGAACCCTGAAGCTCTTTAAATGATCACGAACTCAGTTCAAAAGATGAATCTTAATTCATAACGCCGCCAGACCAGTGTCCCGTTTGAATGCAAAAGAAGAAATGAGAGCGAATGTCGATACCTGCGATCCCACGCGAACAGAAAAAAAGCAAATCAGCTGAATGGCACGTGTGCAGTAGCGCGATAATTTTACTTTATAGGTTGGCTAATCTGCTCTTTACTTTTCGTTGTATTCTGATTATTCATGTCATTGCTCTGTACAGTACGTCTCAAACGCTTGAAAGCGGCGGTCGGCACGCCCGCCTTTCACTGTCATATTTTTCTTATCGCGACATTCAATGTAGGCCTTAGGCCAACACACTTCACTTATGGCCCATTAGGCTCGTTATTAATGTAATTTAAATTTTTGATACGTTGTACATGCATCATGCATATTAGCCAACCTGTCTTTCAAATCAACTGCTAACTACATTTAATGTACCTTTAAATTTCTAATAAATAAATTGAATACAGTCCACACGTTTCATTTCTGCATCCTGGCAAATCTACTAATTACAAATTGCAATCAACATTCTTCTTACAAACCATTTTTTGGTCCTCACGGAACGTATTTAACATTTTTTGGGTCCATGCGGACCGGATACTCAACATTTTTTGGTCACTCCGGACCTGGATTTTCGATGCATCATTCCTAATTAATATTTTCTGCCACTATTTCTGGCCATCACGGGCGAATTAGCATATCCGCTGATACGACCGTGGCATGATTTCCATCGGCATTTCGTTTGTCACCTTTGAGCCTCCTGACAACATCATCACAAGAGCCTGCGAGCTACAGTGCTTCAAGCAAGGCGGTCATCTCTCCGAGCTGTGTTTGCCATCTTCTCCAAGGCGTCGACGCTGCAGGACATCGCCTACAAGGTATCACCTCAATAACAGCTTAACAAGGTGCGTACAATGGCTGAAGAAGGCCTCAAAGTGTTAACCAGAAAGAGAGGTGGCTTAAAGTCCGCAATAGTGCGAATACAATCTGCCGTAAATAACTTTGATATAAATTACAGCACAAAACATTTTTTAACAGTAAGGCTAGAAAGTCTGAAAAGCTTGGTGTCGAAGTATGACGAGGTGCAGTCTGAAATAGAACTTACTTGTAAAGACATGAGCGCGGCTCAAGAAGACCGAGTTGAGGTCGAAGAAATGCTATATTCGACTGAAGCAAATATTTTGCAATTACTTGATACATTTAATGTTCAGACTGTACCTCCCGTATTATCGACACACATGCAATTAAAACCAATAAGTTTGCCCTGCTTCTCAGGCAACATATTGGAATGGCAGCATTTTCATTCAATTTTTACGGACTTAGTGCATACAAGATCCGATTTAACGCCAGTGCAGAAGTTACATTATTTACATTCTTCTTTAAAAAATGAACCTTTAGATTTAATTAAGTCATTACCCATCTGTAAGGAAAATTATTCAATAGCGTTGAGTTTGCTGTCCGAAAGGTATGACAACAAGTTCATAGTAGCAAAATACTATGTTCAAAATTTACTTCAAGTCAAGTCGACAATTAAGGACTCTGTCCAAAGTTTGGCAGAATTCACAAACACAATAACGTCTTCCGTTAATTCACTGGCGGCAATGCAACTGTCAGTGAATTCATTTGAATTTATTATTATACAATTATTATCAACTAAACTCGACCCTACTACATTTAAACTATGGCAAAGAGTCAATAGACCCTGACAATTTACCTAACTTTCAAGATTTCACTCATTTTTTAAACTCACGTAGACAGCTGTTAGAAAATACACTGCCTATCGAAGCCGGACAGCAACTCAACAAACCTAATTTAAGACTTAACAATAAATATGATAAATATAAATCAAGAAACACTGCTGGCAGTACTACATTTAAGAGTTATCACTCAGCGGCGAGCAGTTATTCATGTTTGTGTTGTAAATCTAATCACCCGCTTTACATATGTGATAAATTTCGTACATTAAGCACCGCTGAGCGGGGACAATTTGTATCAAGTCATAAATGTTGTATCAATTGTCTTAGATCAGATCATCTTGTATCTAGCTGTAAGAATAAGCAGGTGTGTAAGATCTGTTCAAAACGACACCACACATTGTTGCACACGAACAACGTGCCGAAATCAATATCTGCCAGCAGTAACTATTGTTCGCTCAAATTACAATCCACGAACAATGTTCTTTTATCAACAGCAGTTGTATTTGTCATTGACCAGGCTGGCAACCGACATAGGGCTAGAGTTCTTCTCGACGCCGGGTCACAAATAAATTTTTGTACAAAATCATTTGCAAGGAAATTATGGCTTAATTTAACTAAATCCAACATACCAATTACGGGCATAAACAGTACAGCATGTTTCGCCACTAATCTTGCGTCTATACGCATTATTTCTCGTTATCAGAGATATAGGAGGCGAAATGTGCTATCTTATCTACATTAACTCACAATCTGCCGGCAAAATCGTTTGACATAAATCAATTCCACATTCCGAGCAACATTTTTCTGGCTGACCCAGATTTCAACATATCGTCGCAAATCGACATACTCTTAGGGGCACAATTTTACATGGACTTAATTTTAGCTAATAAATACATACGCGGCCCTAATTTTCCCATAATTCAGGAAACAAAGCTAGGCTACATTTTGGCCGGCAATTTACCCAAACACTGCCGCAACGAGGGTCCTGCTGTTTCGTTCCTAGCTAGGAACAACGACAGTCAACTTCTGCAGTCTCTCGAAAGATTTTGGGAAGCAGAAACCATCCCTGACAACACCCCTGATAACGAGTCAGCCTGTGAAGGGCATTTCGTGCGCTCTACCCAGCGCAACCACGAGGGTAGGTTCGTGGTTTCACTCCCATTTAAGCCCGATAATCTCCACTTAGGGGAATCGTGCAACAATGCTGAAGCAAGATTCTTGAACTTAGCGTCGATTTAGGCGTGATGCTAAGTTCGCGCGCGATTACGCAGACTTTATTAACGAATATAAAGATCTTGGACACATGACGCTTATCGATAATTGCGCTATCAATTCAGGAGCATCAAATACTTACTATCTGCCTCACAATGCCGTATTTAAACAGTCTAGCTTGACCACAAAACTGTGCTTCGTTTTTGATGGTTCGTCCAAGACTACCAATGGCCTTTCTCTAAATGACATATTGTTGGTAGGCCCGAATGTCCAACAAGACCTTTTTTCCATTCTTTTGCGTTTCCGCATGCATAAATATGTTCTCATCGCCGACATCAAGAAGATGTATCGACAAATTCGCGTAGCTGAAGGGGATTGTCACTATCAACGCATTCTGTGGTGTGATTCTCCTCTCGAACCATTTAAACATTTTGCATTGCGAACGGTAACCTACGGCATGGCTAGTGCTTCGTTTTTGGCCACTCGCTGTCTTGTACAAATTGGTAGGGACCATCAAACTTCCTTTCCTGATGCGGCGTTAGCTATAACGAACGATTTCTATGTTGACGATCTGCTTACCGGATCGGACACCATCTCTGATCTGACCAAGCTGAAATCTGATGTGGGTGCGTTATTAAGTCAATATGGTTTCACGTTGCATAAATGGGCATCTAATGAACCCACAGTGGTCGCAAATCATGACAATTTATCACGCCCCTAAACAAACAGGACAATGTGCGTACCCTAGGCATTCTCTGGAATAATACTGCCGATTCATTTCTGTTCGACATTAAATCATTCCCAGTCGAATCAAGCATCTCCAAGAGGAGAATTCTCTCGATTATTGCAGGCATATACGATCCTCTTGGACTGATCGGTCCCGTTGTCTTTTTGTACAAACAGTTTATGCAGCAACTTTGGCTTTGCAAGCTTGGTTGGGATGAACCGATCTCCGGCCAATCACGTTCGGATTGGCATTCTTTGTATCACGTTCGGATTGGCATTCTTTGTGCGACAAATTGGGTCTGATTAGCGAAATTGTGGTCCCACGATCTATTCGTTGTAAGCGTGAGGCAAGTACAGTTGAATTACATGGGTTTTCGGATGCTGCTGAAAGAGGGTTTGGCTGCTGTATTTATGTCAGAGTCATTTATCAAGACTCATCGGCCTCTTGTCATCTCCTGTATTCTAAATCTCGCGTAGCTCCCTTACGACAGGTGTCATTACCTCGCATCGAACTCTGCGCTTGCTTGTTGTTATCACGACTCGTATTTAAGGTCGTTCCTGCTCTTTATTCGTTCATTGATAGTGTTCATTTGTATTCTGACTCTATGGTATCTCTTTACTGGATTCATGCCCAGCCTACAAGGTGGAAAACATACATCGCTAATCGTGTTGCTGAAATTCAGCGTCTTACGCAAACTTATACTTGGCATCACATCAATTCTAGACACAATCCTGCTGATATTATCTCCAGGGGGTGTCACCCTGACGTTTTGCGCGATTGCTCGCTTTGGTGGCACGGTCCCAGCTGTTTGTCTCAATCGTCAGAGTCCAATCCTTTCCCACCCTTTTTACCCTCTAATCCGTCATCTTCTGAAGTCACTGCGGAAGAGAAACATACCCATAACCTCTCTCTAATGTCTACCCTGGCTATCGACCTTTCTGTGGACTTTTCCTCGTTGCACCGCCTAACGCGCGTATACGCTTACTGTTTTCGGTTCATCAGAAATATTAGACTCTCAAGTGCTGACAAATTTACGGGCGATCTTACCCCTGTCGAAATTCATCATGCTCTCAATTTCTTCATAAAACAATCTCAGTCGATCCACTTACCAGCCGAAATTAATTGTCTTCGTACGGATCTTCTGTTTCTAGTAGGAGTAAGTTGGCTTCTCTCGACCCGTTTCTTGATGATTCTGGAATGATACGCATGGGCGGGCGATTACAGCAGTCGCAATTACCGTACGATGCTAAACATCCTATTGTCTTACCCCCATCGGCGCATATTACTCGCCTCATCATTGAACGTGAACACATTCGTTTACTTCACGCTGGTGCTCAACTCGTGCATCACTCACTGCGTCAACGTTGGTGGATTGTTAATGCCAGGATAGTCATTCGGTCCATCATTCGAAAGTGTGTCAAGTGTCTCAGGTTTAGTGCCAAACAGCAGGTTCAGAGGCTTGGTATTTTACCATCTCCTAGAGTCACTCCTTCAAGGCCGTTTCTATTCTGCGCAGTTGATTATGGTGGTCCCTTCATGATCCGTCATGGCGGGCAGAAATCCAGAACTCTTTCTAAGGCATACGTGTCTTTGTTTATTTGCTTAGCGACTAGGGCCATTCACCTGGAATTGGTTTCCGACCTTACTGCCAGTGCATTTATAGCTGCATTACGTCGTTTCATGGCCCGTAGGGGCATGCCCAGTCAATTATACTCCGATAATGGCACAAACTTTAGGAAGGCCCGGAATATCCTACATGATCTCTACAACCTTTGGCATAATAAGGATGCCATCTCTTCACTCAAGTCATTCACATCCTCTCAGGGGATATCATGGTCATTTATTCCGCCCTCGTCACCTCATTTGGTGGCCTTTGGGAGAGCGGCATAAAGAGTTTGAAGTTTCATCTGCGCCGCGTGGTTGGCAAATCTATACTCACCTTCGAGGAGTTTACGACAGTTTTGTCTCAGATAGAGGCATGTCTGAACTCTCGACCTTTATTTGCCATCTCTTCGGATGTAAATGATCCGGTGCCACTCACACCTGGCCATTTTTTGATTTGTGCACCATTAACGGCGATACCGGACCCAGACTTATCTCACATTCCTATTTCTCGTCTTGGGCGTTGGCAACTTCTGCAGAAGTTTGTCCAAGGCATTTGGAAGGTGTGGTCTCGCGACTATTTGTACCAGTTGCAACAGCGTCACAAATGGAAATTCGCTAACGATAATGTTTCCATTGGGGACCTAGTTTTACTCATTGAGGATAATCTACCTCTATTAGCCTGGAAATTTGGTGTAATTACCGCCACATTTCCCGGCCCAGATAACTTAATTCGAGTTGTAGACATTCGCACACCAACTGGTGTTTTGCGGAGACCAGTACATAAATTATGTCTGTTGCCAGCGCGGGACGAGATTTGACAAGATTATTATGATTATTTAGCACAATGCTATTTTACTCACCCTTTAGCTTATTACTTATTATCACCATTTGGTCAACTTAATTGTGATGCATTATCACAACATTTTCATGTCAATTTTGCGCCATTGCGTGCTTCTATAATCATCATAGTTTATGGTGGTCTATTACTATTTTGTATTTGTATGTTAATTTTGTGTGGCATACTATGTCCTACACATTCACATTTTGCTGTTTTGGGTATGTGTCATGTTTTGGTGGTATTATTTTATAAAAATTTTTTATATAATATTTGCATGTTTTGCAGTTGCGCAACCATGCATGCATTTTTTACACAGTTGTTAACATGTGTGATTTATTGTTCTGTGAATATCTTTTCGATTGTTCTACTCATGTACTACGTTTGTAATCACAGTATCGTATTCGTTACTTATGCCATTGTAATTATTCATATTGTAATTAACTAAATTGTTGTATATTATATTCATTATAACTTGCGTTTATGTAAAACATATCGTTTTTGCGTCTACTGCATGTAATCATGCCACGTCTAGATTTATTTTATATTGTATTGTTATATTGTATTTATATTTTGTGATTAAGCATTGCACAATTATTATTTCTGTTTAAATTATGACATACATGTCATCATATTTGTGCTTGCATTCAGTCAGCTAGTTAGCTTGTTCTTACACAACTACATATTGTAAGGTCCTGAAACTTCAGGAACAGCATGACTTGGTCAATACATGACGCCATGCTAAATCTACACTTAAACATGTAATTTGTGGCAATTTTGTTCATGTTATTCATGTACAGGTCTACTGGCCTCAACTATTTCACGGTAACCATGTATGACATGCATAGGGTTACAAACTATCGGGCCATCATGTGATGAGCTTCCGATCATATATTATTAAGCATTGTCTCATTATGTATTTTTCATGTTTCATAATGTTCGATATTGTACACATATAATATGTGACGGCAACACTTGCCAAATCAGACATTTTTGTTCATATACATAGTTACCGTTGGTCTCCAGATCACTGTATATGATTAAATAAATAATTACCTTATTTTATCCACTAAGTGATCTTCTTTTTCTTTTTAATTACTACATGTTTCAGGGCTTATATCCCCATCTTCAGGTAAAAGCAAATCTACCCTATTATTAGGGTTTCGTTAAAAATTCACAACGACACACACACATAACACACTTAAATAAATTAACATATGGACATAGAAGACTATAACGATGAAATTAATATAATAAAACATTTAGCGATAGTGAATGGTTACAATAGTAAAATCATTGATAAAATAATATATAAACACGCTAATAAATTAAAACGATTGGACAAAGTTAAAGATAAAACCCAGTATGTTTCTGCTAGATATACAAACATACTACCTAATACACTACATAATGAATTAAAAAAGCTAGGGATTATTGTCTCATTCAGGACCACGAACAAATTAACAAATATGCTTAAGCCTAATACCAAAGCATTACTAGAGGATTGTTCCGGCGTTTATAGAATCCGGTGTAATGAATGCGATAAAATCTATATAGGCCAGACGGGGAGAAAATTTTCCGAGAGATTTAAAGAACATTTACCTAAGAAGTTCCCCAATAATAATGTATCGCATTACGCACAACATCTAATAAACGAAAATCATACATACACTGGATTTAAAGAGAATTTGGAACCTTTACATATAGGTAAAAAGGGTAAACTACTGGATGCTTTAGAGGAATTTGAAATATACAAGGCCTTAAGAAGAAATAAAAATCAGGTACTTAATGAACAGTTATCTTTCAAATCAAATAAACTATATGACACAGCTATGAAAACAAACCGTGAATAGCATGTACGGATCAGTTGAAAGTCGGACTTCGGCCAGTGCACTGGTTCGTTTGTAGCGTGTTCCGATACAGATTTAATGTTCAATGTTAATTTATTTAAGTGTGTTATGTGTTTGTGTCGTTGTGAATTTTTAACGAAACCCTAATAATAGGGTAGATTTGCTTTTACCTGAAGATGGGGATATAAGCCCTGAAACATGTAGTAATTAAAAAGAAAAAGAAGATCACTTAGTGGATAAAATAAGGTAATTATTTATTTAATTTTTGTTCATGTTTGAAATCAGTTGTTCGCCAACCTTGGCTTACAAACGCTTTTCTTTAAGGCTTATCTTATTCATGCTTATCGCTAAACCATTAACGTACAGCTGTTATCTAATATTATAATTCAAGGTTCAACTCAGCCTTGAAACTAATTTTCATTATTAAGAACGCTGTATGTTTTTAAAACTAAGTTACAAAATGTATAATAATTTACTAAAAGGGTGGTAAAAAATCGATTGATTTTGACGGGCAGCTTATGTGCAGTAGCGCAATAATTTTACTTTATAGGTTGGCTAATCTGCTCTTTACTTTTTGTTGTATTCTGATTATTCATGTCATTGCTCTGTACAGTACGTCTCAAACGCTTGAAAGCGGCGGTCGGCACGCCCGCCTTTCACTGTCATATTTTTCTTGTCGCGACATTCAATGTAGGCCTTAGGCCAACACACTTCACTTATGGCCCATTAGGCTCGTTATTAATGTAATTTAAATTTTTGATACGTTGTACATACATCATGCATATTAGCCAACCTGTCTTTCAAATCAACTGCTAACTACATTTAATGTACCTTTAAATTTCTAATAAATGAATTGAATACAGTCCACACATTTCATTTCTGCATCCTGGGAATCTACTAATTACAAATTGCAATCAACATTCTTCTTACAAACCATTTTTTGGTCCTCACGGAACGTATTTAACATTTTTTGGGTCCACGCGGACCGGATACTCAACAGCACGGCATGCTTGATTACGTACACACACAATTATCGCCACGTCACGGTCAAGGTTAAACGATACAGTGAAGCCGTGGGTGCACAAGCAACCCTTGAACCCGTTATACAGACGACACTGTAGCCGCGACGTACGCTGAATAATTTAAGCTTAAATACTTCGTCACAACGTGGATTATGAGTTCCCGTCAGGTTTAAGATGGCTCAGTTGCCTGTCGTTTCCTTGGCGATCCTGTCCGGCGGCCTTGGATTGGTGGTGCAAGTCTTGTTTCCGCTTGTTGGGTAATGCTTGAAGCTGTAGCTCTCCGTTCAAGCTTGAAGTTCTAATTTTTCGCTGCTGTATGACAAGTGACGATGAATTGTAATATCTTGCTGTCTTAGAGATGATGTCCTGCAGAATCTTGTACGGCCAAGTATGAAGTTTTTTTTGAAGGTATGCTACGGCCAGCAATCTTACGTTTGAGAAGATTCGGGCTTGAACAAAATGTTGTTTGGGCCCATTAAATGAAATATAGATCAGAATCTTGATCCGGACCGGAAGACCAAATGGTACGTCTTAGACGCTCTCAAAATAATTTTGAGTTGGTCTTACAACGTTAGGTGATGAGTTGGGTGGTATGATGTGAAATAAAGTAGTGGACTGTATATTTTCTTGAATTAACTGTTTATTAAAGGTTGTAAGAAAATGATTGCATGGCACGTGCAGTGTAGCGCAACATACATTGCCTGAGAAGTAGAATTAAATTAAATACTGAAAGTCATGATAATGAATTGAGGCCGAAATTGCCTAAGTGATAATGTATTAAACACAGAAGAGCATAATAATAATTTGAAGTAGAATATTCCGTATTGAAAATAATTACATAGCCACGGCTGGCGAATGAAGGCTTGTTGCCCGTTCGGAGTGTAACAGTTAACTAACAACAGACTGCTACGAGTGTGTGGACGACGCTGGCAGCAATTTAGCGGGGGGAATGACGTCACTGCACGCACATGCCGTTACATTGCAAATATTAAAAGTACAAAGTTTAACACTCCCTGTTTAATAATCTTTATTGATTATTTTTATTTTCACCTTCGATCTTATTTAACTGATTGTAAAACTTTCACTGTTTATGAAGAACGACTAATATGCTTCCATATATTGGCTTTGTTTACAAGCCCACCTAACCTCGTTCTGACGGTTCGCACTTCTTGTTTAAAAATACTGTTATTATAGGAATTCACTGGTTATCGTAGTTAATTAAACAATATTACTGTTTCCTATATACTTTAGGTAAGTTTCACTTCTGCTATTATAAAATAATTACTTCTTTTTGTTTAAAATTTTGATATGGGGGTTGCGCGACCCGCGCGAAGCGTGGGTCGTGAGTTGTGCAGTGTCCCGAGTCTCATATATATTAAATATCACTATAATATTGACGACTCGGAACACTAAGTTTTTTATAAGTAAAAACGTAAAGTTTTACCTTACAGCCTAAACCGGCTTTCACCTATAGAAGGCTTCATCAGAGGCTGTCGTAAGTAGCGCTGTTCCTCTTGTTGTTGGCGACGAGATAGTTTTTCGAAAGATCGAAGCTGTGTGTGTGTGTGTGTGGTGAGATATGTTCGAATAATGCGTGCGATTTGAATTGTGTCTGTTCGTTTAGGATGTCGTTTTTATTTGTTTTTGTGTGTTTGTATATTTCTAATTGTTCTAGAGTGTCTAGTTTTCGGCCTTTTGTGTGTACGTGTAGTATGTTCATGTTATTGTCGATGTTTTTATATGTGTGGTTTGCTTCAATGAGGTGGTTTGCGAAGGTAGATTCTGTAGTGGTGTGGAGTGCTTTTGTGTGTTCAATGTATCTCTGTTTGAAGCTACGTCCTGTCTGGCCTATGTAGAATTTATTGCAATTTGAACAATTTAGCTTATATACACCGGGTAGATCGAATTTGTTTTGTGCTTTGGGCATGCGTTTTGATAGTGTGTGTTCTGTTTTGTTAGTAGTTTTGTAAGCGATTCTGTATCCTGCTTTTTTGAATTTGTGGGCAATTTTTTCTGTTTGTTTGTTGATGTATGTTAGTGTTATGAATTTGTTGTTTTCTGTCTTTGTCTGTTGTTTGTTTTGTGTTTTGTGTAGGAGTTTACTGACTATTGTTCTGTCATAACCGTTAGATTCTGCTAGATATTTTATCGTGTTTAGTTCGTCTTTATAGTCTATTTCATCTAAGGGGATGTTGTTAAGTCTATGTATCATGGTTCTAAAAGCAGCTAGTTTGTGTTGTACTGGGTGATTGGAGGTGTTGTGTATTAGTGTGTCAGTTGTAGTTGGTTTTCTGTATATACTGAATTTGTGCCTGTGTTCTAGTTTTGTGATGGAGAGGTCTAAGAAGTTTATGGTATTGTTGTGTTCGTATTCGGCAGTGAAGGTTATGTTTTTATGTATTTTGTTTATGTGCGTTAGTAACTGTTCACATTGTCTTTTGTTTCCCCTGTATAGTAGTAGAATGTCATCAACGTATCTGTGCCAATATAGTATTTTATGTGAGTGTCTGTCATTGTTTGTGAGTATTTTTGTTTTTTTTAAGTGTTGGAGGAAGACTTCTGCTAGAATGCTGGATATGGGGGAGCCCATGGGTAGGCCATCGTTCTGTGTGTAGTATTTATTGTTATAAGTAAAGTAGTTTTGTTTTGTGATAATGTTCAGAGTTTCTGTTATTTCATTGATAAGCTCGTCTGGTGTGTTGTTCTGTTTGAGTTTGTTTTGTAGGATGGTGATTGTTTCAGAGATGGGGATGTTTGTGTACAGGTTTTTAATGTCAAAGGAGGCTAATGTGGCGTTATGGGGGATGTGTATGTCTTTTATTTTTGTTACTAGGTCAGTGTTGTTTTTTACTGCAATGTTGTTGTCTATTTGTGTGTGCTTCCAAAATCCATAAAGAAGACATTCCGATCCGCCCCATTATCAACTACCGTAATGCCCCTGCACACAAACTGGCAAAATATCTAGACAAAATTATAGACAACAGTGAGAATAGGAGAGGCCCAAGTACACTTGCCTGAGGGACACCAGCGGTAATACGCCTCTCCGAAGAGAGAGCGTGGTCTACTCTCACTCGGAAGCTATGGTCTCGCAGAAAGCTGCCGATCAAGTGATCTGGGAGAAGGACTTCCGTTAGTTTGTAAAGGACACCCTCGTGCCACACGCGGTCACAGGCTTTCTCTACATCTAGGAAGATCGCAGTCGTCTGTTTGCCCTGGCAGCCAGCCTCGGTAATGCATTCCATGAGTCTCATCAGCTGATGAGTCGAGGAGTGCAGCTCACGAAAGCCGAACTGTTCGGGGATCAGCACGTCCAGTCTTTCTAGGTGGTCGCGGAACCTACGCTGGATCAATCGTTCGAAAACCTTGGACGTCGTGGACAAGAGGCTGATGGGTCTGAGGTTTTCCGCGCGAGAAGAATTCTTTCCCAGCTTGGGTATCACTATAACTGTAGCAGTTTTCCATTTCACAGGAAAGTAGGCCAGTCTGAGACATATATTGAACAGATCAGAGAGGAACTGTATTCCTTGCTCTGGAAGGCGATGGAGTGCGGAATTCATGACTCCATCTGGGCCAGGCGCCTTGAGCTAAACAATCCTCTCAGAGACCTACTCCGGCGAGATGAGCTCCGGCTGAACTGTGATACCGGCCGATAGAAAGCGCTCTACCTCGCGGCAGATTCGCTCAGTGAAGGCCGAGTTCTTGGATGGGTTGGGAGCAAACTGTCGCTCTAAACTGTCAGCCAAGCACTCTGCCTTCTCGAGGGGGCATCCAAGGGGTTGACCGCCGGGTCCGACCAGTGCGGGGAGAGGCGCGCGTTTATGCTTTCCCGTTAGGTACTGGGAATCCGCCAGACATTATGGTTCTCGGCAGGGCCATCCATCTGTGTTACAGCTAGCTCCCAGTTACGTCTACGGAACGCCAGCATGTCGCGACGCAACTTGCCGGACGCTCTGTTAAACGCAGCCTTGTCAGCCGGGTCACGAGTCCTCTGCCAGCGTCTCCGGAGGCGATTCCTCTCGCAAGCGAGCTGAGTCACCTCTTCGGGGATCCGCTGATAGTCGGGCGTGAGCCCCGGCTTCGTCCGGGAGGACACGTCTACCGCCGAGACTACGACTGTGTCGAATAAGGCAACTGCCTCGTTGACATGCTGGGTAGTGTCGAGTGGTATATGCTCAGGTAGGCGGCAACTGAACGCCGGGCCAAAGCGTTCCCACTCGATTACCCGCCGCTCGTCGCGGACGGTAGAGTGCTGGGTAGCTAGATGCACACTTATGGGGCAATGGTCCGAGGACAGTTCCGAAATGACGGAGACGTGGACCGGGCAATAAATGCCCCTAACCGCGGCAATGTCCAGTACATCAGGGCAGGAGTTAGCCCTCGAGGGATAGTATGTAGGCCCGGTAGGACCCATGACTGTGACCCGAACCGCATCAGCGTACCTGCGTAAGCGGGCGCCGTTTGGGTTCACCAAGCGGCTCCCCCAATCAGGATGCTTACAGTTCAGGTCGCCCGCCAGGACTACCCTTCTGTGTGCGCCAAAGACGGCCTCCAGATCGTTCAACAGGAGCTCCGTTTGTGGAGGCTTGTATGTGGAAACCACGAGTAGACCGCTGAGAGCACCATGGAGCTCAACCGCGGTGCACTCGAGGTTCCGCCGCTGAGGCAGGACAACGCGGTGATGGCGAAGACTCGCCTTCACCGCGATGGCGGTGCCCCCTCCTGTGCGATCCGACCGGTCGTCCCGGTAGCACACGTAGTTGGGTAGTCGGAATCGACGATGCGGGGTCAGGTGCGTCTCACCAAGAAGAGGCACATCGTGCTTGTGACAGGCAACGAACTCTAAGAGCTCAGAATGCCGGGAAACGAGACTGTTGGCGTTCCACGCCACGAGCTCGAGGTCTCGCTTGAGGGATTGCTGTGGTTGTCCGTTGTTCATAACAGACCAATAACACTGCAGCTTCCACCAAAAGGAGGAATTTGTCTTGGGGCGAGCCTGTTGCCAAGCTTTCGTTGATATTAAGGAAAGTTTGGGCTACTTTCTGCAAGTCGTAGCTTGCCAGAAAGTCGGAGACGACGGCGAGATCATCGGCAGATGATTGTGGAGAACGCTTGGCGGCAGCTGCATAGCTGCAGTGGGGCAAGGCGGTGGAAGCCTTGGGGCAGGTTCTGGAGCGGGTGGTCGACCTGACTTTTGGCGGACAGGCTTGGGTCCAGTGGCAGGTATTGGCCGGCCCGTGTGCTTGGCCTGAGGTCCTTTACCTTTCTTGCCTGATCTGGGGTAGCGAGGCTTGGGTGGCGGCGGCAGTGGAGGATCAAGTTCCTCATCATTCTGCGGCAACTGGACTTTTGCATACGCGGGTGTCTCGGGTTCCGGTTCCAAGGGCGCGACTTCTGGTGTGGCCTGTTTAGCTTTGCTCGGGCTCACTGCACTAGGTGGTTTTGGAACCGGAGCAGACCTTGGGGCTGGTTTCCATACCACAGGCTCAGAGGCTTTAGCCGATGTTACTGGCTGCACAGCATGTCAAGGCTTAGGCTGGACCGGCTTTACTAGTTTGTCCAGCTGCTCTTTGTAAATAGGACAGCGCCTGTTATTTGCAACATGGGCGCCTCCACAGTTAATGCAGTACCTGTGATTGTCGGGAACAGCGCAGGCCTGCGTTAAGTGATCGAGTCCGCATCGGATGCAGGTTGGCGCGTTCCGACAAGCAAAGCTGCTGTGGCCGTACCTCTGACGTGTCCTCGCTGCCTTGCGCGTGTTCCTTATATATTCGCTCCAGATTCTGGTCGGCCATCTTTCTTTTTGTGCAATTAATTTTCTGATTGGTGCAAAATTATGTCATTATGCGGTCATTCTAAAAATAACTTTTATTTAATCGCTTTTGGCGTGGGTGTATCGCTGATGTTAGTATTACCCCTCGATTTCCAAAATTCACAAATTTTGTCTTATTTACATAAGTTTCTCTTTTATTCTAATTACAAAGTTTAATATATTATTAGCATCGTATTGCTTGTTTCCTGCTGGTTATTTTGAATTCAATAGTGGCCAGTTTTGGTACATTTTTAATTAATAAAACCCATCTTAATGATGGCCTATGCTAAGGCATAGCTTTACAATGAGCGTCTTCTGCTACAATTTGCAGTTTCTTTTGCTGTGTATCTTTTAGTAGTTAATGAACAATTACTGGTGATAACATTTCATGAAATTATAATACTTAATTTAACAAACAAATCTAACATGCTGTATCCAGCTGAACATTGATAATTCTTATAACGTATTTACATTATTACCATTAAATGGCCTGGTTATTATACATTTAAACATTCAAAATTAAATTTAATTCATCTAATACGCCTTAATCACCTATTTGGTGGTATTACACCTTTTAATTGATTGTTATTTATTATATTTTCTATACTCAGTATAGTATGGTCTTTCTATTCCTTAGGATTCTTAGTTTCATAATCTTTTTTATTATTATTTACTTATCTGTTTATTCATTATTATTTATTATAATTACAACAGTTCTTTCTGTATGCATTGTGCATAGTTTGTCATGGGTCATATTATTTATTAGGTCTTTATTTCTTTATTTAATATAGACATTTTGCTATCTGTCATGATTTTCTGATAAATCATGTGCTTGTTATTCCACAATAATATTATTAATTGGCACATTGGCCTTAGTCATTATTCTGATCTTTTACTACATTATTTATCACACATTGATTTATGAATTCATCTTTGGTAACTCTATTACTCTTCACAATTCATAATTAGGTTTTGTTCACCTTACATTCTAATACATGATTTTACAAAATTAATAGGTTTATAGTATTCTAAGTAGGCCTACATAAAGTTCTTTACATAACTTGTTTCATAAGACATCATTTATCCTTAGGAACTATACAATTTATACTTTCAGTATTCTTTCTTTAATCATTAATTATTATGCCTTAGCATACCTCTCTTTCAAGGTTCAGTTATTACATTGTTGATTATACTTGGTTAACTTCATTCTATTTGTTCAATTATCATATCTTATCAATTAATTCATTTACTATTTATTATTATTAACATGATTCTTCAATTTATTTCTTATGATAGCTATTCTTTTTCCATTGCTCAGCTAATATGCTGGTCACTTTACTTTAAGTTATTTTTAAGTATAAATCATTCTACTTTTCATTTATTTATGGTGTTTTGATTGGTCTATCTCTTATTCATTCTCACTCAACTAATCTACTGGGGAACTAGTATTTGTCAACGTCTCAGTCTATTTGTCAGTTTATTTCATGTGTTGTTATAGAATGCTGTTTGTAGATTTACTACTTTACATGATTTGCTACTCTTCGTTGCTTATACGTTTTATTTGTATCATTTTTCCTTTTTTATTAACTACTTGTTTTCATCAATTCTTACTCCTCAGCTAATTTATTACTTCTCTTGAGGTTTATTTGTATGGAACATTTTGTACTGTTACATATGCCTCCTCTCCAAAGTTGATTATTTTGGAAAACAAATTTTATTTGTTTGATGAAATCAATTTATTCTGGTTTAGGTTCTTCATGGTACCTTTTTAACGATGATTGGTTATAGTTTCCTTTTACTTTTTTGGTGGTAGGGTTCATGATAGTATAGGTGTTGTTGGAATTGTCTTTTGTGATTATATATGGTCCTGTGTAAAGTAACAACTTTTTAGTAATTCCCTCCATTGTACTGGGTAGTTCCCGATTTCTCAGTAATACTTTCTCTCCTATTTTATACGTGATGGCGTGTTGCTGGTTCTTTTGGTATTTCTTCTTCAGTTTTTCGGTTTTCTCTAATATCCTATTATAAAATTTTGTTCTATCGAACTGGTAGTCCTGTTGATTGGGAAAGTTCATGATGTCTTCAATTTCTCTAGGTGGTGGTTTTTCATACATTACTGTGTATGGTGTAGCCTCAATGGATTGGTGATATGACAGGTTAAGAAATTCTTCGGTCGTTGACAGGTATTCATGCCACCACCGTTGTTGGTCGTAGCAGTAGGTTCTCAGTCTCTTGCCTCTCTCTCTCAATACCCTTTCTGCCGGATTGCTGCTAGGATGATAGACTGAAGTCTTGTATGTTTTTATTCCTTGTCCTAGGAGATTATCTTTCCATCTTTTTCTCTTGAATTGGGTCCCATGGTCTGTAATGATAGATGTTGGTTTTACTACCTCTGGTACATATTGTTTTAAGACTATGTCCAGTATCTTCTTCGTGGTTTGCTCGATTAATAGAATAAAGCTTGGTAAATTTTGTGAAGTGGTAGAAAATTATGACTATAAATTTGTATCTGTGCCTCCCTCCACTACGCGGTCCACAGATGTCCAGGAATACTTTCTCCAGCTTATGGGTGGATTTTATTGGTATCATCACTCCCTCCTTTCTTTCATTATTGCAGTTGACCAGTTGGCATACATGACATGTTTGAATCCAGTTTCTTACTCTTCTATTAATATTTTTTATGTATACGTGTTCTTCTAGAGCTTTTACTACCTTCAGTGCACCCATATGTCCATATCGAATATGGTAATCCATTATCAATGCCTTCTCGATGGTTTGTGGTATTAATACCTTCCAATTGTCTTGGTTGGGTTTATGTTTTATGAATAATATGTCACCATGTATGTAGTAATAAGGTGTGATCTTTTCGTCTAATTCATTCAATCGGTGTTTGATTTTTTTTTCTAACTTTGCATCCATTTTTTGGTGTTGTAAAATTTTACTAATTATTGTCTCCAAATCTGTTCTGTTTTTCATGATATGATATATTTTAGCTATCTCTTCCTTCTCCACCTCAAAGGTCTGGTTGTCTAGGTTGATTCGAGATAGTATGTCTCCGGGCAGATAGTATTAATACATTTTATCCGAGTAATCCGAGATAGTATAGTAGGTACATTTTTCTTTCCGGGTATATACTCCCAATTTATTTGATATTCCTGTAACATGAGCACCCATCTTGTTAATCTACCATAGCTTAGCTTGCATCGTTTTGTTAACAAACTTCTTTATTTTTTACTTGACTTACCTTTTATATTTCTCGTTAACATTTACACTTTGTTTACTCTGTTGGTTCGGGTAGTCGCCATGTTGCGTTGTTACCAACATAATTTATTTTACTTACGGGCTCCAGGGTTCTATAAACGTGGGCAGAAACACAATGGTTGTAAAGAAATAATATACTCTGGTTGCATTAGGTAAAACTTGTGTTTATTAATTAACTGAAATTTTGATAACTCACTAACAAAAGGGAGTCATGCTCCTTTTACAAAAAACAATATGGCGGCTATACACTTCTGCTCCATCATCCTTTATGTATGATACATTTCCACTATATATATATATATATATATATATATATATATATATATATATATATTGTAACGTTACATAACCCGGTCCCAATAACGTAACTCATGATAATAAAAGTCAGAAATGGGTAAACTAAAGCTCGCTCAAAATTTAATTATATCACTCAACATTATAAACAATTCGAGTGGTATACAGTGCAAAGTGAGTTCTAGTGTTCCCATTGAGGTGAAAAACAAAAGTGAAAGTAACGTATTACCAAACTGTGCTGTATGTTTTGGAAAGGATAAAACTATGGAAGTAGGATGTAATAATACTGATTGATTTTTGTAATTTTATTTATTTATTGTAAGTTATAGTGTATGGACCACAACTTGTTATACATAAGTTAATGTTATGTTTTGACATGATAATGTCTTTTGGCTGGCCATCATTTGAAAATTTCTGTAACGCTGTAAACTGTAACGCATCACGCTGCATGACGTCATTCTTGCGTGACGTCATTGGGATTGTTGTAAATAAACGTTTGTTTTGATACGTCGCAATATATATAATGTGTTAAAAATAATATCACTGCAAACAATTAAACCAGATTTATAAAGCGTCCTGAAAGTTTAAAATCAAGTGTTAACACAATTTACCAGCCGGGAATCGTTAACTAAAACCGCGACCGCTAACATGCTAACGTCGTCGCAGATTAAAGACCTAACAAGCGAACAACACTGCATAGCTGTAGATAGGTTATTGGGGTTATTGTCTCTAGTTAATGGTTGTCTTTGTATGTGATTCAGCTAACGATCTATTCATTAAAAAAAAATTCAAGTACCGTCTGCCTAGTGGCAAAAGCTAAAGAGCATGATAATGTCTTTCGGCCGCCAGCTAAACGCAACATTATTATGGTTACTGACTGACTGATTGTTTCCTTTCTGCAAATGTTGCGTTTAGCTGGCGGCCGAAAGACATTATCATGCTCTTTAGCTTTTGCCACTAGGCAGACGGTACTTGAATTTCTTTATCATTTCTAATAAATAAAATTATTTAGTTAATAATGTAATTTACCTGTAGTATTTTTTAAAATATTTGTGTTGTAATATAGGATAACCCAGGGTTAGTTTTAAAGACATAAAAATTTAATTACCAAAAGATAATAAAAATTAAAATAATCCTATGAAGGAAATGGCAACAGGAAGTAGTGCCGGGTATGAATACTATTCGAGACTAAATAAATAATAAATAAATTTATTTAAGGATAATAAAATGATAAAATACTTATAGACAATGTCATAAAAAAAAAATTAACCAAAACTTATTATGTAAATAAACCGGAATGGAAAGGAATTATTTTTCCATAAATAAAATATAAATTTATAATAATTACAAACTGCCTGCATAATAAAAATACTATGTGTTACTAAGAGTGATGAAAATAAGCATTGTTAATAGATATAACAATTTTGAACTAAACGGGAGAGTTGAAGAAACGATGCGACAAAAATTATAAAAAATAACCTTTTTTGGGACGTTGGAGGAGTTGAAATTAACGCAAGATTAACAAACAGAGTGACCACTATCTAATTATACCTGATTAATCCAAATTAAATGGTTGTAAACATTAATAAACAGTGGATGAAAACCTTCTGCGGATACAACATGGTTCGGCCTAGTTCCCGTTGACAATTGGAAAATACTCCAAACGAAAAGGAAATAATAACGCAAGACGGACCTCATCACAGAAAAGCTGCAATCCAGTAAGAACCATTCGGAGCGAGGTAATATAAACATTTTTTCGTAATAATTCCAGAAGAAAACTCATTTTTAACGGTGAAAATAGAACAAAAAATAACCATTTGATCATATGTTTTTTCAAAGTAAACAAATATACGCTGCTCTCTTACGGCAATTCCGGGAACTACTTACTACATGAAAAATAAACAAAATTATTTATTAATTTTTCGGTATTTGTAAAGCGTAGTAATTATCCATTTCTGACACTCTCGTAACACAAAGAACTCACCCTGAACCCTGGGGAATTATTAATAATTATGTAATAATTGATGTTTTTTATTATAGCGTAATATTGGGTAAATAACAACATATATGTTTTGCTCCTTAGACAGCTCTATGTTTACTCGGTAAAGTCGAGATGATGTTTTTTTTCAGATAAGATTAATTGTGATACCTATATTTTGATGGCAGGAGACAAAAGTCAATAATAAATAAAGCAATATTATTGAAAATTAATATTGAATAATAAAGTGTTATAATTTATTGTAGTGGGTAGTTATAAAAAATTTCAGCACAACAAACAGAAGAAATCGTCTCAACTGAGTGGAAATAATGATACTTACTCTCTCTTCTGCATAAGACTGAACAACTTCCCTCCTTGACCACAAATCACACACTCTCGATTTCTCTTTAGATGGAGTAAAACAAAATAAACAAAATCCTTTATTTATACTTTTGAAAACATCAGTTAGTATAATTCAGAAGTGACGCATACTGCGTGAGGCATATAATAACACTTTTGCAAGTACCTCACTTAAGCGGTACGTTACAGATTTGACGCGTACAACGTGGGGCATATAAAATAACTCTACTACCTCACTTAAGCGGTACGTTACAGATTTGACGCGTACAACGTGGGGCATATAAAATAACTCTACTACGCCTCTAAAGCGGTACGTTACAAGATTTGGCGAACCCAACATTTGGGGCTTGACTAAATGTGTACGTTTCGCTAAGACCTCATCAAAACAGGTACGTTACAGATTGGCGCTCAACGTAAAAGGGCGGTAATTAGAAAAGAATTTTGATATTTAATAAAAATATATATCAAAAAATCTAATTATCGTTGGCAGTTACGAGAAAACAAGAAATGCGATAAAGAGCTATGATACCACAGGAAACGAAAATGTCCGAAAAAGAGAGACGTTTGAGTTACGCGGAATGGATGACGGTGCTATTTAAGAAATTCAGCAAAGAGATGGGATACATAGAAAAGAATACCAATGACCACGAAAGAGCGCAAATGAGTCGCGCGAATGCGTTGGGAACACCAGACGACAAAATGACATTGAGAGAGATTTATGATGAATTGTGGGAGTTAGATGCCAGGTGTAATAAAGAAAAGACTATTGGGACGACTAACGAAAAAGATGATAACAAGGTGGAAAGGATGACTGAAGAAGATTGGGAAAGATGGGACGATAATGAAGAACAAATGAAAACCGAAAGAATAGGAGTATACGCCCAGGTGACAGAACAATATACTCAGGAAGATTATGAACAATGGAAACGAGAAATAAGACCACCTGAAAACCCAATACAAACAGAAAACACAGAATTAAGGGAATGGATCAGGGTGATGTTTGAACTATCCCGAGAAGATATGTGTCACTGGAGGAAGAAACATAATCAAATAGAAGAAAAGGAGATTGAAGAAGGTGGACAGGAACAAGAAATAGAATTAGTTACGGACAGTGAAATGGACCAACAAACAGGTGATACAGAAGAAACCGAAGTAGTTATGGACCCGGAAAAGGAAATAGTGGATGAGGATGCCCAAGGGGATCAACCAGACAAAGCGGTAGCCAGAGAAGAACCTAATTGGCAAGACATGAGATTTATGGCAGAACAATTTAGAAAACAGGAGGAAACTTCAAAGCAAACCAATAACAAAATAGATGAAAATTTTAGAAAACAGGAGGAAGCCTTGAAACAAACCAATGAGGAAAATAAGGAGAATTTTAAGAAACAGGAGGAAAACTTAAAACAAACCATGAATGAACAATACCATGAACTGAAGGAAGCGGTTGAAGGGCAAAGAGAAGAGATGAATGCAAAATTTGAAGAGAATAATAGGAATTTAAAACAATTTGAGTGTAAAATGGAGAATGTCAATAAGGAGATATGGAAAACTTTCGGAGAGAAGTTTGAAAATGTTAATACGCATGTCCAAAAAGCAGATACATACAAAGAGGAGACAAATAAACCAATGGACTATAGTTCCAATAATTTGGATGAAACATTTGACAGCACTTTAGAAGGTATTAAAGTAAGTCCGAATACAGAAGAGAGGAGGAAGGAAATAGAAATTACAGAATACCAAGGTGTAATGCCATCTGAAAATAAAAATAGCCACAACAAAAAGGATGTTCAAACCGTGGAAAAGAAGACCAAGAAAATAATAAAAACAAGTAGAAAGAAAATAATAAATACCAAGGAAGAATGGGAGATGATTACAGGTGGATTAATTAATGTATTCAACCTTCCAATTAACGAACAAAGGGAGTTAATTAAGTTTACATCCCAGTTAAATGTGTCAACGATGGAAGTGTATCAGACAATATCAGCCGTATCTTCAAGACGGAAGACAACATGCAAATATTGGGCAAATAATCCAGAGGTAAAAGGGAATGAAATGAGATTAAAAATGAGCAACTATGTTATGTTAGAGGAGGTACGATACTTATTAGTTAAAAAGGAACGAATTATGACGGAAGACCGGTACTTAAGTGGAAGTTTCATAGCAGCAAAGTGGGAGAGCCGGATGGTAAGAAGATTATCAAGGAGAGAATTAATTACGAACACCCCAGCAATCCGAGAACATAGAGTACCTGAAATAATGGACCACGGTTAAACAGACTCCAAACAAACCAGAAAAGGGACGGATTTTATGGATACAGGACCAAGCAACCCATTTTAAATAAAAACCCCAAAATTCTAAAAGCATGTAAGGACATCTTACTCAAGTTATTTCGAAACAATATAATTTAGAATGAAGAAACTAAAACCCCAAAATTCAAAAAGTATGTAAGGACATCTTACTCAAGTTATTTTTGAAACCATATAATTTAACAAACAACAAACCACCAAGAAAAGAGAACAGATAATTAAATAATATTTATAAAGAACTGATTTAAAATGGACTAATAGGAAAAATAATATTTTGATGGTAACAAAAGAAGAATAAATAAATAAACAATTGATGGTAATGTGCTCAGATAAGAAGAATAAAGAATAATTTAATGACTCCAATGAAACTGAAGGAGGATAATTAATACAAATTATAATTTCTCGGAATTGAAGATTATATAAGAAGAAATGATACGGAGAAATATGTCACAAGAAGTAAAGTCAAAAGAATTTTAACATAAGGCCTATCAATGATGTTATATGCTATTAGTCAATGGAAAAGAAGAAGGAATCAAGGAGAAGAAGAAATATATAAATAAATACAAACAGCTACAGTATGAAGAATCCCAAAAGTGTTTGGTACTAGTCGCTAATTGACTACTACTTATAATTTTTTATTTTTATATATTGACCGTAGAAATGTTCCGGCAATAATTTTTATGAGCAGGGATGATGTTCCCCTGGTCTCAGAAGGTGTAAGGATGGACAGCGGTGTATGGACCCAGAGTGGCCACCCGACTGTTACCACCGCACAGGATAGGGAAAAATGTTAGGGAAATTGAATATTTAAGGGATAATAATTATAAAATAGCTGTAAAGAGTGATATTAGATTCCAGAAGTATAGATGAAGAAAATAGAAGGAAGATAGCAGACCGATGTTTAATTGATAAAGCGAGTATATAAAAGTAAATAGAAATGAGTGTTAAAACAAGTTTAATATGATTAGTGTGACCAGTCCTTATCAAATAAAACGTGGAAGTACCACTACCCAGAAATGAATAATTAATGAATTTGCCTCCAAGAGAGAGAGAGTATAGTAAGAAAACAGCAATTACCACCAGTGTGAATTACCAGAGTGTATAATCAGTCAGAAATAAAACACTATTATGAAGACAAAGTCAAGACCATTAGGAGACTTGAACCAATCAACTATTTATTTCTATCAACAAGTTGAACTAAAATAAATTTGATCTAGTGGGGGGGCTTTATGTAACGTTACATAACCCGGTCCCAATAACGTAACTCATGATAATAAAAGTCAGAAATGGGTAAACTAAAGCTCGCTCAAAATTTAATTATATCACTCAACACGATAAACAATTCGAGTGGTAATACAGTGCAAAGTGAGTTCTAGTGTTCCCATTGAGGTGAAAAACAAAAGTGAAAGTAACGTATTACCAAACTGTGCTGTATGTTTTGGAAAGGATAAAACTATGGAAGTAGGATGTAATAATTGATTTTTGTAATTTTATTTATTTATTGTAAGTTATAGTGTATGGACAACAACTTGTTATACATAAGTTAATGTTATGTTTTTTAAAATATTTGTGTTGTAATATAGGATAACCCAGGGTTAGTTTTAAAAGACATAAAAATTTAATTACCAAAAGATAATAAAAATTAAAATAATCCTATGAAGGAAATGGCAACAGGAAGTAGTGCCGGGTATGAATACTATTCGAGACTAAATAAATAATATATAAATTTATTTAAGGATAATAAAATGATAAAATACTTATAGACAATGTCATAAAAAAAAAATTAACCAAAACTTATTATGTAAATAAACCGGAATGGAAAGGAATTATTTTTCCATAAATAAAATATAAATTTATAATAATTACAAACTGCCTGCATAATAAAAATACTATGTGTTACTAAGAGTGATGAAAATAACAAGTATTGTTAATAGATATAAAAATTTTGAACTAAACAGGAGAGTTGAAGAAACGATGCGACAAAAATTATAAAAAATAACCTTTTTTGGGACGTTGGAGGAGTTGAAATTAACGCAAGATTAACAAACAGAGTGACCACTATCTAATTATACCTGATTAATCCAAACTAAATGGTTGTAAACATTAATAAACAGTGGATGAAAACCTTCTGCGGATACAACATGGTTCGGCCTAGTTCCCGTTGACAATTGGAAAATACTCCAAACGAAAAGGAAATAATAACGCAAGACGGACCTCATCACAGAAAAGCTGCAATCCAGTAAGAACCATTCGGAGCGAGGTAATATAAACATTTTTTCGTAATAATTCCAGAAGAAAACTCATTTTTAACGGTGAAAATAGAACAAAAAATAATCATTTGATCATATGTTTTTTCAAAGTAAACAAATATACGCTGCTCTCTTACGGCAATTCCGGGAACTACTTACTACATGAAAAATAAACAAAATTATTTATTAATTTTTCGGTATCTGTAAAGCGTAGTAATTATCCATTTCTGACACTCTCGTAACACAAAGAACTCACCCTGAACCCTGGGGAATTATTAATAATTATGTAATAATTGATGTTTTTTATTATAGCGTAATATTGGGTAAATAACAACATATATGTTTTACTCCTTAGACAGCTCTATGTTTACTCGGTAAAGTCGAGATGATGTTTTTTTTCAGATAAGATTAATTGTGATACCTATATTTTGATGGCAGGAGACAAAAGTCAATAATAAATAAAGCAATATTATTGAAAATTAATATTGAATAATAAAGTGTTATAATTTATTGTAGTGGGTAGTTATAAAAAATTTCAGCACAACAAACAGAAGAAATCGTCTCAACTGAGTGGAAATAATGATACTTACTCTCTCTTCTGCATAAGACTGAACAACTTCCCTCCTTGACCACAAATCACACACTCTCGATTTCTCTTTAGATGGAGTAAAACAAAATAAACAAAATCCTTTATTTATACTTTTGAAAACATCAGTTAGTATAATTCAGAAGTGACGCATACTGCGTGAGGCATATAATAACACTTTTGCAAGTACCTCACTTAAGCGGTACGTTACAGATTTGACGCGTACAACGTGGGGCATATAAAATAACTCTACTACCTCACTTAAGCGGTACGTTACAGATTTGACGCGTACAACGTGGGGCATATAAAATAACTCTACTACGCCTCTAAAGCGGTACGTTACAATATATATATATATATATATATTGACTGTAAATTACTCTGATTATGTATTTAAGTGAATCTAGACCATTACTGCAGTTTTAATAATTCAAGTTATTAAATTATATGAATCACATAACGTGAACCAATGCTTTGTGATTTATAGGTACCGGTACACACGCACACACGCTCCCACACATACTAATTCAAACGGTACATTTAAATCTTTTACTTGAGCTCAATTAATATGTTTCTGTAATTTAAATTGTGTGAAAGGTTTACTTTCCTGCTGTGTTGGATGAAGATCGAGTCAGGCGTCACTCATGTTCACGCTGGTATTCTGCAGAACTATTACACTGTTCTTTTTGTAACTGCACTCACTGTCTCTACATTTTATATTTGTTGATTTTAAATAGATTTAATTTCACATTTTTGTTACATCGCTGTTATTACTTTTAAAGGCTTGCTGGCCAGCAATGTTTGTAGTGTGCCGTTCGCACGAAAGATCTTTGTTGACTGAGAACAACAGTATGGCGCTCATTTCCGATGTGGAAAGGGTTGTCCCGTCATCAATTCTATTGTTCTCGCTGATGACGTCTTTGTTTTTTAAGGTGCAGCAATTACGTATGGCATTTTTAGATGACGTTTACATGGGATCGGTCGGTTGTTATGTCCAAATCGCTGTCGATTCTCACATATGCCACTGACCTTGACGCGAACCCTTCATTGCTTACTACGCCGTATCACTCTTAGAAAACTTTACACTCAAGGAATATAAAAATTTAATTTACAATAAAATTTATACCTGTTATTTACCCAAAATCCCTATACGGACCTATTGTACCATTACAGTTTTAGGAAAGATATTGATTTGTGGTCACTCCGGACTGTTACTGGGTATCCAAGTATGTATGTCCTGTACTTGTTACAAGCGAAAACCACACTCAGCAACTCCTTTTCGGTGACGTTGTAGTTGCACTCACAACTGTTCAGCACCCTGCTGGGAAAACTAACAACCATGTGTTGTCCTTCTTCGTCCTCTTGATACAAAGCTGCTCCTAGACTAACATTGCTGGTGTCACAATTTATATAAAATGGTTTGTCAAAATCTGGATGGTGCAGAGTGACTGATTCCAAAAACCTTTCCTTGATTAATTGTAATGTTGTATCTTGGTTGGGTCCCCGGTCCATTTGTCTTTGGAAGATAGCTGCCGTTGGAATTGAGCAGTTAATTCAGAGTAATTATTTTGGAACTTCCGATAATAGTTGCATATCCCTAGAAATGACTGTAGTTGTTTTCTATTTTTTGGTGTAGGGAATTGTTGGATCGCTTGTACCTTCTCTTGTGATGGGGATATACCAAATTCAGTCAGATTAAATCCTAAAAATTGTACCTCATTGGCAATAAATTTCGATTTGTCTAATTTTAAGGTAACATTATTGTCTGATAATTTTCTTAACACATGTTCTACACGATTGCAATGGTCTTCCCAATTAGCTGAAGTTATTAATAAATTGTCCACGTACACGGTGGTGAATTGTAATGTCTCTTGGCCTAATACTTGGTCCATACATTTGACGAAAATGGCTACGGAATTGATGAGTCCGAACGGCAGTCTTTTAAATTGGTAGTTCCTTCCGTCAATTATGAACGCCATGTATTTCCTACTATTTGGGTGGAGTTCCACCTGCCAATATCAGTATACGGTATCCCATGTGCTGATGAATTTTGTTCCATGGAATTTCTTTAAGATTTCTTCAATTTCGCCAGGAGACGTTCAGTCATTGACGATAATTTTGTTTATATCCCTAACGTCAAGACAGATTTGTACCTTACCATTTTTCTTGGGTACGGCCACTATGGGGGTGGTGTATGGGGAATAACTATACTCTATGATATCGTCGGCCATCATCCGCTGAATTTCTGTTCTTACTGCATTTTTTAGTGAATATGCTATGGGATATGACTTTTTCTGAAAGTCTACGGGTTCTTTAAAATTTATTTTACACTGATAACCTTTCACTTTACCAGGGGCATCAGAAAAAACGTGTCGATATTTATTGTAAATTGCTATTAACTTTTCCACTTGTACCTCACTTAGTTGTAGACCTGTCTTCTCTCTCGTGAATGCTCTACTCTCTTCTAATTTGCTATGCCATAATTCTTTATTGTCCTCTTTATATTTAATCCCCTCGTGTGATGTATACTCTCTACAATAATAATGTCACTTATATGGTAGTTGGTCCGGATCGAAGGGGCTCTGTTGGCATCCATTAACTCCGCCGTCCATATTCCATCTTCTGAAGTCAGAGACACTATCCCTCTGCTCAGGTCAATAATCGCTGAATGCTGTCTGTCTTAATACATCACATCCAATTAGCATATTAAAAGGTAGCCCGGTCGCTACTAAAAATACCACTGGGATTATTACACTCTTGCTTCTGAGGTCTAAGTATACTTGTTTTTTCACTGATTTATTCTGGCGTCCAGTAGCTCCAATTAAAATAAGATTGTTTACAGGTAAGGTGGGTAAAATGGTTCGACATTTATTTTGAATTCTTTCTAGTTCCGTGCTGTCAATTAATGATACATTATAACCCGTATATATCATTATCTTTGATAAAATCCCGTTTACTTCAGCATTTGTATAAATAATTTAATTGTCATGATGGGGCGTATTCATAGCTTCCTCCTCCATGAGGTCTTCTCTAATATTTTTCAAGTAATTGCTGGTGATGATTGTGATGGTATTGTCATGTGTCATTTCATCTTGTCTCGGTTTGTTCCCAAAAGATTGGTTCAGTGATGGGCCCTTTAGTGTTCTCACTGCCCTCTCTAATTTAAATGCGGACTTCCATCATTGTCCCGGTTTTCCGGCGGATTCTGCGGTTGGTTATGAGGCTGTTCCTGTCTCGCTCCAGGATTGTTGTCGATGTGTTCATTATTACTTCCTCCTTGATCATTTTCTCTACTCCTGCTACGTCCTGTGTCGCCTCTTCTGTACGGATCGCTGTCGAAGCTTCTACGTTGCTGGCAGTATGGTCTGCGGTATCCTTGATTGTTAGTGTTGATATAGTTGACACGGGGTCGGTAGTTTCTATATTGATTATTTGTAGTTCGGTCGACTATTATTATTATTATTTCCGTTGTTATCCTGGTTATTATTATTACCTTGATTGTTCTGGTTTGGATGGTTATTATTATCGTTACTACGGTTGTTGTTATTGGAGTTATAGTGATTATGTCGGGTGTCATTATTCCTTACATAAGGATTATTTCTTTGCCGGCTTCGCAGGTAGTATGCTAGGTAGTATGCTTCCTGTTCAGCATTGTCTAATAGTTTTTTCGTATCTGGGATAGTTTTAATCTGGCCACACAGTCTGGCTTGTTTAATTTCCTCTCTATTATGTAATGTCAACTTCGTTACTAAACATTCATCCGGAATCCGGGGCTCCAGGTTCCTGGCTAGACACACTTTTCCTAGGAAGTATGCTGATGGGGTTTGTCTTGTATTGATTTGTATTACAAATTCTAATATCTGAAAAAATACATCTAAACTCATACAAGAAACCAGAAATATATAAATCTAATTTGGCCACACATGCAATAAACACTGGACATGAATTCCCAGACATAACCAACATGACACTAATAAAACACATACCACACAAAGGCACCATAATGAACGTTTGGGAAAATTTACAAATATACAAACACAAAACAAACTAATACCTAAACAAATACAAATCAATACAAAACATGACACAATTTTCAAAGCACTCAACACTGAAAATACACAAAATACTAATATAAACACCACAATAATTACACACAATAATACCAGTTTAAAATACCAAAAATCAACAGGAAACCGTAACAACAACCAACCAACAAACAAGTACTCCACAAGTAAATATCACTATAATATTGATGACTCGGAACGACTTAGTGTTCCGAGTCGTCAATATTATAGTGATATTTAGTTAAGTAACGGACACGTCATGGACAACGAAATCCAAGAATTTACTCCACAAGATTCAAAATTAAGAGGGCTGAGGATGGGAACAGTAAGTTTCCCGAAACATGTTCCAAATAAGGAAAAAAACATCTTGAGGTAAAGTTATTATAAATTTATTATTATTAGCGGGGGTCCTACAGTCTATGCCGCATCCCCCATTTTGATCGCCATTTCTCCCTATCTTTCCAGTCATCGTCTTCAATAGCTCGATCTCTTATGCTTTTCCTAATTCCCGTTCTCCATTGTGTTGTCAGTCTTCCTTTTCTTCTCCTGTTTTGTGGTGTGTAAGTCAATGCTTTCTTTGGCCATCGCTTCTCCTCCATCCTCATTACGTGACCATACCATAGCAACTGTCTGGATTATATTCTTTCTGCTGTTGTAAATATGCGCCCTGTTTTCCTTCTTATATCTTCATTTCTAACATGTTGCCGAAACTTTTAGCACTTTGTTTTTTTACGAATGACGAGTCGCTGGCACGTCCATTCAACCTTCAGACTTGCAGGGCCAGAATTTTCTGTAGGGGTTTTCTCCCGTAGCTGATATGCTCCAGATATTGGTAGGGTGCCAGAGACTTGCCCTTCACCTTCTCTCGTCTGCTACATAACACACACCCATTATATGCCATGTACCCAGCAGCTGCGCGAGATATGTGTATCTCTACGAGGACGTGAGAGTAAGATTTGTTGGCAGAGATGAATTCGATTTCTTGAACCCTCGACTCGTTTGTCAGGAATCAATGGGCATTTCTCAGTTTTGTTACTGTATAGACATCAGCAGTCTATACAGCCTCAAAGACCCTTAACCAACCTTTAGCTGCCAAGTTATTATAAATATTAAATATATAAAGTATTGCAAAATCCTTTAAGGTAAAATATAGACTTAAATCTAGGAGTCAACCCAAAAGAAACACGCAGACATTTATATAATCCTATTAAATTTATATTTACGGTGGTCGCTGTTTATTGTAATCACAATGGGACACTACCTTAACAATAACTGAATAACTGATAACAATAACTGATTCATAACAGTTACCGAAAACAGTGATAGTCTTACAGGTACATCGATTTTCATTTTTATAATCTTACAGTATTTTATGTATGTAATTAAGGCTGTCAGTATAGTACTGTAAGCTGTTTTATTTTAGAGAATCATGAGAATCATACTTCCTCTGAATCAGTAAATAACATTGGTTATACAAGGATTCAACTATTTCTCTTATTTTTGAGAAAGAATAAGAAATTAAACATTTTTCAATTCTTGGCTACATTCACGTACATAACCAATAGGATGACACTGTTCAAAAATACTGACATTAAAATGCTTACGAAACAAATGAAAATAATATACAAAAACTAAATAACTCGCACAACAAAGGTAATACAATGAACAATCGAATATACTGTAATGGTACAATTATGGTACAATTTGTAATCAACTTAAATATGGTATAAAAAACCAGAAATATTGTATTCCTTCATTTGGTCAAAATTAAACAAACATTTAATAACTTTTATGAATATACCGTGAGTGGACTATATAATATTTGCCAGGATTCGGACGGTTTCAGAGCAAAAAACGTGAAGCCTCACAAAAAACAGTATGTCATTTATTGCGATAAAAGCGACAATCCTTGATGACGTCAGCGGCCAGGAATTTGTTTTTGTAAACAACACGATGCTGTCAACAAACAGACAATAGACGAGTGACGTAGATTCACCCCACCTCAGAAATATGGAACAAAGACTCGGTGTCATTTCATCAGGAACAGTGATCGCAGCCGGCCGGCAAATCGTTCACTAATAGTGAATTTTAACTTTCATACCACTAGAAGTGGTTAATAAACATATAAAATATCGAAAATGTGGTGACGGACGTTAATAGATTGTCATCGGGTAGGTGTCATCGGCCGATGGATCGTCATCGAAAATCCAGCGTATAGAATCGGTCCAAGGTGTTTTCGTGGGTCGACACGACGGTGTGACCGTAAAGCGGAGTAAAACATTACCGATTGTGCGGATGGTGACGACCCTAGATGTGCAAGGAGACCTATACGATAATTTGGTGAGAACGTTCCAGCATCATATATATTTTTTATTTCAAATCAAACTTAATTTCAAAGAAATGACCAAAATAACAATTTCAAAGTAAATTCAAGTCTTTAAAATTTTAATCAAATGAGCTCATTAAAAAAGAATTGTACCAGAATGAGAGAGAGAGAGTGAGAGGGCGAGTGTGTAATTCCTAAGTGCTGGGTTGTGCATACACATATATCTTAAAGTTGTTTTCTTTGTTTTACTATATGTTTATTATATGCTAAGATTTTCAGGGTTCAATTTTAAATATGTTTGTTTATTTCATGATACACAGAATTACGCCCCGAGGCGTGTTTGGCGTATGGTCGAGTCAAATATATATGTAAAACTTCTGTTAATAATAAGTTTTTTTTATAACCATTTCAGAATATTTATTTCAGATAACACTTCCCGTTCTACAACCTCGTTCGCTTAACACGAAACCTGGCCCGTAAAGTAAATGTAATATCAGCTGTTGGGAGTTCCCAACATGGCGCCCGTTATTAAACACAATAATTATGCTAAAGACTGTTATCGTGTATTTGTAATATACAGTTACATAAGTATGTAATTTGAAAGATAATGGTCGCCTGCGAACAGGGACTCTATATAATACAATTTTATGTGAGGTAAGCCTACAAGGAGAATGGAAAGAGTTATCTGAGGTAATAACGAAATTTTAAACATAACCAAATTTTACGAAGTTAGGTTATACTATTGGATGCATGACTGTATTATAAATTGCAAATATGAATACTAATGAAGATAAAACTGAAAAAGTCAGCCTCTCTGACGAAATAGTTATGAGTGAAATGGATGTTCAACCAACTCAAATTCGTCAGATTGACGAAGCAGATACACCTGTATCTGTTGTATATGTAGAAGCAGAGAAGGTCTCTACATCCATGCCTGTTAGTTCAGAAATTAAATCTGACAGTACTGCTGTTATGATGCAGCTCTTATTAAACAAATTTGATAAATTTGATGAAAAATTTACAACTTTGAATGACAAATTTGATAGACAATTTAAAGAATTACAGAATGAAATTAAAATAGGTCACGATAAGCTCATTAAGCAGGTTGACAAGGTAATCACAAAATTAGACAAGAATTTAAATCAATTAGAAACCCAGAAGGAAAACAGTACGAAAAACGAAGTACTGACTAATAACATAATTAAAAATGATAATGTGAATAATGAATTTACAGATAGTAAGAATATTACAGGTAGTAAGAATATGGTGTTAGAAAACGATAATGAAAGTATTATGAATGATAATGAAGTATTTGAGTGTATTGAGTCAGAAAGAGAGTTGAGAGAAAGTATTTTTGTACAAGGAGTGCAGGGGGTAGAATTTTCTTTTGATGTTGTGTTAGGGGGTGAAGAAAAGTCTTCACGTATTTTTTATAAGGATAAGAGTTCCTTCAATTTATATTTGGGAGACGATAGGTCTACAAATAAAGTTTCTTGGTGTTTTTGTGTACCTAATAAGTGGTGCAATAATTTTAAGATAGGGACCCCTGCATATTTGGAGAGAGAGAGTGTATTTTGGTGTGATGGTGAGAAAAATATAAAGAAAGAAAGTATAGAGAGATATTGTGAGAGAAAGAAAGTAATAAAATTTTTTAAAGTAAATAGAAAATACAGACAATTGGTAGAAAGGTTAGGGTTAGATAAGGTGGATGAAAATAAGGAATACGTACCTTATAGTAACAATGAAATTGAAATAACAATAAATGATGATAATGGTATTAAGTACTTACCTGTGGTAGAAAATTATGAGGATAATTATAAAATAAATAACCAATTAATGACATATGATATTACTGAGATAAACGGAACCCTACTCGATCGTGAATTGAAATATTTGTTTGATAACAGTTTTATAAATGAAAATGAATATAATATTGCTAATCATAAAATTTATTTATTAAATAATAAATTAAATAGACCTAAGATAAGAATGTTATTCAACGATGGAGGATAGAGTGTTTCAATTGTGTAATGAACATTAAATATATATGTGAACCGTGGTATTGAATTGGACTGCTATGGACTGAGTTTGATAAATAACAAAATAATGAGTTGGAGTGTATATTTTTCATTGTTTTATATGTATCTATATATCAATGTATTTATGTAATTTTGATGTTGTATTACAGGTATATTTTGTGTACACAAGTTTTAGTATGTATTTTAATAATTGACATGTTTTGTTTAATTAAATAAGTAAAATTTTTTTTAATAGTTGAAGAATGATAATGAATAATTATTCTTTATTACTTAATTAAAACAGTACAAAAGAAAGTTGTGCTACCTTTATAACAGAAGTAAATTTTTAATTAATAGAAAGTTTTTAATGAAGTTCAATCATTATATACTTTGTAATGAAGGTAATTCCTTATGAATAATAATAATATTTAAATAAGAATATAGATATTTGAATTTTGAGAGGTATTGTTATGAGTAGGTGAGAGATGAATTTGGTAAGACAATTGTCAATGATTACAGTAAGTGTTTAAACAGGGATAGAGCCTGGGGATAGATAAAATGCAGGTGAGTTTAATTAATGACATGGGAGTTAGATAGTAAATATAGATAGAATTTTGAAGTAAATAATACAAAGAGAAGTATTAGATATTTAGGGACACAGTAGTTAGTGATTATTTGTAGAGGTGAGTAAAGAAATTGGTATAACATATATTTGTTATTAATGATATGTTGTAGTGGGGGTGAGGTGATAAGGAGTAGCCAACTTATAGTGTTGTGGCAGGTAATAGCGTAGTTTAAGGGAGTGTTTGCCAAATTTTTTGGAAGGGCAAAATAATATGGATGTATATAGCCAGTTAGGGAACACCCATCTCTGTGCAAAGACGAGCGGTGCTATAGGATTTAAATGAAATTAGTAAAGGTGTTTATAATTGAGATATTGGTGTCATGATAGGTAAATTTGGTTGTTAGTTAGAAGAAGGTGAGTAAGATTATAATAAGTAAAAGTATAGCGAATATAGGAGTCATCCAGATTAAACAATGATAGAAGGTGAAAGGTTAGGTAGTTAGTGAGGTAAAAAGTTCAGAATAGAGAGGTAATGAAAAATGAATAATGAAGTAATAATAATGTAATATGAACATCAATAACAATAAATCTAAAATGAATTTTATAAATAAATAAATTGATGTCTAATTAATGAAAGTTTAATTGAAATTGTAATTTTTAAATGATTTAAATGCAAACTTAAATAGAATATGCAAATTTTAAGGCAAATCTTAATCAAGATTAAAAATGAATAAATTATTTCAATGTATTAAATGTATCAATGTGTATTATTATGTAAAATGTATTATGTATTTATGTTATAAAATTTTTAACATGCATAGGAAATAATGTGTATGAAGGGATAAATTTAATTGGCGCTGTTAATGCCAACTATTACCTGTTAATAATGATAATAATAATAATAATAATTTTAATTTAATTTCCAATAATACCATATAGATTTATTAATTATTTTGTTTTCTATAATTTGTTTTTCTCCATGTTTGGGAGATTTATAGGGGAATTTTCCTATTTTCAATTATAATGTAATTTTTTTTATATTAAGGTGTTTCTGTTGTAATTATAATAATTATAAAATGGAAAGAGGTAAATATTATCGATGGAAATCGAAACAATTTATAAATTCAGGGTTGTCCATATTGAGAAAGGAAATTCTTTATAATTCTTGGGAGTTACATTTTTAGTAGTATAAATTTTATAACTAGATTTTAATCATATATCAAGCAAACCCAGTGCTTATTACCACAAACCAGCACCTAGCTAAGGGGAACCAGATCAGTTCAGGGTAGAGTGATTTACCAAGCCACTATTTTAATATTTATCATTTATTGTTTCAGTGTTTGGTGATATGACAGCGGTCCTGAGCTGGCCAGCGCGTCAGAGCAGGGGCGTTACGAGCCTAAGTGGCCTTATGGTGTTGGGATCTCGAAGGAGAAGTCCAGTAAGGTCATGTAGGTACAGTCATCATCATCAGACCAAGGGTGTTATTATTTTCTTTTATATAAAATTGTAAGGGGGTTGTGGCGACCTATCCTGGCTGATCCCTTTAGGACGTATGAAAGGGTCAATGAAAGTTTTTGTGCTTCGACACAAAATCTTTCATTGAGGGGGTTTTGTAATGGTACAATTATGGTACAATTTGTAATCAACTTAAATATGGTATAAAAAACCAGAAATATTGTATTCCTTCATTTGGTCAAAATTAAACAAACATTTAATAACTTTTATGAATATACCGTGAGTGGACTATATAATATTTGCCAGGATTCGGACGGTTTCAGAGCAAAAAACGTGAAGCCTCACAAAAAACAGTGTGTCATTTATTGCGATAAAAGCGACGATCCTTGATGACGTCAGCGGCCAGGAATTTGTTTTTGTAAACAACACGATGCTGTCAACAAACAGACAGTAGACGAGTGACGTAGATTCACCCCACCTCAGAAATATGGAACAAAGACTCGGTGTCATTTCATCAGGAACAGTGATCGCAGCCGGCCGGCAAATCGTTCACTAATAGTGAATTTTAACTTTCATACCACTAGAAGTGGTTAATAAACGATATAAAATATCGAAAATGTGGTGACGGACGTTAATAGATTGTCATCGGGTAGGTGTCATCGGCCGATGGATCGTCATCGAAAATCCAGCGTATAGAATCGGTCCAAGGTGTTTTCGTGGGTCGACACGACGGTGTGACCGTAAAGCGGAGTAAAACATTACCGATTGTGCGGATGGTGACGACCCTAGATGTGCGAGGAGACCTATACGATAATTTGGTGAGAACGTTCCAGCATCATATATATTTTTTATTTCAAATCAAACTTAATTTCAAAGAAATGACCAAAATAACAATTTCAAAGTAAATTCAAGTCTTTAAAATTTTAATCAAATGAGCTCATTAAAAAAGAATTGTACCAGAATGAGAGAGAGAGAGTGAGAGGGCGAGTGTATAATTCCTAAGTGCTGGGTTGTGCATACACATATATCTTAAAGTTGTTTTCTTTGTTTTACTATATGTTTATTATATGCTAAGATTTTCAGGGTTCAATTTTAAATATGTTTGTTTATTTCATGATACACAGAATTATGCCCCGAGGCGTGTTTGGCGTATGGTCGAGTCAAATATATATGTAAAACTTCTGTTAATAATAAGTTTTTTTTTATAACCATTTCAGAATATTTATTTCAGATAACACTTCCCGTTCTACAACCTCGTTCGCTTAACATGAAACCTGGCCCGTAAAGTAAATGTAATATCAGCTGTTGGGAGTTCCCAACATGGCGCCCGTTATTAAACACAATAATTATGCTAAAGACTGTTATCGTGTATTTGTAATATACAGTTCCATAAGTATGTAATTTGAAAGATAACAATACAAAATTGAATGCCAAGACTGCAACAGATGTTATGTAGCCCAGGCAAAAAAAAAAACAATTGAAAAAACATTTTCAACACTTAAAAACATATAAAAAAAAGAAACATTTATAAATCCAATTTGGCCACACGTTTAAAAATGTTTATAAGTATGGAAGAAATGTTGGGAGTGGTGTATTAAAAGTGGAGGGGGGACTACCTTGAAGCTGAAAAAGTCAAATAGTTTCTAGCATGAGTAAACAATTTTTTAATTTAAAAGCTTTAGGAATTTTATGGGCACAGTTTGTATGTAATAAATGTTTTGGTTTAAGTCACAAACCTTTAATTGAAAATACCTTTAATTTTTTCTATTAGGTGAAGCTGCATGGGTTGACTGAAATACTAATGACAACCAACATTTTAGAAGTCATAGTCGGTAAGGCAGTTAGCAGTGATGCTAACGATCTGACTCCTGATTCTGCAGAACTCGTAGGGTCTTTGATGAAAACATTGATGCAAAATTTTGTGCATATAATATTGGCCACGTCTGAACCAAGTAAAATCATAAGGCAAATGGAACAAATTATAAGGTACATAAATATATGGTATACATTTGTATATTATTGTTTATCATCTCTAGTATATATCAAAGTCAAGATAAACAAAAGCAAGACAAAATACATGGTTACAGGACAGGAAGCTAGAGGAGAACACGTCCAAATTGGCATCTATTCCTTCTATAAAGTCAACAACTTTGTTTATTTAGGGGACCAAGTTAACTCCAGTGGGGAAACAACAGAAGAAATAAAGCGAAGTATCACCTCAGCTAATAGATGCTTCTTTGGTCTCAGACCCCTGTTCCAGAGCAGAACAATTGGCAGGAGCATCAAGCTGCTTCTGTATAAAACACTGATCCACCCAGTTCTCACGTATGGTTCTGAGACCTGGACCATTTCTAGAAAGTGTTACTCAAGCTTGCTGGTTCATGAACGCAAAACCCTCAGCAGTATTTTTGGTCCAATACGTGTGGGAGGTGAATGGAGGAAAAGGACCACACAAGAACTGAACACTCTTCTCAATGAACCAGATATTGTGAAAGTTATAAAACTTGGTAGACTTAGGTGGGCTGGACATGTGATCAGAATGGTGGAGAATGAAATACCCAGAAAGGCACAGAACAGATCTATCGCACCAGGAGAGTTGGTAGACCCAAACTACATTGGGAAGACAGTGTGAATTGTGATGCGCACCATATCCTTGGGACCTGGAACTGGAGAGCAGCTGCAACTGGCGGAGGCTGTTAGAGGAGGCCTTGACTCAGTAATGGGTTGTCACGCCACTGAAGAAGAAGTGTATATCAAAGGATTATAGGTATACAACGTTAAAAACGACCTGCACAGAACAAAAAATTTTGACACACTTGGGATATCTATAGGAGAAAGTCACGTGACGAAGGCAACTGTGTGGGAGGGATCATTCACTCACCGAATGGTGTATTGAACTATACAGTGTGCAATTGATTAGGAAGGGATGGGGGGCAGTAAGTCAGAGAAAGTGGGGGAGAGAGGAGCCTTACTCCTCCACCCTGCGTATACTGAAATCAGTGATGGCTTTTTTCAAAGTTGTCAGGCTATAGTGGTAAAACTACTGAAGTCCAAGTTTGAATGATGTTTCAAAAATTATGTTTTTTATGTATTTCTTTTTTTCTTTTTACTTTTTAACAGCTATGTAATCAATAAAATACTCTATTAGGAATAAAAATGAACCTTTAAAAATCAGTTTTATGATCTGTCATTCTACTTGTAAACCTTTAATTTCAGTTTCCATAAATTCACATGAGTGGACTTGGGTAGGTTTACCAATAACCCCATGGTATGTAGAATATACATATTTCTCTACATTATAGAAAAAAATTAAGAAGAAAATATTCTTTCTTCTTATGTAGAAGAAAATATTTCTCTTCATTATATATTTCCCAGGTTAGTTGCAATAGTGGATGGTCATGTTACTTAGATGACAGTCATGTAAACTGATTATAACAGATAACTAGTGTATTTGTTTTGTGTTGTATAAACTGTAGAGAATAAATTATGACAATGTGTGTAACATAACAGTATATAGTTTTTCATAAGTATTTTATTAAGTGTATGAATAAACAGGGGAAACAAGAACTCTGATATAAAACTTTATTTATGTGGAAAGGGTTTGAAGAGTGGAATACTTCTGCCAGTTTTGGTCTCAATATATTATTACTTAGCAAAATATGGAAAATATGTTATTCCATATGTTATATGTTACTAGTATGTTATTCACTTTTTACAACATGTTTGTTATGTCGTTTTCAAATCTCTATTAAACAAGAGTTGTCATGTTTTTTTTTCAGGACTAACATATATTAGATATTGTTGGTGTTGTTAGTTATTATTAGTTATTTATTTGGTGTTGGTGTAATTAGACTGTTGTTTAATTGTGATTTGATAATAGTTTAAGAAGTAAAACAGTCGGTAAACTAGAAAGCTCCCTAAGTTACAGAACTTGTTCAGTATTTTGAATGAAATATATTTGTTATTAGATAAACTCAGATTAATAAGTTTTGTTTTTCAAGCTATAAGCAAAGTTCTTTGAATGTGCGACTCTTAGTGTTAGGAGAGGAATATTATGAAGAGGGTGACCACGTGTAGTTATCACAGTTAATAAATTTTTGCAATTTTTTTTCAAAATTTTGGTAACATTTTGAAGCCTTGGATCTGAAAAATTTCAGAATTTACAAATCTGAACACTATATTCAGATTGTAGTTAAAATTGTCTTTAATTTGAAACCCTCCCTATTGATTTCTGTGATTTAAATAAAATGTTAGTCCTCACATTTTTTCCCTCCCCCTATTTTTGGGGGAATCGATTTAAAAACAATAGGGCTCTGTGGGATAAAGGTATGCATGCATTCCAAATCATACAAAAATTGTTGTTGCATTTAAAAGTTATGACAGGCATTCCTCAAACAGATGCCAAGTGGTCAAGATCCAACTGAGAATTCACTTATCTTGTTCAATAATATATAGTAAATAAGCAAAACCATTTCTCATAAGGGTACGAACATGCTGATGCAGCATTGCTGATAGAATGCAGCTTACTGTGAGACATTGTGACAAGTCAGCTGACAAACATACTGAGGAGTTTATCCTTACTATGAGAAAGCGTGATAAGTCAGCTGGCAAACAGTTCACTTCGTTGTGCAAAAAGAAAGTGTTTTCTAGCAGTGGAATATGTGTCACTGCAGTTATTAGATTATAGTTCAAAATTGTCAAACGTTTTTCTTCATTATTACATTGTTTGGCTAGTTTCGTTTTTATGATACAAACCGACAAATTAATCTCATCTACTCAAAGGCTGATATATCTGGCATTCATAAGAGGAAATCGCCTTTAACTTCAAGTGAAGCTTTTACCTTACTTATGGCTTTTAAAACTTAAAGATATGATTTGATTATTATACTTAAAGATATAAAGACAGACCATTAAACTTAAATATATTTATAATGAGAGACAAAGAAACTAAGTCTATCAAATCGTCTTTCATTTATAATTACAAATCAAAATATTAACTATGAAGCTGGAATCACAACCAAAAACACATATGAACTGACGAGATAGGAAGACGTCCACTTGAACTCAGCTGCGCTATAGAGTGAGGAAAGTCGTGTGATTCACTGAACCAATCAGGTAGCACGCCACCTTACTACATTGCTGTCTTCCGTGAGGCAAAAACAAAATAATTTGTTCTTGCCTCACTCTAACAGTAAGCTGCACAGTAATATAGTACAGTAAGCATCTTCGACATGTTCGCACCTATTAAAATCTATACATTTGTTATGACCTCACTATTGTACAGTACAGTAATGTCTCACAGTAAGCTGCAGTCTACCAGTAATGCTGCATCGACATGTTCGTACCCTAAGTGTTAAAAATAGCTGCTAACGACAAGTACTGTGTACAAAATTTAGTATTTTTAGTTTTTTTTAAATTTGTAACCAAGATTTTTCTAAGACGAGGCTTTATGATTTCAGTTCAATTGTACAATGTTCAAGTGCTTTAACAAGCTGTAGTAACCCTATTCTAGTCAACAAGTCTGAAGATTCTTATAGAACTGACATGGTACCAAAGGTAAAATCTTCATGAATTTACTTTATACAAAAAGTAGAGGAGAATTATATATTATTGTTGGATAATTAAATTAGTATACAAAAATAATTCAGAAGTAAATAATATGTTTCATCTGAATAAAATTGTGTATTAAAACAATGTTAGCCTAGATTGTAATATGATCTAGGGTATAACCTAGTGAACACAGCCCATTTGTATTCTTCTAAACAGGTGTATCAATAACTATAAGCAGTGTTGTGTCTACCTAAAGTACTTCAGTGATGAGAACTTTCAGTTTTTCTAAACTGTATATACGTGTATGTCAATCATGTCAGACATGATTCGTAGCAATTCTGATCCATGTACAAATTTACTCTGTTTTTCATTCCATTTTTGGCAGTCCTCTGAGCTCCTACCACGTGATGACATCTCTCCTCTTTAGTGTCAGCGCTATTTCATAGTTTTTACCAAGTCTTCCTCATGTTTTCCTTATCCTTTCTTTCTTCCCAGATTCTTTTCACCAGCCTATTATTATGTAATCTAACAAAATGACCAGATGACTTTGGTTGCTATTTTTCTGTTCAACAAGTCAACCTACAAATGTAATTATTATGTAGGAATAATATTTAATACACTTGTAGATCTCTCTTTGTTATGCATTTATAATTCTGCATCTTTACGTAGTTATTCCTTTTACCTCTCTTAGCAGTGGCGTAGCTCTTTCTTCCGGGCCCCCTGCAGGAATCCTTTGCAGGCCCCCTACCAGTGCCGGCCGGTGAGTCCTGAAGAAGGGGAGGCTACGAGATATCTAATTTTTACAGCATACATGTCTTATTAGAATATATGCGTATCTTTAACAAGATAATCCTTAAATTAACTAGCAAAGAAAAGCTATCCTTTTGTTCTACCAAAGAAGTAAACTTCTGAGTAGAAATATATTTTGTAAGCTGCAATGAATTTACTTGTACGCCTACAGCAAATTCAGTTAGCGGGCAATCTTATTTGCAAAATTGTCGATAATATCATCATGTCATGTTGGTCAAACTTTCAATTTGCAGAGGAGTCCCTTTTCAATTGAAACTAAAGAAATGGTGCTAAGTCGATCGTGATAATGACCAAGAAGGGATAAATAATAATACACATGTACAAGGAGCACAAGAACATAAAAACTGCGTTAAAGTAACATAAACTACATTAAACAATGCCTAGAGGCTAACTCACTCGTTGCCTCCCACACACGTATAGAACTGCAGTACCATCCCCCCACCCCCACCAATACCTGCTGGGCACAGGTCTCACGTAGCACCAGTATTATGGTGGCTACTCAGATCACTACCTCAGTCTTCTGCCATTCTGGGTTATTATTGGTAACACGCTATTAATTGTTTATTTGTAAGTGATCAAATAATTTAAAATGCCAATATTTTTCTAAATTTTGTTGGGGAGGTTTAGCCCTTGCCTCCCCTGATGAGCCACCGCTGCCCCCTACTACCCTTACTTAATTCATGCCATCATGCCATTGTTTCCTCTTGAATACTAACCCCTCCTCATAGCTGTGGCAGCTATTAAAATCATACAATGCAAACAGAATACATTCTAAATATCACTATAATATTGACGACTCGGAACACAATGTTTTTTATAAGTAAAAACGTAAAGTTTTACCTTACAGCCTAAACCGGCTTTCACCTATCATATCAGATAGGTGAAAGCCGGTTTAGGCTGTAAGGTAAAACTTTACGTTTTTACTTATAAAAAACATTGTGTTCCGAGTCGTCAATATTATAGTGATATTTAGTTAAGTAACGGACACGTCATGGACAACGAAATCCAAGAATACATTCATCTCAAGGCTGTTTAAAATCTGTTCTTCTATGCCAAGGCCAGTTTCATCGGTTATTTCTATAAATCCTAAAAAGCTTTCATTAATTTTTTAAGTTGGTTGGCCTTCTTTCTTCATCTTTAGAAATGGAGACATATCTGATTTGACTGAGTTGATATTTTCTGTTAATGTCTTGTGTAGTATTGGTTAGTACAGAGAAAAACTGAGCAGATTTAAAATATTTTCAACTTTTTTATTTAACAGCTGAATGAGCTCATTTTGAATTTTGGTACTTATATATTTTGGTCCCGGTTCTTCGGACCACCAATTATCTCTTTCAACAGTGGATCGTGTTTATGAAAATGATAGATAATTGCCAAAAATTTTCTTCTATTGGGCTGGCCTATTTCCTCTTCATGGCCTCTGAAGGCTAAATTTGAAGAGCCAATGTAAGCGTAATATTTATAATATGATCCAGTACTTTGGCCCATTTATAGTTTCCTTTGTGAGCTTATAAAGAATAATGGTGCAGGTCTGACCGGTGGCCTCAGTGCATTCTTAATTGAAATCGATTCTATGTTAACGAAATAACGTAGTTTCAAAGTACATCATTAGTACTGTAAAATAATATTAAAAAAGTAAAGGTGTTAAGGTATTTTTTTTTAATCTTAAAAACATACATTTGCTTTTACTTACGTTCAGTCGTTTATACCCATTCTTAAAAAATTAAGGGAAATGTTTGTGCATGCCCCCTAGTCCGCAGACCCCTCAATATTGCGGACCCAGCTGTTACCCCACTGTCTCTAGATAGTAACCGTTATACAGTTACAACTACAGAATGGTTACAAGCCTACACTGTTGAAGTGGGGTCAGCAGAATTGGCAACCTATAATATATGGGGGGCATCATTTAGGCTAGATCCATTCGTGACAGTTTTAAGCTAAAAATGAATGTTTATAACTAATGGAAATTTGGTGAAGGGCACTGGAGATAGTGGAAACTATGAGTTATAACTGGCATGACTTTTTTTTTATGGTAAAATTCCATGATGAAGGATTGTTGGTGCAGTGGTGCAACTGGCTTGTGGATATAACATTGTGTTACTTTGTTGTAATAAAGACAAATGTTTAGTTTCAGAGAGCCACTGATTACATGATAGATTCTTTGCACATGGCGGCACAAGCAGCTGGTTACTACTTGTTACCCTCAGTAGATCCATTTGTAGTTAGGACGGAAAATGTTATGCTTTGGGCAGAGGTAACTGACTATACATTTTATTGTGAGAAGTAATGTTTCTGTATTACCATTTAAATAAAAATTTAATTACTTGTTTAATGTAAACTGAAATTAATTTAAGGTAAACACCCTTCAACAGTGTGTTGATCATTGATCATTAAGCCTCACCCTCACAGTAGAAAGCTGATTTTTCAATTTAGAATAAAATTGAAAATTTTTAATTAAATAAAATTTCAATTTCATCATCATCATCATCATCATATTCACAGATTAAACCAAGGATGGTTTGTTCCAGTCTTAAATAGGCAAAGATTAGAGCTGGTCACTCCAGCGCTTCCTCAGACGTCCCACACCTCTCCGTCCCCTCGGCTCAGAGTTGTCTGGGAATGTGGCAGTCATCCATTCAGCAAAGATGTTCCCACCAATTCAGCCGATACTGGGTGATACTATCGAGTATACTCATAATATGCAGTTCCTGCTATATATCTGTGTTTCTTCTATGATCATGGAGAGTATACCATGCCACTTGTCTGAGAAATCTCATTTCAGCTACATGGATGTGACTGGCCTGGTCTTTTGTTACAGTCCAATTCTTAGACCCATAAAGAGTGTGGGAAGACCCATGTGTTCCTTTACTTGCTGACTTAAGGGTTCGCCTAATGGTCCCGCACATAAGGTTGAACTTATGCAACTTATTCACAAAATTTCAAGTTAAAATGGTTATATTATCATCCAGCATATTCGCAGACATGTGGAATATTTTCCTCTTATTTTTTCAACTTTCCAAGATAAAAATTGTTTTAGTGTCCCTATAAAACTGATGCCAATATACACGGTTTGCTTTCTTTGATGTGGGATAGCAACCATATGTCCTATGTTTTAACTGTTCCTTAGTGCTAGTGTATATTTATGAATCCAGGTTTTTTATGAATTTATGGTTTGTACTTTTACAAAATGATTATGTCACTCTTGAAATGATCCAGATTACTTTGTCAAATTGTTATTAATATATGTGATCAATTATTAGTAAATGCAGCACTCACATAGCGTATATTTTTATACAAAATTACAGTGAAGTGCACAATGTGAAGCGCCTGTGGGCTTTCACAAAAAATTAAAATTTTGCTCACTTTCATTAGTTGATATCCCAAAACTTTTGTCATGCATATACTGACAATGTCTGCTCATCTGATTTGCTCAATAATTTTTGTACAATTTTGTATAATTAGAAACCAGTTGATATTCTCCATCTTGTTGTAGTTCTAATTTTTTTTGTGAAGTTGGCATAGTTTATATGGACTATTGTTCCTTAGTCCAAGACTCCTCGTAATGTCATGTCACTTGTGACTATGCAGTTCTGTCACTTGCTTTTCGAATACTGATTTTGGTACTTACTACAAGAGAAACCTAAAATAATATCACCGACCGCTTTTTTTTTAATAGGTTAATATTATAGCATACTCTGTCTTCTTGAGTATAAAGTATATTGGCAGTGAAATGTTGGCAAAATGATGATGACATTTGTGAAACTAAGCTTAGGCAGTGGCTCCTCTACAAGATGATGATTGTACATAGGAGCTTTCATTTTGTAATCTGTATTGAGAAACAAAGAACTGAAATAGACACTTTCTAGGAAGCTAGTAATGACATTAATAGTAGAAAACTAATTTTATTATCACTACTTTTTAAATAACAGCCATAAGTAGGTAAAAGTTGGTAACAAATACTGATGATATAAAAACAGTAAGTTTTACCCTCTATTCAATATAATCAGACTTTGTAAGTTCTGCTTAAAAGGGTTGAAATTTTTTAGATCGACAGTGCTGAAAGAATAATGAAGATGTCCGAATTCCCTAAAAATGAAAGTTGTACAGTGGTTATTCCATCTTCTCTTGCAAAAGCATTAAAAGTAAAAAATATGAATATTTTATTACAGGTGAGTTGAATATAGTTTTAAACTTAGTAACGCTAAGAACACATACATTTCAATTGCATTTGTATTTGAGCCTGTAGGAAACACATACCTAGTTATTCAGATTCTGATTAACTAGAATTGCCTTTGACTCCAGTATCAGGCTTGTAGATAAATGACAGATAAATATTGTGGGGTTAGTGGTGGGGTGGACTCAAGTCCAGTTAGGTGAATTTACGGAAAACTGAAATTAAAAAGTTTTCAAGTGCAATGATAAATCATAAAATTATTAAACCGATTTTGAAAGTGAATTTTATTATTAATAGAGTTTTTATTGATTAAATAAGTTTTGAAAAAATGAAAAGGAAAATAGAAATTAATTAAAAAAATTACCTGTTTGGAGTTGCTAGGCTCCCATCATGCGCCTACCCAGGTGGTGGATAGGGGAATGCTCACCAGATATGGTGGGTACTGGGTAAATAAAATACCCGGTGTGGACCAAAACTAACAGCTGCTGCCTTGTATTTGGATATTGGTTTATCAAAGGCTAAAGGAAGTAAACCGTGGTTAAAAATTGCCTGGTCCTCCAGGTTATTGGGTTAATGCAATGGGGCCAACTCCCCATTCATTAGAAAAAAATAAATGAATAAATGTTAAAAAACCAAACAGACTACAGCCGGATGGATTCAATAAACGTAAATGAGAAAGGAAAAAAGTAGGGGAAGTTATTCACGAATTTGAAAGTAGAATTTAATCAAATTTAATGAGAATTTAATCACTTATGCAATTGTTGGTTCCGAAAAATATGTAAACATTGTATAGCCGGAATAATAAATAATAAAAAAAATTAAATGTTTTTTTTTGAAACATCATAGTTTTACGTCTAACCCCATGATATATTAAATTTAAGTATTGGTTATGAGTAGAATATCAACAGACTGAATGTATAAAGTAATTATGAAGGCTTCCTGGCTGGAGTCAACATGATGAGAATTAAAGACTACTGGGCTGTTGGGCTGTGGTCGATTGCTTTTGGTAACAAAGACTTTTTTGGAGACTTACTACTGTGCCAATGATCCTATCTCTGATAATGACGACCGCTCGAGCTATCTAAATGTATGGCAGTAGTGAAAATCCCTAGTAGTTTTAACAACTAATAGATATTATATTGTTAATCTGTTGCAGTGCTGGTATAGAGAAATTTTGTTAACATCACTTGATATTATGAAAATTAAAAACTACCAGGCTGCTGCGCTGTGGTCGACCAGCACTGCAACAAATTAGTATCTATTCGTTTTTAAAACTAATAGGGATTTCTGGTACTGCCTTGCATTTAAATGGCTCGAGAGGTCGTCATCACCAGAGATAGCATCATTGGCATTGTAGTAAGGTCCACATTCTTATGGTGTATGGGACCCACACCCACCTAAACCACAAACCCTTTTGTCCAAGGCATGGATCCACCTCGGGACTCAGCTTTTGCAATACTTCAAGGTGGTGCCATTTGTTCTTTGTCCTGTGGTCGTTTGTCTGTTTGAAACCTTAAGTGGACCCATGTTACCTGTTTTCTGCTATTCTGTCAGCAGCCCAAGCAAGATCATTTTCTGCTTCCTTCTTTTCCTGTAGCACCTTCTCTATGTAGGCCGCTACCTGATCCCAGTGGTGTTCGGTCTGCAGCATTAGTCTAATGATATTTTCGGGTGAGATCTGTCCAACTACATTTTCCAAGGTTTGCCTCTCCTGTTTCCATCCGTCATAGTGTAATTATTCACTTTTTTTTTTTAAATACATATAAATGTATTTATCATATGAACTATCTAACAACTTGTATTTGGGTTTGTTTACCTTAATCGAATAAAGCACGTGTGTCGCGTCTACCACAATTATGGTATCATAATTATGGTATCCACCATAATTATAGTATCTGCTTATTTCAGTCTCGTTACATAAATTTTTCTTACCTAAGGGATCCAGGATTCTACTCAGCGAGAATGCTGGCAGAGACAGGCATTGAAATGAGAATACGTTCGGTATAAACATTAATCATTAATATTGGTTTATTCCATAAATGCTATAAGCGTGTACACCGGACAAAATCAACATGGCGGCCATTAAAGTTGGCTCGTCTTCATCATAAACTTCTTTATATCTTGTTAATCGTTAATCTAACAAATATCATATTTTAATTTAGCAGCTGCTTTGCTAGTTACTGGTTTTAATTATCTTGACTGAACGCAAACGCAAACCAACACCCCGTTCGGATGTCGACATAAAACAAAAACACGCCCCGCTTTCTCTCACTCATTCATTCTTATAAATTCAAATTACTTTTGTGTACACATATCTAATTATAGGGTTAACGAGCTCTTTAGTAAAATTTTGTTTTGCACTTCCCTGTATCTGTAGACTAGAAGTTCTAGAAGAGGTTTCACATGTTGAGGCCTTAAGTTAGTTTGGTTACGTTGTTTGATATTATCACTGACTGTACTGCATAATTTTGACAATTACTGCTCACTGTTTGGCTCACTTCTAATTATCACATAATGATATTTTTGACTACATTTTGTACAGTTTTAAAACACTTTGCCGGTATAAATTGCCGGCGGCCTGTAACAAGTTGTTACTGCTACTGCTGTTGTGTGTCGACTGGGCCGAAAATTATGTACATTCTACGTATGTGTGAGTGAGCACACGTCATCGTTCTTTTGTCTCTGGTTATATAATAGCTTTGTTTGTTACGTATTTTTATAATGTCATAGTGGTTTTAATGACGTTTTGAGCTGTTGGCCAATGAAACATGAATATGAAGCGCCTTTCTTATTGGCGGTAACCATTATAAGTCTTTTTAGCTGCACGTCCACTGCTGTCCTTGAGATTATTTTGTCGTCTCGGAACTACGTCGTTGCCGGCAAAACAAAGGGAAATTATGTAACCCATAGAAATGACTTTAAAACATCGGAATACAATAGTTTGCTACCTCGCATACCATATTTCTATATCAGGCTTTTTTGTACTGTCACAAAACCCCCTCAATGAAAGGTTTTGTGTCGAGACACAAAAACTTTCATTGACTCATTCACACTTCTCTAAAAGGATCAGCTCAGATATGGAGCCACAACCCCCTGTAGTGTTACAAAAAAAAAAAAATATAAATTCAATCACTTACCCTTGGTTCAATGATGAGGTTCGCACCTTCTGACCTTACTGGACTTCTCCAGAGAGATCCCTACACCATAAGGCCATGAGGCACTTTACGCTCCTGTTCTGACACACCGGCCAGCTCAGGACCGCGGTCACCACACCATAAAACTCTGAAACATTCAATACAAATTTTAAAATAGTGGCTTTCCTTATATCCATATCCATAACTAATATGTTTCCTCTTAGCACGTTGGTTTGCGTTTTGGGGCATTGGTTTGCTTAATTCTACAAACTTCAAACAATGTATATCAAGAATTAAGATAGCAAATTACTTCTCCTTTTAACACTCCGGTATCTGGTACACCCTTCTGACTCCTGTCAATTATATTCACACTCTTTATCACATGAAACAATTGCTTAACCTAGAGAAACAATTCATTTAACTGCTTTAGCAACAACCATTAACCCTAATAATTTACTTCATATAATCTTACAATATCTATATCATGGCAGACAACTTAAAAGTTTTATAATTTCTTTACGACCTTTTCTTACATTTAACCTTCTTTATAACAGAATCATTTCTAGAGAATGGACAAACTTTACAAAATTTTAATCTTATAATCGTTACTATCCTGGTAGTAACCTCCTATTCTTTGGTACCATGTACATCATAAAACATAATAAAACATTGTATATCATAAGCATTAAACACTAACATTGAACAATTCACATTACTGAATTCATATTTACATAACTCGTAGCAAAATTTTAATAACATTTTTTCCTATCAACAATTCTCTATTCACTTTTATCATTTAACATTCATTTAGATTCTATACAACAACAAAATTTCAAATATACCATTACCCTTCCAGTTACCTCCCCTTTCTACTATGAATTTTCCCTTTCTAACCCTTTTATCCTCACTAGTTTGGGTGACTCTCTATTATTCATTTTTTCTGTATCTTATTTTGGCATTTGTCAACCTAACCTTACTCACCTCTTTTTTCCACTAACAACCGCTTCTAACCATTTACATATAATATGACACCAATATCTCAATAACAACCCCCTTCACAAATCCCATTAAAACCTCTGGCACCGCTCATTTTTTGTACTAGTATGTGTGTACTCGAACTCTAACCAACTCATTCCCTTATCGGTTTCTGACCCTTTCAGATAACCCTTTCCGGCGCTAAACGGTCCCTTCCCGTCTCAACATCTCTCGTTGGACTCCCTACACCACTACCCTTATTACAAAATATCACCATCAACAACAAATATAAACACCATCCACATCACTCAACTCTACATATAATTACTAACCTACTGTGTCCCTAAAATATCTAACACCTCTTTATATATTATCAGCATCTCAGCACTTTATTTTTCCTAACTCCCAATAACTTTATTCAACTAACTCCAATGCCCTGATTTATCCTTACCACCCAAACTCTTTACAACATTTCAACTTAATACACCATTACAAAATTCATCACTTACCAACTAACAACAATCCCTTTCATATCCAAATACATTACCTGCTTAATCATTTACTAATCCTTTAAAATCTAAATTCCATAATATCATTTAACTTTCTTCAGTTATTTAAAATCCTACATGTTTACACACAACAAAAAAATACATAAAATACACAACAGCAAAAATACACAAATACATAGACATCAATACACAAAAATATACAATTCACATAATCACTAAATCATTCGCCATAATCAGTCCTGATCAGTCCATTTAAAAAAAAAAAAAACACTGGTCACATAATTAAATGTTCATAACACAATAAACAATAAACAATTACCCCATATCGTCAAACAACAGTCTAATCTTAGGTCTATACAAGTCATTTTTTATTGAATACCTTATATTATGATTATCAATGTAAAGATTATTCAATTCTTTATAATTTTCCACAATACTATTATAATCAATATGATCACCCCATATCATTATCTCATATACCTTGTCACGATTGAGCATGGTCCTGTCGCCTTTAGTATTATCTGTCACAACCAGGTAAGTTACTAAGTCATTATTTTCATTATCATCTCCTACGACTGCCATATCAGCTTCATTACAAGGTAAGTACTTATTATTTTTATTAAATATCATCTCTACTCCTAACCTTCCCATAAACTCTTCATAATCTCTGTTTATCTTAAAAATTTCTACCTCCCTCTTTCTCTCACAATATCTCTCACTATCATACCATCTCTCTCTCTTAAAACATCTCTCATAATAACTCTCCCAACAACATTTCTCTCTCTCAATATATTTCTCTTTATCATACCATCTCTCTCTCTTTAACCCTTCAACACACACTATCATTCCATTATCATTATATTCAATTCCCCATAAAATTTCATTTATACTACCAACCTCCACACTATTATCACCTATTACTATATCTTTATTTATTTTATCGTAATTTTCTACCCCACTTACCTTGTCATCTTTGTTCAATTTGTCCACTTTGTCAATACTACCATTTTGTCTTTGTATTTCATTTTTTAATTCTTCTAATTTTACATTAAAATTATTTTGTACTTCTTTAATTAAACTTTTTTGTTCACTAAACAGCATTTGCATCATCTTCATGATCTCATTATTCTCAACCCTGTTATTTGAAACTGGTGTTGAGTGTACTATTCCTTCACTCATAACTACTGATTCCGTCATGGTTATTTGGCTGTTGTTTGTACTATCAATTATGTTTAATAAAGAATTATTTTCTTTATTCTCTGCCATTATGAAATTTGTTAATGGTTTGTCGCTTTATCTTATCGTTATCATCTACTTTACAACCGTATTCTCACTTTCAATGTCCACCCCGCCACCATTTAGGCTTATTATATAAAATATATTAATGTATTTTATATAGTCACCAGTTCGGGCCCATTTGTACCTTTACCTTTCTTTTTATGATATATATTAATATTTGTAGCTATTGCAGGAATACCCAATAAACTATCTTCGGGTCTGTTTACATTGTTCGATTTATACACGTGTGTCACATTTACCATAATTATGGTATCTACCATAATTATAGCATCTGTTTATTTCAGTTTCGTTACATAAATTTTTATTACCTAAGGATCCAGGATTCAGCTCAGCGAGAATGCTGGCAGAGACAGGCATTGAAATGAGAATACGTTCGGTAGAAACATTAATCATTAATATTGGTTTATTCCATAAATTCTATAAGCGTGTACACCGGACAAAAAAATCAACATGGCGGCCATTAAAATTGGCTCGCCTTCATCATAAACTTCTTTATATTTTATTAATCGTTAATTTACCAAATGTCATATTTTAATTTAGCAGCTGCTTTGCTATTAAATGATTTTAATTATCTTGGCTTAACACAAACGCAAACCAACACCCCGTTCGGATGTCGACATTAAAAAACACGCCCCGCTTTCTCTCACTCATTCATACTTATAAATTCAAATTACTTTTGTGCACACATATCTGATCATAAGGTTAACGAGCTCTTTAGTAAAATTTTAGTTTTGCACTTCCCTGAATCTGTAGACTAGAAGTTCCAGAAGAGGTTTCACATGTTGGGTCCTTAAGGCAGCGTGGTTACATTTTTTGTGCTATTATCACTGACTCTACTGCATAATTTTGACAACAATTACTGCTCACTGTTTGGCTCACTTCTAATTATCACATAATGATATTTTTGACTACATTTTGTACAGTTTTAAAACACTTTGCCGGTATAAATTGCCGGCGGCCTGTAACAAGTTGTTACTGCTACTGCTGTTGTGTGTCGACTGGGCCGAAAATTATGTACATTCTACGTATGTGTGAGTGAGCACACGTCATCGTTCTTTTGTCTCTGGTTATATAATAGCTTTGTTTGTTACGTATTTTTATAACGTCATAGTGGTTTTAATGACGTTTTGAGCTGTTGGCCAATGAAACATGAATATGAAGCGCCTTTCTTATTGGCGGTAACCATTATAAGTCTTTTTAGCTGCACGTCCACTGCTGTCCTTGAGATTATTTTGTCGTCTCGGAACTACGTCGTTGCCGGCAAAACAAAGGGAAATTATGTAACCCATAGAAATGACTTTAAAACATCGGAATACAATAGTTTGCTACCTCGCATACCATATTTCTATATCAGGCTTTTTTGTACTGTCACAATAGGTGAAAAAATGTATGGTGCACATCATTAAGTTCCTGATTGCAGAAAATGCATCTGGTCTGTCTACTTTCCCCATACTATATAAGTAAGTTTGGAATAGGTTGTGACCAGTTAGATATTGCATTTTGAAATTTAATCTCTCCATCTTCTCTTCATGTCATTGGTCTATCTTTCCTGCTACTCAGCCATAGTATGCGACCTGGCCTTCCTGTAAGCTTGTACTTGACCTACTTTGGCCTACCTCTTGTAAACCTATTTCCGCTCTTGTGCCAGCAGATCGATTGGAATTATTCCCAAGATGACAAGAACCTTAGACTCCGAAACAGTGCGGTAGGAGCAAGTCACTCTGAACATGCCACTTCGGTGCACTACTGACATACGTCTTCTATATTTCTGGAGTTTAAGTATGTCAGCCCAGATCTCTGCACCGTAAAGTAGTATTGAGGGTGTTAATGACATCAGTAATTGTCACGTGGAAGGTTTTGGTGTTAGCCACAATTATGCTCAGCACCATGGTCACAGTTGTAGCCTTATCAGCCACAAACGTAAGGCAGTAGGAGAGAAACAGTGTATAACATCAAATCATGGTCAAAGGGCCTGGTAGTTTCAATACTAATAATACTGCCATGAGCAGTAAAAGCCTTCAACATTATATAATATAATATCTCAACGAGAATTAACACTGTTGCACACCACTATAGAAAAATTATTCCAATTAGCGCTTTTAAGGTTCAAGAGCTCATCATCAGATTTACAGATATCATTTCCAATCTGATGATGAGCTGTGTGAAACTTGAAAGTGCTAATCAGAATACTTTTTCTACAGTAGTGTGCAACAGTGTTAATTCTGTTTGTGATTATAACTATTAATATAATATCTGTTTTCAGTTATATATCTTTATTGTATTTTCAGGTGGTGTCCTTCAAAAGAAATCCATACTGGTGGTCACAGCAAGAAGTTACATTAGAAACAGAGATAATGTTATTTAAAATGTATTATTATAGACATCGTGATAAATATTTAGAGTCTATCTCAGAGATGCCAGAACCGGTTAGAATAAATTTTAATTTTAAAAGTGGGAAGAAAGAGACTGTATCAGGAAGTGTTAAATTTCCAGATTCTAATGAGTCGGTGGACATAAAGGATATGTATGTGGCTATACACAGAATAAACCCGCCACCTGACATAAGTAATGGGAGAGTCTACATACGTTTTCTCAATCTAAGTAATACAGATTTATTCAGGGTATGAAAATGATATTTCACTGTTATTATTGCTGTTATTTTGACTCAGTCATTGAATGGAAGGCTCAAAGGGGTACATATGACACTTTTGAATATACAGTCAGATAGAAACATGTATCATATTTGTTATAACTTTATTGTTCATTTTCATTCATTTTTTTTAAATATTGTTTTTAATACCAGTAGTGAGTGAAACATGTTAAAAATTACTTTTAATAATTACAAAATGTAACATCCCTTAATCTGTATTTAGCTATAATATATTTTACTATGCTATATGTCTACTGGTATATGTATAAACTTTTCCTGTGCCAATTCTAATATCTAATTGTTGATTATTCTTTTATAATTAATTTAAAAAATACTATTACATTATGAGTAATTTAAATTGTAATAGTGTATAAATTAAGTCTGTGATATTATAATTTTCTTGTTGTCTTAAAGAAAACATTTGAAGATGTAAACAGACTATCTCAACTCCTTCACATATACATATTACACACACGCGCGCGCGCGCACACACACACACACACACACACACACACACACACACACACACACACACACACACACACACACACACACACACACACACACACACACACAAACAGGTTCACTCAAATAATTGTTCTGTTGTGTTTGACATTTCTTTTGTATTCATACACAGGTCCTGATGTTGACAATAAACATTGTCAAAACGTCGACACAAATAAGTTAAAATTTGTGTTATATTTTTGACCGATCCTCGCAAACCCTTCACCAAAAAATTCATTGATCGACGGTCACTACGAACTTAAGGACTTGAATATAGTGTTTTTTTTTACTCATTCATGTCTTTGCCCGAACCGTACTTGGGCAGAGTAGTTTGCTGCTGAGGACGGTCTCTGAAAAGAGCTTGTTATGTTTTTGCACTCTATTACCTTGCGTCTAACAAAAGGGATTCGTGTGCTGTCTGCGCAGTTATGTTAGTACATTCATTTGTTATTCATCTTGTTATTTGAATTAGCAGTCTCTGTAATTCCAAGTTTGTCATGTTTACTTGCTGAACTGCTATTTGTCATGTTCCAGACGAGGCCTTCCAGTGTTTCCACCATTTTCAAGTCCTAAATCATTACGGTTTCAGATCGTGGTTTAGGACTTCAAAATGGTGGAAACACTGAAAGGCCTCGTCCAGAACATGACAAGTAGCAATTCAGCAAGTAAACACGACAAAGTTGGAATTCATTTGTTAGTTGTAGAACTCATCACTAATCGCAGCACCTCTCAGTAATGAATGTGGGAGCTAATTATTATGTGCTTGTACACATGTTATGTGTATGTGCTAAGAATGGTGACTTGGCGAGAACCTGCACAAAACGAACCCCTGGATGACAGCGAAATAATTGACATTCTAAATGCTGATTGAATTTATTTTTAATATTTATAATTACCTTACCTCAAGATGTTTTCCCTTATGTGGAACATGTTTCAGAAAACTTATTGTTCCCAGCCTTCTTAATTTTGGATCTTGTGGAGAACTTGTATTTTGGTTGGTTGTTGTTATGGTTTCCTGTTGGTTTTTGGTTTTTATCGTGTGCGATTGTGGTGTATATATTAGCTTTTTGTGTATTTTCGATGTTGAGTGCTTTGAAAATTGTGTCATGTTTTGTATTGCTTTACATTTGTTCAGGTATTAGTTTGTTTTGTGATTGTATATTTATAAATTTTCCTATATGTTCATTATGGTGCCTTTGTGTGGTGTGTTTTATTAGTGTCATGTTGGTTATGTCTGGGAATTCATGTCCTATGTTTATTGCATGAGTGGCCAAATTAGATTTATATGTTTCATGCGTGATAGATTTTATAGATTTAGATTTATAGATTATAGATTTTTAGATTTATAGACTTTATAAATTAATTGTATGCGCAATTAGATTTTATAGATTTAGGTTTTCTGTATGCGTTTAGATGTTCAAAATAACGTTTTTTCAGTTGTTTTCTTTTTTGTTTGTCCTATGTAACATTTATTGCAATCTTGGCATTCAATTTTGTATATACCATTGGTTGTATTATCTTTGCTGTGTGGGTTATTTAGTTTTTGTAAATTATTTTTATTTAAATTAAATTATTATTTGTATGCTATTTTAATGTTTGTGTTTTTAAATAGTTTTGTTAGCTTTGTCATCTTATTATTTATGTATGTGAATGAGTCCCATTTTTTATTGTTATTATTATTTATGTGTTGTTCATTTTGATCATTTCTTAATTATTCAGTTTTTATTTTCTATTTTATTTTATTTTCTATTTTGTTTATAGTATTTTTATTGTATCCATTTTCATACTTATTCATATTGTTACAACACAAATAAGCCACCCCAATACCAGGGATGAAAAAGATGATACTAAATATGAATATACTTTATATAAAATAAAATATTAAATATAAATAAAATATAAAGACGGTGACACGACAAACGACGACATGACCTAACCCAAGTGATTGACCAAACAAACAGGAAAATAACAAAGAAGGGAAAAAACCGAAACCAAATAAGAATAAAGACAACTGAAGGAAGTAAACGAATTCATACAACCAAATAAAATAAAACCAAACGAGAAGGGGAGAACCAAACTAAAATGAAGCCAATTGAAAATGAAGGAGAAGAAGAAGAAAAGTAAAATGAAACTAATTAAGTGTAAAGGAAATGAAGTGAAACCAAGGCATAAGAAACACCACAAATGTGTAAGGGAGAAATGGTACACTCAAGTATAATATTGGGAATAAAACCAATAATTATCTAATACCAGAAATAAATATTATTATCAATTAAATAATTAATGTAATTGTTTTAACCAAAACCCAGTAAAGTAATATTATAAAAAGAAAAGTACACTAACCCAAGAATTAGAGTTAGATATAGTAAGAATCTATAGAAAAATAACATTAATAATACTGTGTACAATTTGTAAAGAAAGAAATAGTGAGAAAGTGACAAAGTGAAATAATTATAGGGATTACCCACTAAGAAACACTTAATGTAAACATTATGTAAACACTTAATGTACACTATTGCCCTTAAAAAGTGCAACAGTGAAAATGTGAAACCCCAAAATGGTTAGAAACCATATTTATGATAATAAAACGCTCAATAATCAATAATAAACAATAATTGATTAATAGTGAATCCAATAATAATTAAGAATAAGGTTTTGATGATAGCATTAGATGTAAGCACTTCATAATGTGGAATAAACACTGAAGAGTGATGAGGAAACACTATGTGATTAAAAGTGAAACAAATTAGCTATTAAAAATATAAGGTTTGAATAATAATATTAAATGTAAACAATTAGTAATATGAAATGAACACTGGAAAGTGATGATAACGTTGTTAATTAAGAAAATTTAAGATTAATTGTAAACGATTGTAATTAAAAGGGGAGTATCCCATGAAAAGATAAACAGCTAGTGTTAACATGGATTGAGAGTAGAGTTTAATTAGGAAATAAGCAATTAATAATAAATAAATAGACACCCCAGATTGTAAGGGAAAACCAATTATTCAAAAGGTGATGTTAGTTAACACCCAACGAAAAATAGTAATTAATGAAATAAGTTGCAAACAAACTTTACTTAATAGTTGTCTTGATTGTTCATGTCTTCTTTCACAGCACTAACACTTATTTAAAAATGAACTTTTTCTTGTGAAAACTTACTTTTTTCGTCGGACGCATTTTGGCGTACGTATCCGCCTTCTTCAGCTTTTAGTCAGACTGCCATCATTTCGTAACGGTTTTTGTGTGGAAGGTGTAGTGGGGGTGGTGTGTGGAGGAAGGGGATTGGCGCAGGGATTCAACTTGATGTTTGTTTTTTGTAAAATTGTGTCAAAAAGTGTATGTGATTTATATTGTAATTGATCGTTGAGTATGTTGTGTGGTGTTTATATATTTCGTATTGTTCAGTTGTGTTGAGTTTTCGACCTTTAGGTAAGTAATGTAAAATTTTGAGATTAGTGTCTATGTTGGTGTAACTGTGGTTTTCTGTGTGTATGTGTGTGGCAGATGCGGAGTGTATATTGTTGTTGGTTAGAGCTTGTAAGTGTTCAGAATAACGGGATGAAAAAGATCTTCCTGTCTGGCCGATGTAGAAACTATTGCAGTCATTACAATTTAATTTGTAAACACCTGTTTTGTTATATTTGTCTATGTCTGTGTTTGTATTATTGATGTGTTTTTTAATGGTATTGGTTGTTCTGTATGCTATTTTGTATTTGCGTTTTCTGAATATGTTGGCGATTTTGTGTGTGTAGGAGTTGTGGTATGTGAGTGTGATGTATTTATTGTGTTGTGTGTTGATGGTATTTTGTGTTTTGTTGTTTTTGTTTTTGATGCGTTTGTGTAGTGTGTTTATTAAATTAGGGTTGTAACCATTTTTGATTGCTATGTATTTTACTGTGTTGTAATTGTGTAATTTATTTTACTTAATAATTGTAAAATAATTGTGTAATAGGGTATGACTGAAGAATCTGTACAGAGCATACGCCTAGATGTTATGTTTTTAATTGAGGAAGAATAGGGAGTGGTAGCCATATTATTAACAAAGGCAAAATAGATGATTAAGAAGTTAAGACAATATAAATCTATTTACACTAGAAAATCAATAAATGTAGAAAGTAACAGAACCATTAACAAAACAAAATACATTAGAATAAAATGAGACATCATTTGTATAAATTCAGTAAATATAGTGAATGGCTACTAGTGCATCTGAAATGCCTAACGGTCAAAACCAATAATTACAAATTGTATAAAATCCACAAGGAAATTAACAAATCTAAGGCAAGTAACTAGCCACGAATAAGGTGTAAATCATTTTAAAAGAAAAATGTTATAATAAGAACTTAAATTAAAAGAAATATGTAATTAACAAATGTTAACATAAATGTACAAAAGTTAATATCTAATAGAACATGACCTTATGAGGTATTATTTTAATCTTTGAAAGGAAATACATACAATAGTGATAATATATAGTACTCAGGAAGGAAGATAGAAGAATAAAATCAATCAGAAGGTATATAGTAAATTTGAATAAAAATTCAAATATGATAACAATGGTAATAAACCATGCCTTAGCCAATCAAAGGGTCTAGGTTACCATAGAAATGGGCCGTTGGTTACTAATTTTCCGTTAATTTTCAGTACTCGAATAATGACGCTTGTGTAGTAGGGACGCAAGATTTTGTATGACACGAATTTTACTTTAAAATGTTTAAAAACTAGTCAAAAACCAAAAACACGTACCAGTGAGAAGGAGATGAAGAGGAATAACATTTAACTGATGTCCAGGAACAATATAAACGAAAATTAAAAGCAGAAATTCCAAAGACTAATTAGAAAAGGACGCCAGCAGCCTAAGTCACTCAAAATTGATGAATTTTCCATTTCCAAAGAACAACGATCTATCACAAACCTTCTGAACTGATAAGTATCATTTAAATACCCTAATCCCAGGAATAAAAGCACATTAAATATTTCTCATATCTATACAAACTCTCACTATGAATTAAAATTAATTTTCTTTCAAGGATTAAATAAAGCAAACTTGTGTAGAAAAACTTGTTAACTGAAAAATAACCTCGCACAAGATTGCGAACTTTTGTAACACCTATTACTACACTGCAGAACAAATTGTAGCCACACTTTATATTATTTAAGTACGGATAATGTACGTGTTACCTACCTCACTCTTCAACATATTTATAACTATAAGTACTTACCATAGTTATGTAGTTCATTTGCATATCTATCGGGTGAATTACCATGCTTCCGGATGCCACGTGCTCAAATCGTTTACACTGAATATGTTAATTATACCTAAGGGTGCCAAAGTGTCGTTAAACGAGAGGTAGAAGCAGCACGGGTTAGAGAAATAACGTCTCACACACATAGGTTTGAATATAGCACATTTTTAATTATCGTTATAGTTACTCAGTTACAAAACAAAGAAAGGGTTAAATTACATTGGAATCGTAGTACAAAATGGCGGCTCTGCAGTTCCGCTCTTATTTAGTAGTTATCGTTATCATCTTCCCCATCTTATACTTTAATCTGACAGTCGGAAGATAATCATTTTATATAGCAATTGCAATATTTCATACATTTATTAAATTTTAATACCCCTTTTACCCATAAACCAATGTCTAGTTGTTGTTGGCCGACATTTGCTCACACTCTCTCCCTCACATACTGATGTTACAAATAATAAATTTTTAACGTTTAATATCTTATTAGAGCTCTAATTTTGAAAATAAGAATGATAATAGTAGTGACTTTCCTGAAAGTAGTTGCAGTTGTGTAGCTTAGACGTTTTCCATGGTCCGGCCGTTGGCTGGCGTACTTCGGTGTTATTAGTACTGTCTGTTTTGTCTGTTGCTTCACTGAATTTACATATTTAGAAACTTGTACTGTTCACTGTTAACTGATGCTTACATTTTTAAATTTCGTTACACTTTTACTGGTTAAATTTTACCAGAAAGAAATGTACGTGTTGTCGCGATGACAAAGATCTTCAGAGTGGGCCGACGTTGTGTCGAATTGTCGACAAGTGGAGGGGATCAATTGTGATCCACTATTCGTCCGCATCAGTTGACGGCATTGTTCCTCGTCATTGTTGTGACGTGTGTCAATATTTGTAATATCATTTTGTTTGTGTCGATCAGAATCGCCATTGTATATGTTTTCCTTCACACGTACGCCCTCGGCCTTGAAATAAATCGTATCGATGAAACTGCGTCATATGTGCAGACATAGGGAAATGGACCTAACCATACTTTATATATATGAATACCATAAAAAATATTATGTAACATCCTTGAACCCCATAATTATGACAACAGGCCCTTTTTGTCCCGTTACATATGGTAGTGTACTTTTTTATTGTAACCATATTTAATATTTTCTTTATAATCTAAAGGACTCCAGATTTTGGATGAGTTGACGTATAATATACAAACAGTAGCCATGATGGCATCAGAATAGCTCGTTCAAAACCAATTTCGTCAACTTGAGATAATGCGTTTCATGTTTTATGTCGGGGCAAATTTATTGAATACTAAATTATAATATTATTGTCATATTACTTAATTACCAAACAATCATTAAAGAAACAGTACAGAGTGTAACCATTGTTTTATTTCATAGGAAATTGTATTATATATGTGTGTGTTAGCGAACTTACAGATCAAACAACTAGCGCTTTCGCTATCTGTGCAATACAGTAAGCTGTACAAAGGCGGGAACCGATTCGAACGCTCCAGCCGTCACCGCTGAAAACACCATACTAACATATTAATTCATAAATTTAATTGTTTTCAACAAACAATTTGGCGCCACCCGGGATTCACAAACCCCTATGAAATTACAGGTAAGGTTTCCACTAGGTTGTACTGATAATTGTGACAACGCTACGGACTTCGTTAGCAACAACCATTGATGTAACGACAAGGTGTGAGACGAACACACCACACTAATACATAAAATACCATATACACGTTTTTTCACGGAAACACCAGCCGTAATTTAAACGTTACAATATGTATATTTATTTGTATCCATTTTCATACTTATTGTATCCATATGTAAGGCTGAGGATGGGAACAATAAATTTCCCAAAACATGTTCCACATAAGGGAAAAACATCTTGAGATAAAGTAATTATAAATATTAAACATATTATACATGCATTAAGAAATAGACTGAAATTATTTTATGTATATCATAATTAATTTTACATGTTATATATAAGAAATCAAATTAATATAGAGCATTATTTTTAAAATACATATGTCAAACTTTTTTCAAATGCAAAAAAATATAATTATTTTATTCCTACAATTGACATTATTGTGCAAATGTGTGTATATTATACACCAATATGTAGAGGATGAAAGGGGCTGTTATGTGAAATAAACAGAACGTCTATAGTAGTTACAAAGATAAAATAACAGATCCACAAAGTTACTTCAAAATGCCCAGTCCACGGGGGCCGCACAATGCATGAAACGTCCACACCTCAAAGTGTCAAACATGTTCAAAACATGCATGTTGTTTACAAATGTCAGTACATGAATGGTCTTCAGTAACATACAGTACTTCCTTGTTGCACAAACACATTTTACAGATATTATTAATACTGAACATTCTGTCCATTCTGCTAAAGGGTATACGAGACGTATTATTTCTAAAAGAATAAAATCAATTTTTTTTATGTACAGATACCTATAAAGTTAATATGATATAAATTGATGAAATCTTCTTTAAGCCATGAGCTCATAATGGCTCTTTAGGCCATAATGTTATTATGATTAATGGTAGAAGACATGGTTTTAGAAACAGAGACTATTGAACTGTAATTTATATTGAACAAACGTTTTGTAAAATTAGAATTTTTTATGGTGTCCTTACTTTTTTTATGATATAGAATTTTTTTAAAGGTTGGTTCCTTTACTGCTAGAAGCTTTGAAGAAAGTATTTATATTCTTGGATTTTATTGTCCATGACGTGTCCGTTTCTTAACTAAATACAACTATTTCATTAACGACTCGGAACACAAAGTTTTTTATGAGTAAAAACATAAAGTTTCACCTTACAACCTGAACCGGTTTCAGAACCTCTGAAGAAGCTTTTTAAAAGTGAAAACCGGTTCAGGTTGTAAGGTAAAACTTAATGTTTTTACTTATAAAAAACTGTGTGTTCCGAGTCGTTAATGAAATAGTTGTATTTAGGAAAGTATTTATATTTTATAAACTTACCTTATCTTAATTAACTTAAATTAAGAAAACCTTTAACCAACAATGAATGTTGGAGACTTTCTTAGTTAATTCATATTTGCAGGTTCAGATTTTATTGAATATGAGGCCAGACTATGAAAGCGTCATGACAAAAGGCAAAATAGTGAGCAGAAACTCCTCTGAAATGTACGTAGATTATTCAAGTGTAAGCACAGATGAGTTTGATTACATTGGAATCCTTCCAGCATCACAGGTATGTGTAATTTATATAGCATTAGTATAATGCGCCAAGATGTGATCAATATCTAGCCATCTTTTGTAGGTATTCCATCTCTTTTCCCAAAGGTTTTTAAAAAATATATATAAACACTTGGTACGTTTCACAGATTTTATTTAACTCTGACAGCTGTTTCAACGTCCTAGCCATTGTCAAAGAAATGTAACATAGTTGAGCCAGCAAATTAAGCAAAGAAGAATGACTCGAAATAGAGCACATCATAGCGGCAAAGTGTGGGATCACCATTATATATTATACTTTTTTAGCGTACCGTGTCACTTATTTAAAATAATTATATAATTTTATTATAAACATCCACCAAAATCATTAAATTTACTAATTTTGGTGGATGTGTATAATAATATTATAACAAATCAGTGGCATAATGTTTAGCAAAATAATTATATAATTACCTTTTATCCACTCGAGTGACACAAAGTTTCGTCTAGTTATAACGCGTTTCAGGCACAAAGTCCCATCCTCAGATAACACTGATATTAATTTAAAACTAACTATAATATAAAATTGTAACCATGATTTTGGTTATGTCATTTAAATAAAAATAAAACTTTAGATCGCATGTGAAATTGTTAAATGAAGTACAGCCGGAGCCCCCACATGCGTGTACTCACTACCGCGATCGTCATGCGACTGGTCAAAGATTAAAATCTAAACCGATGGGAGTGTCGAAAAAGTTGTTCGATGCAAAATTTATCTGATCATTTAATAAATTATTTTTGGTGGTAGTATTTTTTATAGCTTTATAAATTTCAAATTCTTCCAGACTATCCATCCGTTTACCTTTATTACAAAAATGCAACGCTGTTAAATTTTCTTCAAAGCTAGTATATTTGTGTCCGCTTGATATTAAATGTTGCGCAAAATTGGATTTATTATTATTCGGCTTGGGAATATGTTCTAAAAATCTTGTATAAAAACCTCTGCCTGATTGACCGATGTAGAAAGCCTCACAATCGTCACATTTTATTTTGTATACACCGGATTTCTTTTTTACAGGTACTTTGTTCTTGTTTTTGAAATAATTTCCCAAGTTATTATTTGTTTTAAATGATAAGATATAGTTTTTATCTTTGAGAACGGGTCTTAAAATATTGGGCATAATACCTGTAAAATTAGCTGAAAGATATTTACAATCTTTATTGCTTACTTTAATAAAGTTTGAATTTTTATTTTTTAAACGTTTTCTATGTTTATTTATTATTTTGTCTACTATTGTAGGTTTATACCCGTTGTTTATAGCTATTTGTTTAATAGTGCTTACCTCATTTAAGTAGTCTTCTTTTTCAAGGGGAACATTTAAAAGTCTGTTTACAAGACTGTTAAATACTGCCATTTTTTGTGTAACAGGATGATGTGATTCGTAACGTATTACTGTGTCAGTATTAGTGTGTTTCCTAAAAATTTTGTATTTTAAATTATTTCCGTTATGTGATACAGTTAAGTCTAGAAAATTAATATTTTTGTTGTTTTCGATCTCCATAGTAAATTTTAATTTATTATGAATTTTGTTTAAGTAATTCTTAAATAATTCTATTTGTCTGGTATTCCCGTTGAATATAATAAAGGTGTCATCTACATATCTGGAATAATGGATGATTTTATTGGCGAAATAATTATCTTTTAAAATTTTTGTATTTTCTAAATGATTTAAATATAGGTCTGCCAGGATGCCTGAAAGTGGAGACCCCATGGCAAGGCCTTCATTCTGTTTATAATACGAATCTTCAAATGAAAAATAGTTTTGATTAAGAATGATTTTTAATATCATCATCAGTTGGTTAACTTTCTGTATTTCCAATGAACCATTATTTATTAAATTATGTCTGAGTAAAGTTAATGTTTCTTCAATAGGCACATTAGTATATAAATCTACTATGTCGAAGGATACTAGCTTGTAGTTTGGTTGAATTGTAACATGGTTGACTTTTTTGATAAAATCTTTATAGCTTTTAACACTCCGATTATTTTCTAAGTTGGTATGCTCTCTGATGATTTTTACTAAAGTTTTTGCTATTTTATAACCGGGGGCAGTTGTAAAATTAACCAAAGGTTGTAATGATCGAAATTTTAAAAAATTTTAATTCCTCGATCAAGTGACACGTTCCCACACTCAAGTCGACGGACACAAGCCCAGGTCGTAAATAATGACGAATCGAGGGCACGTCAAACCCGACGACAGAGCGAAGACAAAGAAAAAATGTCTGAGCACTGCACACAATGAGTATTTCAAGGCGTCACTGACAGCTAGCCGTTTGTCAAAATTTACAGCACCCAACAATCTGAAACAAAGACTTCGTCCAGCTGCCGAGTTACACGGAATCGAGATGGAACGCCTGCTGTGGAAGCAAAGTGTAACTGCTCAATTATGAAAGGCTTTACTATGTTACAAAGGAAGTACAGAGCAATTTTAACGGAGAGATAGACAATAGACGTAACTCAGTGAATACTGCCAGTGTACCCTGCACAGCGTGAAAACACATTCTTGACAGTTTACTGAAATTTACGACTGAAAAGTAGAATTTCACCGAAATGAAGACAACGAAGGGTTGATAATCGGCGGAACGAACGTCGTGGAACTTAGACAATTAACCAAGACCTGGAGTCTGTTAACAAAAGCTCAGTCAGAACCTTAGGGAAAGTCTAAACAAAGGATAACAGAAGGCCATGAAATTGTCCTAATTTCTTAGAATCTGTGCTACGCTCGTCACATGAAACACTCCGGGGATGACGACGACCAACCAGCATCAAGCATCTTCTAAGAGAGCTCGTGGAGAGAGTAGGAAGGGTTCGGCCGACGAATCGTGAAACAGTGGATGAGATCTACAGAAGGGTAGGAATTTGTACGACCAATCAAGAGCCCTAGAAGGCGTAGAGATCGAAACTTAGACTTATGGGTAAGATGTTCCAATAAAACTGTTTGGCGAAGACGCGGAGCGGGCAGTCAAGTAGTTAATCGAGAGTCAGTAATTTTCAATCAGGCAGTCAAGTAGTTAATCGAGAGTCAGTAATTTTCAATCAGGCAGTCAAGTATTCAATCGAGTAGTCAAGTCGTTCAATCGAACAGTTAGTCGCAGTTAACAGTCAGTCGGTAGTCAAGAGTATGTAGTTAATAGTAGCAGTTGGTAGTCGCAATTAATAGTCAGAAGTTAGTGCGTACGATAGACAGACGATTGATTATGTCGACCGACCGGATTCACTAATTTGTAAATTCATAAGTGAACAAAGACATCGGTATAGTCACACTTATACACAATTCTGTGCGGAAATATAAACTATGAGTGCGTACGGGACTTGAAATCTCAACTGACGCGCACATAATAATATACTAATTAACATTTAAAGTAGAACAGTGAGTGTCACCTCAAACATTCTCACATCATAACGTATCACCATGTTGAACAATTAGTTGAATAAACTATACCAAACAATTAAGCACGCAGTACGCGATACACCCAAAATAGACGGCACAGTTAACCATGTACACAAATATGGCAAACTTTCAGAACAATTCAAGTTAATGACAACATTAACACCTCACTATTTGAACTCCGGACACTCGACATCAGCGGGTTACCACAATACCATACACATGACGGGAGTGGAGATTTAGTGGAGTGAAGTGAAATTATCAGTGCTCTGCGTAACAGTGATTATGATCTTCGACGAATCATCTAGAAAGTGTCTTCTCACGACGACGGAATTGGATAAACACTCTCAAAGATAAGCTTTATGTCTACTTAATCTTAGTAGTATATACTACACTACTGTTCTGTTGCCTCTTTTCAAAGAACTAACCCCAAGAGAATAATTACATATGAGTCATATGAATCATAAAATCTATAAAATAACACTAACGTAATTCGTTATCTGAGAAATAATGAACGCATTTTAGGTAGGAATAAGTATAATTGTTGATTGTTTATTATTTGTGTATGTTTTATATATGTGCATTATTTACTGCATTTGAATGTACCATGTGTTTATGTTTCAGGAAACATCGTATAAATTGAATAATTGTATTTATATCATGTGCTTTAATATGTATGTAATTTGCAGGATATAGTTACTTACTTCAGTAAGATGTGTAATAAATAAGTAGTTAATTTACAGTATTCATGCGTTCATTATTGAAATTTCACCTTTGTTATTGATGTATTTTCATTCTAAGTATTACACCAAAAATCTCATAACTTATGCTAAACATCAATGGATACAATAAACTCGACCATTGAAACGTCTGATTAATAGACTCATAAAATCATATTTAATTTAGTCATTGTGTTGAGTCAAATCTGACGAATAGAAATAATTTTAGATATATCAATTTTAACGTATTACATAAATCTTTAATTAATATGATTCATAATTGTTGAGTAATTAATCCGCGCAGATAATTAGCACAGATTAATATTCACTAGATGTAAATGGTTTACACAATTAATTACCACAGATGTAAATTATACTTACACCACTAAATGTAAATGGCTGCACAACGCTTGGCATTAAATGTAAATGGAAACCAGCTTTAGGGCGAGATACATATGAGAAAGTGATAAACTCACATAAAATACCACTAGTCCCATTTACTAAATGTAAATCATTTATATCACGATTAGCATAATAAATAAACCCCATTTATGCTAACTATAAATGGCGCCCATCGCATGGCAAAAGAGAGCAGACAGTAGTATTTAGACTAATTACAATAATATAGTACGTAAGACATTATTAAATAAGTGTAAGGTTAGCTTGACTGGTGAATGATAACGCGAAGCAAGGCGAAAATGGCTAGCGGTAGTTCTGATAGCATGGACTTTGACGTTAACAACCAGTTAGGCGCACCCGACACCAACGAAGAAAACTCATCAGTCGTCGAACCAAATATGACGGAGGAGACGTCAGAGGTCAGAGCGCGGGGACAGGAGTCACAGCAACCACAAGAGTCCCAGCAATCACATGAAGAGGCATCGCTACGTTCATTGTTGATGGACTTCATGCGCACGAATAATGAAAGCTTCAAGATGATGAATCAGAAATTCGATCAACATAAAGAAGAAATTAAAGAAGAAATCAACCAGAAATTCAATCAAATTAATGAAAATTTTAATAATTATAAAGAAGAAATTACGCAACATATGAATGAGCAGTTCAAGCTGTTTCGTACAGAAATACGTGAATACAAGGATACCTGGAACGTGGATGGAAACGAAGTCCAGAAGAAGCAAGAAGAAGTGATGAATGAGAATTACGAAGACGTACGGAAAGTACAAGACACTGATAACACTGTTGATTTTACGGATGTATCAGCTACTAAGAAATTATCAACTATTCGATCTAACGTAAGTTCAAGAAACAAATGGATTAAGAAGAAAAATGACTTTGTTCCTTTGTATATGAGGAAGTGGGAAGAGGAGTGTCCAGACGTGGATAAAGATAGTAAAATTTTACTACCACCAGGTAGAACGCATAAAAGGTACAAATTAAGAAACGCGAGAATAGATACGGCATCAGTGAATTCTATGATGAAGTATCCAGCTTGTGAAATAAGCATAGACCGGCGAAGTAGTCGAGCTGCATCAATAAGAAGCATGAAGGGAAAGTTTAAAGTTGAAACAAATACCGCATGTTATAAGGCTAAAAGCAAATTTACACAAGCCATGGATGACATGAAACGGAAGGACCTACAAGATCCGTATGCATGTTCATCATGGACAAGAAACGTCATGAGGAAGAGGAGAAGAAAAATCTCTACTAGACGACTTAAAAATGTTGTAAAGGATCGTGATAGTACTGGAGGAAGAGTCCAAGCACTCGGGGTAAGATCTCTTAGGAACCTAAGAAACAAAATTTTATTATGTAAACACACGAGTAGTAAACTGACTGTCGAACAACGGAATTGTATACAGACTTGGAAACGGCGGCAAAAGCAGAACGGCGCGTGTTTACTTAGTGAAAGCTACTGGAAAAAGCGGCAAAAACTACTCACTGTATATGTGAGCAATGGAAATACGGTTGCGAAGGGTTGTCTAAGCCAAGGGAGGCAGTTTAAAGCGTGCTGGCCTGAGGCAGACCGACAAAAAGGAAAGTGGGACACACCTCTCACTCACTCACATAGAACGAGACGGAGAATGGTCATAAATCTTAGGCGCGCAAGTGCAGCACATTGTAGCGGAATAACGGGGACGGCCAACCAGCCATTGGAAAAAATATGTTACACAAAACCCAAGGTCAAACACCTTAATGTTTACAAACAAAAACGCGTGCGTTAGTAACAGCACGATAGTGACGGGACATAAAAGTATGTCATCACAAATGTAAATTAAGAATGAATAAATGAAAACGTATTAAGAAGACGATTTTAAGAATGTTTGAAAATGTAATGATGAAATTAGATAGTACTGAATAAAATACATTAAATACATTGGTTGTATGGGAATACATAAACCAAAGAAAATAATTAAAGATGAATATTGATGAATGAAGAGTAGAAGATTAATGAATGAAATTAAAACAAAGCCACGTATGAGCTTGTACAACATACGGCAAATTAAAGTGCATTAAGCGTATCATGAGCCAGCGAACGGAAGTATAGATAACACGAGTGGTAGCGACGACTCCCGGCGACCAGCAGAAGACATAGTTTAGGTAATTTGCTCGCGCGGCCAGTCCAGCTAACCAAATAATGATATGCATTTTACTTGTTGTGTTTAGTCTGTATTTCAATGCTAACTGTGTTTGTGATCAGCACATAATTGTCATTCGTTATGTTAATTAGACGTATAAATACCAACATATACAGAAAGTGATTTGTGAAATGTACCATGTGTCAGAAGGACAGTGTAATACTATGACACAGGACACCAAAGACGTTAATAATTATGAATAATAACTTGTTAAAATGTAGAGACTCGAATAATTTGTTTATGTAAATAATAATTCAAAATGGACGATTGTTTTATAACTTTAAGAGTATGCATCACGAAGTATGCTGATTCCTTAACTATTTAATTAATATGTATGTTTCTTTTACCAATGTAATCATTTATAACATGTTACGAATTGACCATATGTATATATTTGTTAGTATCAACTGTATTCTAGAGACAGTAATGACAAGTTTAAAAGTATTTTATTGCTATATAGGTCATCGACATAAGATCGATTAATATAATGGGTAGCTAATCTACAGCTTATCTAATACATTGTGTATAAAGAATAACGAGACAAACTGTCAAATGGACAAACGTCCATGTCTTAAATTCAATTATTTACTCGAAATCGTATTGTACAGTCCGCATATGGACAGACAAAGTGTAAAAATGCGTTCATTCACTCAGATGTGCGGCAATAAATTCATATGACCATATAAAACATTAAGATGGGGAATAACAATTAATTGCTTCCTATGAGAGAGAGATGTCAGTCAACCATGTCCATTCCGAAGCAGACATCCACGACTGGGACAGAGCGCAGAAATTGGATCAGATGTCTCCCGAAGTCCAACATCCAATCCAATTTGGGGACAATGTAATGATCGAAATTTTAAAAAATTTTAATTCCTCGATCAAGTGACACGTTCCCACACTCAAGTCGACGGACACAAGCCCAGGTCGTAAATAATGACGAATCGAGGGCACGTCAAACCCGACGACAGAGCGAAGACAAAGAAAAAATGTCTGAGCACTGCACACAATGAGTATTTCAAGGCGTCACTGACAGCTAGCCGTTTGTCAAAATTTACAGCACCCAACAATCTGAAACAAAGACTTCGTCCAGCTGCCGAGTTACACGGAATCGAGATGGAACGCCTGCTGTGGAAGCAAAGTGTAACTGCTCAATTATGAAAGGCTTTACTATGTTACAAAGGAAGTACAGAGCAATTTTAACGGAGAGATAGACAATAGACGTAACTCAGTGAATACTGCCAGTGTACCCTGCACAGCGTGAAAACACATTCTTGACAGTTTACTGAAATTTACGACTGAAAAGTAGAATTTCACCGAAATGAAGACAACGAAGGGTTGATAATCGGCGGAACGAACGTCGTGGAACTTAGACAATTAACCAAGACCTGGAGTCTGTTAACAAAAGCTCAGTCAGAACCTTAGGGAAAGTCTAAACAAAGGATAACAGAAGGCCATGAAATTGTCCTAATTTCTTAGAATCTGTGCTACGCTCGTCACATGAAACACTCCGGGGATGACGACGACCAACCAGCATCAAGCATCTTCTAAGAGAGCTCGTGGAGAGAGTAGGAAGGGTTCGGCCGACGAATCGTGAAACAGTGGATGAGATCTACAGAAGGGTAGGAATTTGTACGACCAATCAAGAGCCCTAGAAGGCGTAGAGATCGAAACTTAGACTTATGGGTAAGATGTTCCAATAAAACTGTTTGGCGAAGACGCGGAGCGGGCAGTCAAGTAGTTAATCGAGAGTCAGTAATTTTCAATCAGGCAGTCAAGTAGTTAATCGAGAGTCAGTAATTTTCAATCAGGCAGTCAAGTATTCAATCGAGTAGTCAAGTCGTTCAATCGAACAGTTAGTCGCAGTTAACAATCAGTCGGTAGTCAAGAGTATGTAGTTAATAGTAGCAGTTGGTAGTCGCAATTAATAGTCAGAAGTTAGTGCGTACGATAGACAGACGATTGATTATGTCGACCGACCGGATTCACTAATTTGTAAATTCATAAGTGAACAAAGACATCGGTATAGTCACACTTATACACAATTCTGTGCGGAAATATAAACTATGAGTGCGTACGGGACTTGAAATCTCAACTGACGCGCACATAATAATATACTAATTAACATTTAAAGTAGAACAGTGAGTGTCACCTCAAACATTCTCACATCATAACGTATCACCATGTTGAACAATTAGTTGAATAAACTATACCAAACAATTAAGCACGCAGTACGCGATACACCCAAAATAGACGGCACAGTTAACCATGTACACAAATATGGCAAACTTTCAGAACAATTCAAGTTAATGACAACATTAACACCTCACTATTTGAACTCCGGACACTCGACATCAGCGGGTTACCACAATACCATACACATGACGGGAGTGGAGATTTAGTGGAGTGAAGTGAAATTATCAGTGCTCTGCGTAACAGTGATTATGATCTTCGACGAATCATCTAGAAAGTGTCTTCTCACGACGACGGAATTGGATAAACACTCTCAAAGATAAGCTTTATGTCTACTTAATCTTAGTAGTATATACTACACTACTGTTCTGTTGCCTCTTTTCAAAGAACTAACCCCAAGAGAATAATTACATATGAGTCATATGAATCATAAAATCTATAAAATAACACTAACGTAATTCGTTATCTGAGAAATAATGAACGCATTTTAGGTAGGAATAAGTATAATTGTTGATTGTTTATTATTTGTGTATGTTTTATATATGTGCATTATTTACTGCATTTGAATGTACCATGTGTTTATGTTTCAGGAAACATCGTATAAATTGAATAATTGTATTTATATCATGTGCTTTAATATGTATGTAATTTGCAGGATATAGTTACTTACTTCAGTAAGATGTGTAATAAATAAGTAGTTAATTTACAGTATTCATGCGTTCATTATTGAAATTTCACCTTTGTTATTGATGTATTTTCATTCTAAGTATTACACCAAAAATCTCATAACTTATGCTAAACATCAATGGATACAATAAACTCGACCATTGAAACGTCTGATTAATAGACTCATAAAATCATATTTAATTTAGTCATTGTGTTGAGTCAAATCTGACGAATAGAAATAATTTTAGATATATCAATTTTAACGTATTACATAAATCTTTAATTAATATGATTCATAATTGTTGAGTAATTAATCCGCGCAGATAATTAGCACAGATTAATATTCACTAGATGTAAATGGTTTACACAATTAATTACCACAGATGTAAATTATACTTACACCACTAAATGTAAATGGCTGCACAACGCTTGGCATTAAATGTAAATGGAAACCAGCTTTAGGGCGAGATACATATGAGAAAGTGATAAACTCACATAAAATACCACTAGTCCCATTTACTAAATGTAAATCATTTATATCACGATTAGCATAATAAATAAACCCCATTTATGCTAACTATAAGGTCTAATAGGAGTATTCTGTTTATGTACTTTCGGGAGACCTCTTAAACAAGGCGCACTAGCATTTATTGGTTTTAGTGAAGATTGTGTGCGTTTATCAAATAATTGCGTGCATTTATTTATTGTTTTGTTTAATTCTAAATTGTATTTTTTAGTAGGGTCGGACGTCAATTTTGTAATATTGTTGTCATTTATAAAGTTGTATACTTTTTGTGTGTATTCTTCAAGCTTCAGCATGGCTATAGAATTTCTCTTATCTACCTTAGTTAAGTAAATATTATTATTAGAAAGTTTTTTGTTTAGTTGTATGGCTATACGTTGTTCATGTTGTGCTTTAGTGTAATTAAATTTATTTTGTATATAATTATTGTTCTTGTTTTTAATTATTTTATTAAACTTATTGTTTACTAATATTCTTATTTCATTTTGTTTATCTGGGTCAGGAATGTTTTTTATCACCGACTCGGCTTCTATTATTTCTTTAATTAAGTTATGTTTATTTTTGAGGTTGGGGGGAAAATTATAATTTAGTCCTTTGCTGATAAGTTTTGTTTCTGCGTCAGTTAAAGTGACGTCTGTTTTATTTATTATTCTAGGGTAAAAATTGTGTGTGCTTTCGGCGTTATCTTTACATTTACTGTTTCTCAAATGGCTGATTTTAATTGCCTGTTTATGTTTGTGAAGTTTAATCTTATTTGTAATGTATCTGTTAATTTGCTCTATGATACTATCGATCAATGCAGGATTCTCTTGTTATATAGTTCCAATTGTGACTTATACATAGCCGAATTTAATGATATTTTCTTGCTATATAGAAATTTAATTTCTTCTTTGATTCTAAATGTACTAGCATATTGTTCGGTTTTTCTGGCCAGTCTGGAGGAATTATTAATTTTAATTTTAGCATAATTTGGAATTAAATTTTGACGTAAACAGATTTTATTAAATTTTATATGCAAATTAGTTTTGAATAATTTAAGTTTAAGATTTTGGTATTTATACGGGATACTTGCCTTGTATGGCTCCATTTTATATTATACATTAAATATATAAATATTGTAACTCTCTACTTTTACTATTTAATTAGTTACATTTATCTTGTGTGTACTAGTAATAATTACTTTCACTTTTAAAACCGGACGCCATGTTGTCAGATTGGGCAACATCGTACAAGTTTACATTTAGGACCAGAATTCGGGTAACACGAACCAGGGTTGTGAAATATATTACCTGAAATAATTGTACTCAAGATAAAATGTACAAGTGACTTTTTATTTTTAAGATGAATCTAAATACATACTGAAAACTGACTCTAATAGGTACCAAACACGTACATATTATGCCATGGTGCGTTTAGCAAACATTAAACCCTCCAAAATACCTACAAGTAAACATGAAACATTTGATATGTGATTATTAAACATTAAACATATATATATCTCGCACAACCCAGCATAATTTAAGTCACTCTCTCTCTCTCACACTCTCTCTCTCTCTCTCTCTCTCTCTCTCTCTCTCTCTCTCTCTCTCTCTCTCTCTCTCTCTCTCTCTCTCTCTCTCTCTGGTACAATTTATTTATTTTTTGAGCTCATTTAACTTTTTTTTAAATAAAAGTTGGTTTAAAATTGGTCATTTTAATATTGAATGAATTTTGAGTTGGTCATTATAATATTGAATGATGTTGATTTACTGAATGAATGTTGGAACGTTCTCACCAAATTTGACAGCTACTTAGCTGCGGTTGTTTGTCCGGTAAAACATCGCACACCGCGAGTTCACCGATTTCGCTACCGGTCACATCTTGGAGTATTACACTTTACTGCCCCAACATTTCCGATATTTTAGACAGTTAATTAACCACTTTTGGTGGTGTAAAAGTTAAAATTTACACTTGGTGAACCCTTTTTGCCGGCCGGCTACGTTCACGCTTCCTGATGAAATGACACACAGTCTTTGTTTCACATTGCGTAGGTGGGGTAAAAGCGACGTCATCAGGCTTTTGTTCATATAGCCAAGCCTTGAGTTGTTTACGGAAATATGCATTCCTCACCACTGACGTCATCAGGGCTCGTCACTTTATCTTGGTATGTGACATACGTTTTTTGCTGTGTTTTGTCGTTTTGCAATGAAAACGGTCAGAATCCTGTCAATTCACATTTGCGTATTATAAAATATTTATATAGTCCACTCACCACAGCTTTACAGGGATTATGAAATATTTAAATAATTATTACCAAATTGTTAAAAATGAATGATATAATCAAACGCGATTAGGGGTTTTATAGTTTATTATTATAATCAAATTTACGTTACGTTTAAGTTAACTTGAAACAAAATAACTGTGTGGTTATTTAAACTTATATTTGATTCGTTTTCTCTGATGTATTTTATAACGTAATGAGATTGTTGGTATCGTCCTCCTTTCGTAAAGCCCCACGTTGTATGCGTCAATTTATAATCAACCGCTTGCTACGCGTTGTTATTTAAAATTATTATGTTTATTTGTTTATAGTAATTGTACTAAAATAATAGTTAAATTCCGTTTAAAGCCACACGGGTTGTCTAATCTATTTGTAATAAAATGAAAACGCGTGTGTTTACAATTAACTTGAAGTAAAATAAAAGAGTGGTTGTTGTTTAAATTTAAATTCGTGGTTAAAATATTAAAAGTCTCATTAAAACAAAATTCCTCTATGGGTGAAGTGTTCTTTTGAGATAACTCAATGTTGAGAATGGTTAATTCTACTTGAAGGTGACTAATGTAGTAAAGTATCTTACCATACAACATTCAAAGTTACTCACAGTGTTTACAATGGTTTAATTATACTTGTTTTTTAAAGAATTCCCTTGTATTAAATAAATAAATAATGAAGTTAATTATATTTAAATGTTAGATTAACTTAAATTAAAACATGAAGTATGGCAGTTGATTGCTTGATAGTAGATCTCGTCTGGTTGAAACTGGTAGTAGAAACTTCTGATTACAGGTAGTCTGAGTAAGTCAAGTCCCGTAAAGTCTGGACAATATTATAAACAAACATGTACTTTTACGTACCTGATTGCGTTTACTTGAAGTTCACTAGACTGTCAACTCAGCTTACATTCATCAACTCCCTTTGGTTGCAAGGTTATGTCACCTTGTTTATTAAATTAGTGGGCGCCACACGGATTTATTCGGGGAAAATCCCGTGTAAAACCCATACACAAAAATTATTAGATGAAAAGAAAATTTAAAATAGTTGAGTACCACTTTTTGGCAATGCTATTCCAATATGTCAAACACAACAGAAGGTTGTTTAAGTTTATTAAATGAAACTATTTAATTATTCAAAAAAATAAATCAAATCAGGTGATGCTGTTAATAATGGGTTTATTTGCACCCTTATAGTGAATTAAAAAAGATACACATAATGTAAACCTACAAAGTTGTACAATAAAAGTTAGTTATTATATGCCTCATACGGCTTGCTCAGAACATGAATTATAAATCTGGTTAAGTCCAGATATTATTTATTTTAATATAAAATTATTACAATTATTAATGTTATTATTACTATTATTGTTATTATTATTATCTCAGTTGTGAATTCTTTGAGACACGAAAGAAAACAATTATGCCTACACAGTATCCAATGATACAATTGATCAACAAAGTTTTAGGTTACTTTTACCAAGTAATTGAAAAAAAACGATCTATTGAAAGATCGTGCGTTTCATCAACGCTTGCTTTTTTAATGACAATCTTTATCAATTGAGAGCCCTTACAACTAACATATAGCTTACTTACTAATAACAAAATTTGAATAATAAATCGAAACGTGGTGTAATCTTAAATACTGTTTTTGTGTTTTGCGTCAGTACAGGTTATGGTAGCAAAAATACAAGTTATTGCACTCAGATCAAGATTAATAATAATTGCACTTTTACCTTCAGAGTTTTAATTATTTAATTAAAACCTTTTATCACTTAAGTAATCGGATTATAGTGATTACTTTGTTTCGGCACTAATTCGCACAAGAACAGAATAATGCGATCCTCTTCTGATTAAAATGGATCGTGAATAATGACAATAAATTATTTTCTGTTCGTCATTCCCGCACAAATTAAAATAAACTGCACTTAAACACTGTCGTTGGTTGATGATGAACTTGAAGTAAAATTTCTTGTCGTTAACTATTGGTTCCGGAGTACAAGGTAACTGACGCTATGTGTTATAAAGAAAAACGTAGCGGAGACGAGCGTACGTCTGTTCTGCTCGCTAGTTAGTAAAGGTCTTTTTCCAAAATTCGCTGGTTTGTCTTTATATACCCTTCTCTTGGATCGGGCTTAGGTAAAATTATTATTTAATAACTAATTTTCTTATTGGTCCAGACAGGTGAGACGAGGATGACGTATCACTTTTTGGCGGTTGATAACGGTTATTCTAACTGTCAAATGTTGAGATGATTGACAGGTTGCTTCTGTTGTCATTGTTGTTATTATTAGTACTCAGATTCCTGATGTCCATTTAGAAAATGATGCTAACAGTTGTAATACGCTTAATACCGTCACGATTGAGTTGATATTATTATCAAATTAAAGATTGTTTTGTTTCCTTTAAATTGATATCACTCGATCTCGAATTACTTTCACTTTAACCGACATTGTTAGAAAATCAATGTTCGGGTACACTATTCTTACTGTCGTCTGCTCTTTATGAGTCGCCGATTTTACACTTTTGGTTAACCTTGCTCGTATCCACATAACATTTTATTAATCAAATGTTTATGTGCGGACACCATTAATACTGTACTGACGTTTTTTTCACTGAACTTTACTTGTACACCTTAATTCTATACATAGTAATAAATGATCGTACTGACTATGACATTTCGTTCACCGTTAGTTTGTTTTAAGCTACTATTTACAATTAAAATTATGGCTAAATCTATCGTTTTAATAACATTTTTCGTTATGTCAATGCATAACCATAGTTCTTGTGCATTTTGGTTTGCACTGGTGATAATTATTGATAGTCATTTTATTGACTAATGTTTGGTCTAAGTTTGTTAAGTGTATCGCCTACACTGAAATTTGGCCTTAATAATGCCTATTGGTTCTCAATTCGGTAAATTATGGAGACATCTTATTTGTATAAGATTCTCTTATATAAATAGCTCTCTTTTCTGACAGGTATATTTGATGCAGAAATACATCTTAGTTCCTACAATATAGCCATTGTTAACATCGGTTTTGGCATTCATTATCTACTGTTCATTGTCACATTTATTATCAGAAAAATGCTGATTTTGCTTTCACAGTATTTAATTGCTCATTCGTTTGTTTTTTGTTTATAAATGACATTCGGTTTACATTAACTATTTACTGAATTGACAGTTGAATTTACATTTATTCTGTCCATTAGTTCGTTTTAGTCTCAGTCTAGTTGTAGTGTCAAACAGCTATTGGGTTACTGTTTCACATGGCACTTCTGCTTTATTCTTCTCTCTTGGTTTCTTCTTTCTTGTTTATTTTGACTATTCTATACCTATTTACATGGTTATTCTGTTTTTATGAAATCTGATAACATACACTTAGGTTAGGTGACATCTTGTGATGTTACATATACACCCTCTTTAAAATTGATCATTTGAAAAATTTATATTTTGTAAAATTATCAATTCATGTCAGTTTCTTAGTATACTTCAATAAAAATTTTCTCTTGTATTCCTAGATTTTTTAAACATATTATTGGTGTATTACTCTAGGTTGGCTTTTTATACAATAGTACAATTCTTAATTTACTAGTAATTTCAAGCTGCTTACTCTGTAAATCATTTAACTATAATTGATCTGGTTTCTCAAGTTAATTATTCCCTGTTTTATTTACATTCTACTTTCTCACTACATATCTTTGCATTCGTGATCATTTGGGTGGTTATTATAATTTATACCTCACAGATTCTTTCATAATATTCCTTGATATAATAAAACAATATAATTCCCTAACTGTAGTAGAGGTTTTGGAATCAGGGTGGCTCACTATGGCTAACATCCTCTGCCGTTCCTCCCTACACATTCTCAGATTCAGAGGCATTACTCTTCTCTGTCTGAGTAAAAATAAACATTGCACCTGGCAATAGTTGCACTATCACAACTCAAAAAAATATCACATATCATTCATATTCAATAATATAATATATTCACTATAATATACAAGGTATCAGAGGTTTTCATTTAGATCACATTTCTATCTTTATACTTGCTAACATACTTTCTTTCTTACAGGTAATTACTTCTTTTAGACTTGATGTTTTTTAGCTATGCTTTTATCAGCTATATAGTTACTTATGTACTAGTTAACAATTTGTTGTGGTTCATTTAAATATTTATAAGATTATACACTTGTTTTGATGCTTATAGTACTTACGCATTTGTTTGTTCTATCTAGAGTTCACAATATATTTCTGTTTTCACTATGGTTCATTAAATCTTTCTTAACGAGTTATATTCCTCCTGAATTATCAGGCTTACATTGTTTGTATACTAAATGGTTTTTTCTTTTTTTTTCTGATGTTCTCTGACATATTCTTATGATGTATCATATTTGATAATTGACAAACATTGTTCTTTCCTTTCATTTCATTATAACAATAGTTATTCTTACAATTAATACTCTTTGTTAGTTTTCTTCTCTACTCCTTCAAGTGATGGTGGTTTTCACTTATTCTGGATGATTTTATACACTATATACTATGCTGTAATTACAATTTCATTTAACAATATACTAATATCTATTTCATAGACATTCTTGGGGTTTTCATGGTTTGTTTCACAAATATTAATTTTTCTTTCCTTACATTCCATAATAATGTCCTTCTTTTTATTTTACACACTTTGTTATACTGCCTCTCTACTCCTTCAAAGGTTAGTTGGGTGAACCTTTATTCTGGACGATTTTAATTTAACATTTGAGTTTTATGAGAGGTATACTATAATCATTTTATAAACATTATGTCATATAGAATATTCATCTGGATACATATTTTTCTCTAGGTATAGTACAGTAATTGTATTTTCTTATTAAATCATTTGATTGACCTTATCTAATATTCTATCCCCTGGGGTAATAGGTCTGGTACATTTTCATCATTAACAAATGGTTTGGTTTACATCTTAAATCTACACACTTTTGTAACTTGATAAGGCGGATTGACTAGTTATAGCTAATTAGTTACCTTCAACATTTTTGGTAGTTTAACAACAAATGGGTTTGTTTATAGTAGTGGTTTTTTCCAATATATATATTTTACTTTTTTATAACATAAACGTATGGGTGAGGAATGTTGCTTCCTATTGCATATTATCCCTCCTTAATATTAATCATTGCTTACTCGTCGATATTCATGGGGTTATTTGTGCTCTTCCACTCTATTCCTATCATGCGGTTCTTCCACTTGGCGGCTACTAGATAGTCGTTGGCTCCCCGTTTCCTTGCCTTCTTCCTCTCATCATCTTTGGTATTCCTGTGTTCATTGTACTCTGGGCCTGGGCTATTATTGATATCTAGCCCTTCTTCTAATCCGGGTTGACCTTTGTTCATTTCCTGGTTGGATTCTTCCATCGCTTGGTCCCTCTTCTTCCGCATTTCCCTTATTCTTTGGGCGTACCTTTCAATAAGCTGGTCCAGTCGTTCTTGATCATTTTCCTTCTCCCTGTGAAGCTTCTTTCTTCTAGGAATATTCGCCTTAAATACCTCATTGTTTATGACCTTCTCCGTCATAACATAGTCAATGGCATGTAACGTTGTTTTAATCGTTCCGTCATCTGGGTCATTACTTAAATGGTTTAATGATCGGTTATGCACTAAGGAATCGATTGATTTTGTTTGGTGTATTTTATTTGGTGGTATATTTAATTTAATCGGATTCTCATTTAATTTTTTACCCACGGTTGTATGGTGATTTATTTTTAATATTTTTATGTAGTCTGGTTTATACTTCTTACCGTTGGTCCTTGCTCTATGACGAATACTTGGGTTGTCCACGAAGTTAATTAATCCACTCCTAGTCATTTCCAATATTTCCCTTGTAATCCTCGTCTTCTTAGAGCGTATTATTCTCTTTATCTTTGTTTCTTTCTCTCCTGTTTTCTTTATTATCTTGTTCCTTACATTTTTAATGGTAGCTTCTTTATGCTGAATGTTCTCTTCATTCCTATGGTGTGTATCCTCAGGCACCAATGCTTTCGAGTCTTCTTTATCCTCAGTTTGGTTATCAGTGTCTTTGAATTGTATACTTAATTCTTCCATGGATTCATCATTTGATACTTCTCCTATCTCTGAGTTGTCATCGTCCTTTCCTTCTTCATTATTCTCCAGCTCTGGACTCATTTGTTCCATGTTTTTGTCTTCGGATACCTTCCGTTCTTCTCCCCACTTCCGGTTATTCATGTCATCCATTTTTTGGCTAATTTTCATTAAGGTGGTGTTCAATTCTTTTCTAATTGCTTGGCTGTTATCGTCGATTTTAGCGTTCAGCGCGTCTATAGACTTATGAGTATCGTCAATCCTTTTATTTAGGTCCTCCTGTATCGACTCCACATTTTTACTAAGCGATTCCAGGTTTCTATTTAAGTCCCGATGGTCCTCCCTTATCGACTCTATATTTCTATTTAATAGTTCAATATTTCTTTGGTTCTCTTCCCGGGATTTCCTACCATCTTCCTGTAATGCTTCCATATTTTTCTGGCTGTCTTCCTTCAATGCTTCCAGATTTTTGTTCATTGAGTCATTATTTTTCGTCATCTGTTCCAGCATTCTCATCATCATACTCTCCATCCTCGTCCCTTCTGTTGTTTCGTTCGGTTGGTCGCTGACTATTATTTCCATCTCTGGTTCTACATGAGGTATTTCGTCGGCACTAGTTTCGATATTGTTGATTGTAATAATTCCCATCTCGTCTGTGGGTTGCTCTTCGTATGTATCTACATCCCGTTGCATCTCTCCTACCCTACTGTCCTTATATCTTGTATCGTACTGGTGGGTGTGCGGCATGTTAATTTTTTCGTGTCTACCGGGCTAATATAAAATATAAAAAATATATTTATTTAATATTTTTTAAGCCACACTAGTTGGTGCGCCAATTTATAATCAAACGCGATTAGGGGTTTTATAGTTTATTATTATAATCAAATTTACGTTACGTTTAAGTTAACTTGAAACAAAATAACTGTGTGGTTATTTAAACTTATATTTGATTCGTTTTCTCTGATGTATTTTATAACGTAATGAGATTGTTGGTATCGTCCTCCTTTCGTAAAGCCCCACGTTGTATGCGTCAATTTATAATCAACCGCTTGCTACGCGTTGTTATTTAAAATTATTATGTTTATTTGTTTATAGTAATTGTACTAAAATAATAGTTAAATTCCGTTTAAAGCCACACGGGTTGTCTAATCTATTTGTAATAAAATGAAAACGCGTGTGTTTACAATTAACTTGAAGTAAAATAAAAGAGTGGTTGTTGTTTAAATTTAAATTCGTGGTTAAAATATTAAAAGTCTCATTAAAACAAAATTCCTCTATGGGTGAAGTGTTCTTTTGAGATAACTCAATGTTGAGAATGGTTAATTCTACTTGAAGGTGACTAATGTAGTAAAGTATCTTACCATACAACATTCAAAGTTACTCACAGTGTTTACAATGGTTTAATTATACTTGTTTTTTAAAGAATTCCCTTGTATTAAATAAATAAATAATGAAGTTAATTATATTTAAATGTTAGATTAACTTAAATTAAAACATGAAGTATGGCAGTTGATTGCTTGATAGTAGATCTCGTCTGGTTGAAACTGGTAGTAGAAACTTCTTCTGATTACAGGTAGTCTGAGTAAGTCAAGTCCCGTAAAGTCTGGACAATATTATAAACAAACATGTACTTTTACGTACCTGATTGCGTTTACTTGAAGTTCACTAGACTGTCAACTCAGCTTACATTCATCAACTCCCTTTGGTTGCAAGGTTATGTCACCTTGTTTATTAAATTAGTGGGCGCCACACGGATTTATTCGGGGAAAATCCCGTGTAAAACCCATACACAAAAATTATTAGATGAAAAGAAAATTTAAAATAGTTGAGTACCACTTTTTGGCAATGCTATTCCAATATGTCAAACACAACAGAAGGTTGTTTAAGTTTATTAAATGAAACTATTTAATTATTCAAAAAAATAAATCAAATCAGGTGATGCTGTTAATAATGGGTTTATTTGCACCCTTATAGTGAATTAAAAAAGATACACATAATGTAAACCTACAAAGTTGTACAATAAAAGTTAGTTATTATATGCCTCATACGGCTTGCTCAGAACATGAATTATAAATCTGGTTAAGTCCAGATATTATTTATTTTAATATAAAATTATTACAATTATTAATGTTATTATTACTATTATTGTTATTATTATTATCTCAGTTGTGAATTCTTTGAGACACGAAAGAAAACAATTATGCCTACACAGTATCCAATGATACAATTGATCAACAAAGTTTTAGGTTACTTTTACCAAGTAATTGAAAAAAAACGATCTATTGAAAGATCGTGCGTTTCATCAACGCTTGCTTTTTTAATGACAATCTTTATCAATTGAGAGCCCTTACAACTAACATATAGCTTACTTACTAATAACAAAATTTGAATAATAAATCGAAACGTGGTGTAATCTTAAATACTGTTTTTGTGTTTTGCGTCAGTACAGGTTATGGTAGCAAAAATACAAGTTATTGCACTCAGATCAAGATTAATAATAATTGCACTTTTACCTTCAGAGTTTTAATTATTTAATTAAAACCTTTTATCACTTAAGTAATCGGATTATAGTGATTACTTTGTTTCGGCACTAATTCACACAAGAACAGAATAATGCGATCCTCTTCTGATTAAAATGGATCGTGAATAATGACAATAAATTATTTTCTGTTCGTCATTCCCGCACAAATTAAAATAAACTGCACTTAAACACTGTCGTTGGTTGATGATGAACTTGAAGTAAAATTTCTTGTCGTTAACTATTGGTTCCGGAGTACAAGGTAACTGACGCTATGTGTTATAAAGAAAAACGTAGCGGAGACGAGCGTACGTCTGTTCTGCTCGCTAGTTAGTAAAGGTCTTTTTCCAAAATTCGCTGGTTTGTCTTTATATACCCTTCTCTTGGATCGGGCTTAGGTAAAATTATTATTTAATAACTAATTTTCTTATTGGTCCAGACAGGTGAGACGAGGATGACGTATCACTTTTTGGCGGTTGATAACGGTTTTTCTAACTGTCAAATGTTGAGATGATTGACAGGTCGCTTCTGTTGTCATTGTTGTTATTATTAGTACTCAGATTCCTGATGTCCATTTAGAAAATGATGCTAACAGTTGTAATACGCTTAATACCGTCACGATTGAGTTGATATTATTATCAAATTAAAGATTGTTTTGTTTCCTTTAAATTGATATCACTCGATCTCGAATTACTTTCACTTTAACCGACATTGTTAGAAAATCAATGTTCGGGTACACTATTCTTACTGTCGTCTGCTCTTTATGAGTCGCCGATTTTACACTTTTGGTTAACCTTGCTCGTATCCACATAACATTTTTTTAATCAAATGTTTATGTGCGGACACCATTAATACTGTACTGACGTTTTTTTCACTGAACTTTACTTGTACACCTTAATTCTATACATAGTAATAAATGATCGTACTGACTATGACATTTCGTTCACCGTTAGTTTGTTTTAAGCTACTATTTACAATTAAAATTATGGCTAAATCTATCGTTTTAATAACATTTTTCGTTATGTCAATGCATAACCATAGTTCTTGTGCATTTTAGTTTGCACTGGTGATAATTATTGATAGTCATTTTATTGACTAATGTTTGGTCTAAGTTTGTTAAGTGTATCGCCTACACTGAAATTTGGCCTTAATAATGCCTATTGGTTCTCAATTCGGTAAATTATGGAGACATCTTATTTGTATAAGATTCTCTTATATAAATAGCTCTCTTTTCTGACAGGTATATTTGATGCAGAAATACATCTTAGTTCCTACAATATAGCCATTGTTAACATCGGTTTTGGCATTCATTATCTACTGTTCATTGTCACATTTATTATCAGAAAAATGCTGATTTTGCTTTCACAGTATTTAATTGCTCATTCGTTTGTTTTTTGTTTATAAATGACATTCGGTTTACATTAACTATTTACTGAATTGACAGTTGAATTTACATTTATTCTGTCCATTAGTTCGTTTTAGTCTCAGTCTAGTTGTAGTGTCAAACAGCTATTGGGTTACTGTTTCACATGGCACTTCTGCTTTATTCTTCTCTCTTGGTTTCTTCTTTCTTGTTTATTTTGACTATTCTATACCTATTTACATGGTTATTCTGTTTTTATGAAATCTGATAACATACACTTAGGTTAGGTGACATCTTGTGATGTTACAATGAATACAATAATTATGGTCTTTTGTACCATGTTTTTATAAATTTAATATTGCACCAGAATTGTACCATCACAATATTTTTATAAATTGCGATAAATAGCAATCAAGTTTTTCTTTAAAAATATAATTTTACAATCTTATGTTGATACCAAGTCTCTTAGGAAGTCTCAGCAGTTAAAGAATGATGTACAATTACCACATCCTGAGGTTTCTTGACTTGATCTTTGACATTGCTTTGATCTCACCGACCAATGTTTTGCTGTCTTTAAAAATTCTCACAAATCTGCCGGACAGCGTGTGCACATCCTCACATGATCTGATACAGCTCAAAGACTATTGCTTATAGCGAAACAGAATAAATGACTGTTTGTTGTCAAAAACTGTGTTGCTAGCCGGGCTCAGTGTCACAGCACATTGTTTGGGCTGGTTGGTGTGTTGTTCAAAAAGTTCGGTCTTTTTTTAACATACCCCGTATTGTGTACACAAAATTAGTAACCAGAAATATGTTTAAGTATAACATTAATGAAAGCTAAAATTATTTCTCTTCCATTGAAGAATTCTGATTAAAATTTTGCAGATCAGTACAGGAGTTTCAGTAAATTACTCGTATGAAATATTCAGCATCCACTGTGTAACACGATCTGGAGTGATGTGGTCTGGTGAGAGTACGGAGGTAATATACAGCAGCTGTAACACACTGATAATAGCATAAATGCAATGTATACTCCATTAAAATAGTTCTTGTTATTGTAGGAAACATGATGTAACAGGGTTCCCACAGACCTGGAATGTCAGAGAAAGTCAGGGAAATTCACTATCTGTCAGGGAAGGCCTTGTAAATTTGGTAAAAGTCAGGGGAAAACAAATAAAACCGGTGAAAAGTCAGGGAAATTTCATAAACCATAAAAAATACTGTAATTGTTTATAGATATATATATATTATGGGAATTTATATAGAAAAAGTGTTATAAGCTGCGAAACAAACTTTATTTTTAAAGTAATATACATACATTAAGTTAGTGTGTTACATTTTATATGTACGGTAGGTTTGAACATATTTGATTTTCCCTTTTTTTGTCAGGTGTCACTGCTTTATTATACCACTAGATTGGCAGTAATGCAGTGTCCCTCCCACTAGATTGGCAGTAATGCAGTGTCCCTCCTTCCTTCATATGTTTGTGCAGAGTTCATGGCACTTACAGGAAACTCATGTTGCCTCTGTTGAGTCAGGGTTTTCAGTAAACAAATGCCTGTTAACAGAAAATGAAAAAGAGGATAGTATTGTTGCTCAGCGCATTGTATATGATGCTTTCAAGTATTATGGTGGCTTCAAAAATGTTAAAATCACTCAAAAAATGCTTACTCCTGTACTATCTGCCAGGAAAACATATGAACAGTATCAATAGAAAGTAAAAGAGAATAAGAAATACCAAGAAAACAATGGCCCGTACCTTCTAAAAATAAAAAAATGAAATTTAAAAGTGACAAAATCAAAGAAAAGTTTCTCGGATGAAACAGGAAATAGAAAAAAAGAAATCAGTTACGATAAAGAAGTCTAATTAGGCACTTAGAAGATTCTTTAAGTAAAAAATAACTAGTGGTTCTGTAAATAATAATTACATATTAATTTGTTTCTCTACATATTCAAAGTGAAGTGAAGCTATCCTGTCTATGTTAAATAAGACACTTTTTGTTTTTTATAAAAAAAAAAACAATGTTTACTTTTTGATATTTAAATGATAAGTATATGTTTCCGTGTTTAATAATACTCTAATTCTGTTTTATGTCTTACATTAACATGACTTGTATTATAGGCCTAATTAGTAAAAAATAATTATTTTAGAAATGTGTGTGTAGGCCTACTCTTTCTGAACTTTCCGCATGTCAGGGAAAGTCAGAGAAATTAATTTTGAAAAATTTTGTGGGAACCCTGTATAAAGTAAACATTAGAAATATGACAATTTTGATAATACTGAACAGAAGATAATTTCTCTCTAGAGCATCAGAGTGTTTTTCTGGACATATGTAATGTAAGTATATAAATATTAATATTTTGTTTGGATCACAGTTTTATATGAGCTATTTTTCCCTTTGATGGTGTTCAAATGGTTGGTATTTTGGTCTTGGAGATAGCCTGGGGTGCCAAAATGCAGAGATATGCCTACAGTAAATAAAAATAAAAATATATAAGACTCTTATCAGACCAGTTGTTGCTTATGGAGGTGAGACATGGACATTAACAAAAAAGGAACAAGAAACACTATGAAGGCTTGAAAGAAAGATCGTGAGACATGTTTATAGCCTGGTCAAAGAAGATGACGAATGGAGAATAAGAAATAACCAGGAGACAGATGAGCTATTGAATCATGTGTTAAGTTTTATTTACTTTAATTATTTAATATCTGTCATAACCGCTTGTTGATGTCTGTATGCAGACGCCATCTTTAAAGTTAGCCAACTGAAAACATATGTACTTACCAAAATCGGGTCCTTTTCGGCGAACACAGGAGAACAGAATTATGGCTGTTTGAAATAAAGAAAGCTTTACTTATTATCTATAATTAGTTTTTATTAACATTTAATTATGGTTCCCCTCCCATTATTATAAAATTTCCATTCTAAAACTCACATAAAATAAAATTGAAACATGGTATAAAAATTTTCAAATAATAAAAAAAAATCAAGATATTAAATATAACTAATTTTTAAACAACACAAACCAGCCTTCTTTATATACCTACTTTCACGCACGCACGCACGCATGCACGCACACACACACACACACACACACACACACACACACACACACACACAGTTACTTTATTCCCTTAGAGATCTCATATTTAGTTTAATTTTCCCCATCTGTTCTTGTTTTATGAAAAATAATAAAATTTGATAGTTTTGTGTATATCCTTGTAGGTACTTAGCTGAATTTGAGTCCGAATTCTAGTCCAGAAGACGTCACATTGTTTTACGTACGCACTTTCATTTTAATTCATAATCTCCGAACTGTTATAGTGTAAAGAAAACTGTTAATTACATTTTAAGTATAAATTTTGATTTTTAAGTCATATTTTAAATATATTATTCACATTCTTTCTGTTTTGCGGGCCCGCAATTTACGTTCCGGAACTTCGTATGTGTCACTCGCGCGAGTGCTTGATTAAGACTGGGCTGAGACAAACGGCACTACTTTGTGTAGCCGCTGCTGCTGTTCATCAACTTTTCCATTGTGTTAAGTTTGTAACCCTACGCCAGTAGTAGTTTCGTCTAACGCACCCACATTCCAAAGTTATGTAAGGCACTGACGTAATATCGTTTGACCTGATGTTACATAATCGGTTAGTCACTGTTCCTCAAAATAACTGCTTTACTCGCGTCTGGAGCTGACCTTGACACATTCTCGCTGTTGTTTACTACGTCTTTATAATATTCATGAATAATATTCCCAATCACTCCTGCCACTTTCGCTACCAATAAAATTTACCTTTATTCCCAATTTATGTTTATGTCTCCCAAATTATTATTATTACATCGAAAAAAAAATACTATTTACTTTTATTAAGATACAAATTTATTTTTTACCCCAGGTAGGCCAAAATGTCCCGTTACAATACCCCCTCAATGAGAGGTTTTATGCCGAAGCATAAAAACTCATTGACACACTCATACTTGCTAAACGGGATCAGCCAGGATATGTCGCCACAACCCCCTTTAAGGTTTACAAACAAAAATATAATTAACTCACCCTTGGTTCAGTGACTGTGACCGCACCTGAATGACGTTACTGGACTTCTCTCTCGAGATCCCAACACCATAAAGTCAGCCCCTGCTCTGACGCGCTGGCCAGCTCAGGACCGCCGCCACAGCATCACCAAACTCTGAAACAACAAATCAAAATATCAACTAGTGGCCTTATACAATACTATATCCCTAACTGATCTGTTCCCCTGAGTGGTGCTGGTTTGCGTTAAGAAGCACTGGTTTTGTTTTCTCTTAACCTCTAACATATATATGAACACCTAACCTAATACATAATACATGAATACATAACCATTTTAAAATTCCATAATCTCATTCTATCTACTTTTTCTTGTTAACTTTGATTCCAAAATTCAAAATACATTCCTCTGATTCTATCAGAATTTAAATAAACATTTCCCATTACCATATTACACATCTCTCTCATCCCCAATTTGCATCTAAAATCTTTAAATTCATAAAAGTCACTTAAACACTAACAAACATAATAAAACATAGTATATTCATAATTCACATTGTTATTATTACCTTAAAATAAACAATTCGCATTTAAGTTTGACCAAAATTTACACACTTTACATCTTTAAACTTGCATATAAAATTATAAAAATTACATTTTAATCTCAATTTAACTTTTATTAATTCATCATTTCCCATAAAATTTTTTTTTTCTTCAACCTTCATTTTACATAACATTTCCTTTATTATTCCATTTTATTAATTTGGGTGATTCTCAGTTATTCATTATAATTCACTGTATCAACTTGGCATTTACCCATAATCTTCCCCTTTTATGACTAACACTCACTTACAAATTCTTTATATAGTATGACACCCATCTAACAAAACATCTACCAACCCTTCTCTACCTCTAACTTACTACTCTAACTCATTTCCCATCATTCTACCCCTATAACAAAATACTCTCTACCCCTTTGTACTCAGGATGTGTGTTTCCCTCCCATTTCTCATTCCCTTATCTGGTTCCCGGACTCTCCCTAGGTAACCCTTTCCCGCGCTAATCGGTTCCCCTCCCGCCACAACGCTTTTCGTTGAGGACTCCTTATCACACCACCCCCCTTACAAAATTCCACTATCAACTAATTACTCTCCCATTACATCACTTTCATCTACAAAATATCTCCATTTCATTTATTAACTCAATATATCAATCATTATTCTACATATTTCCCCCTAGCTACTGTGTCAAAATTCAAATTCTATCTTACTTTTACTCACAATAATATTATTCTCTCTAACACCACTAAAAATACCTTTGACTAACTCCCATGCCTTATTTATCATTATCACCCAAATTCTATCTTTTACAACCCATTGAAAATTTTAACTATCTCAAATTTATTTAATTATTTATTTAAATTCTTTAAACACATTGAAAACTTATTCTATAACATATTATTACATTTTTATAATCCTTATCCCTAACATACTACATGCAATTAACACAATCTAGTGCACCCATTTCTCCAATCAAAACAGAATTATTTAGTCAGCTCAGTAGCGAGTCATCACAACAAATTTTTAATTCGTTACTCCCCTGAGTAACCTCCTTTACCACACACACTATGACCCCCCCCCATGGACTGTGGCGTCCAGTTGCGTCCACAAGGACGGCATTGGTGGACGAATTTAACATCTCCTTGTCCTTGCTTCTGCGTTACATTTTAAAATAGTTAGATATCATCATATCTATTGTTTCATATTTAAAAGCCCTTAATGCAGGTCTATCACCTGGTTTACTGTTCCCACGCGAACAGAGTGATAGCCGCTGTTCCATAGTTCCGGGGATTTCCCCTAAGTCACCCCCCAATAATTTCAAATCTATACCAATTTCAAGCCAACTATGGTCAGGTTTACAATTGCTGCCCATAGCTGGCTGTCGTCCAAAACCACGATTAGTGCTGGTAAGGCAGTAATCGCCCGAAAAGGCGGGGAAATCATCTTTCATTTCAGGCATGTTGTACTTCATCTTTATGATACACTGCACGGCAACAAATCAACATATAATATAAAATTATATAAAAGTTGTGCAGTGTATATTATGCCAGTTTGGCCTCCGATGATGGTAACATACCTTGATGTTACCACCAACACTCATCGCTATCTACAGTGGCACATGCCGCCACTGCAATAGCATAACTAATAGCTAAACTTAAACCCTTCTACTGCTGCAGTCTCTACTTTCCATAATTATTTCACTTCTATTAACACCAAACAACCCCCCAAAATTACCCACACATCTTGTATGATAACATAATACACATTTACCTTGAACATTGACATTTTTACATTACTAAACAATTCTCATTTAAATAATTTTTATAGAAAATTGTAAACATTACAATCTGAAATCTTCATCAACTCCTTTATATATCATCATTTAATTATCTATCCCTTACCACAATTAGATTCCTCAAAAATTTCAAATTTATTATTAACATTTATTTTAATCTCATATTTCAGTTATTATTACCCTTTAATTATGGTTTCGATGTAGTACAAATATCTCAAATTAGTTTCATCATTGAGTTTAAACTCTTTTCAATACCCGTAAATATTTTACTCTCTTTAACTTGTATTATCAAATATACAAATATACTTACAGTACATTACTCAACACTATCATAGACAAACAAATATAAACATCCAACACCAATAACTCCATGTACCTTCTGAAATATTTTAACAATAATGTTATTCCCCAAACTAAACACAATTTAACATTCATTTATTTATTAATTATTATCAAATTTAAATCTCAGCAAGTAATTTAAATTCATCATCAAAATTCAATTATATAACATTTTAAATCAATCAAAATATTTTAAACATCTCAAATTATTTAAATTCCATCAAGTATTTTAAAACACAACATTTTAATTACATTGCTCCAAAACAATTAGAAAATTCTCTTAATACATTATTCATTTAGTCTATCAAAATAATATTATTATTATTATTACGACAATTTCTACTACACACACACATTGTTTACATAGCATTTTACAATTCACACAATTAATTTCACTATCAATTATTTACAAATTGTTCGTCATTAATTTTTCAGTTTACCACACTTCATTTCATAATCTGGCGAGGTCATTACCATAAATTCAAATATTTAAAAATGTCCAAACACTGATTTTTTAATCTACCCTCCATCGTTGTATAATAGTCTTATTTTTTTATAACACTTCTCATTCTTACTCACACTCAATTTATTATTATTATTATAATAACCCATTAACTCTGTCATTCATTGTACCATTATAATTTATAAGATTATTCCCTTTTATTATTTCATAAACCTTGTCAATATTAGTTATTTTTGTCCAGTCTCCATCAGTATTTTTGGTTAACATCAGGTAATTTATTTTATCATCATACTTCTCCACTACACTCATTAAAACATCAGGTAAGTTGTTATCATTTATACAGGTATCATCAAAATAATTATCAATCTCTATTTTGCAAGGTAAGTATTTTATATCATATATTTCCTTCAATTCTAACCTCTCTTTCAACTCTTTATATTTTCTCTTTAACTGAAATAATTCTATCTCTCTATCAATACACAACTCTATCTAAATCTCTCTCACCATAACACCATATCACACTTTCTCTACCATCCCACACAGAGGGTACTAACTCATAAAAATTCGGGGAATAACTCAAAGACCTCATGTCTTCCAGTAATAAGGGACTCTTGCCCTTCAACAACAACATTTGTAAACACCTTGGTTCACAATAAACCTGGGGAAAATTTACCCTCTGCCTCCCTTCTACCTCTATACTATCTTTCCACTTTCTCTCTGACTCATAAACACACATTAACATTCCATTATTACATTCTAAAACTTCATCAGTACTCTCGATATTTACCCCATTATTCTTTAACACCATATTTTTATTTATATTGTCATAATTCTCACTCCTACTTACCTCATTATATGTTTCTCCACTATTCTTTACCCCCACTATACTCTCAGAATTGTAATTAACATCATTATCATCACTATTCAATTCTTTACTATCTAACACTACCTCTTCCACTATTTTGTCATTATTAATATTTGTCACATTGTCACCTAACTTCTTATTCAGTATCTGATTGAATTTACATTCTAAATTTTTATTCATTTCATCAATCTTTTTCTCGCAACTGCTACTTATTGATTCTAATATTTGGTCTGTAAATGTATCAAGACGTGTATCAATTTCTTTAATATGCTTATTAAAATCTGAATTCTGCTTTTTAATTTCATCTCTAATTTCGTCAAATTTACTATTTTGTATGTCAAATTTAATATTTTGTTCATTGAATCGACTATTCTGTTCATCTAATTTCTCATTGAAACTATTTTTAATTTCTTTAATTTCGTTTTTCTGTTCATGAATATCCATTGATATGGTTCGTAATATACTCATTATATCGTTATCTAATTTGTTACATTTTACTGAGGTTGGAGTTGATAGAGTGCCAGAGTCATCTATAGCTGACTCAGTTAAGCTGAATTCTTTTGATCGATTTACTGGGGTTGAATGAACCTCTGGTTCCCCCACACCAGCCGACTCGCTCATTTCAACTACAATCTCGTTACTATCCATTTGTTTAAATTATTTGATTTTTTACTTATTTATAATACACATTTATCAATAACACTATAACATAACCTTATGTGACACTCTCGTTATCTACGTACCAAAAAAAAAATTTATTTTTCCTTCAAATAACCATTCTGCTCTCCCAGTAGGCCTACATTTTATAAAATATTTTATATAAAATTGTCCCTCAGTTACGGGCGCCATTGTTAAGTTTTATTTACTTTAATTATTTAATATCCGTCATAACTGCTTGTTGATGTCTGTATGCAGACGCCATCTTTAAAGTTAGCCAACTGAAAACATATGTACTTACCAAAATCGGGTCCTTTTCGGCGAACACAGGAGAACAGAATTATGGCTGTTTGAAATAAAGAAAGCTTTACTTATTATCTATAATTAGTTTTTATTAACATTTAATTATGGTTCCCCTCCCATTATTATAAAATTTCCATTCTAAAATTCACAAAAATAAAATTGAAACATGGTATGAAAATTTTCAAATAATAAAAAAAAAATCAAGATATTAAATATAACTAATTTTTAAAGAACACAAACCAGCCTTCTTTATATATCTACTTTCACGCACGCACGCACGCACGCACACACACACACACACACACACACACACACAGTTACTTTATTCCCTTAGAGATCTCATATTTAGTTTAATTTTCCCCATCTGTTCTTGTTTTATGAAAAATAATAAAATTTGATAGTTTTGTGTATATCCTTGTAGGTACTTAGCTGAATTTGAGTCCGAATTCTAGTCCAGAAGACGTCACATTGTTTTACGTGCGCACTTTCATTTTAATTCATAATCTCCGAACTGTTATAGTGTAAAGAAAACTGTTAATTACATTTTAAGTATGAATTTTGATTTTTAAGTCATATTTTAAATATATTATTCACATTCTTTCTGTTTTGCGGGCCCGCAATTTACGTTCCGGAACTTCGTATGTGTCACTCGCGCGAGTGCTTGATTAAGACTGGGCTGAGACAAACGGCACTACTTTGTGTAACCGCTGCTGCTGTTCATCAACTTTTCCATTGTGTTAAGTTTGTAACCCTACGCCAGTAGTAGTTTCGTCTAACGCACCTACATTCCAAAGTTATGTAAGGCACTGACGTAATATCGTTTGACCTGATGTTACATAATCGGTTAGTCACTGTTCCTCAAAATAACTGCTTTACTCGCGTCTGGAGCTGACCTTGACACATTCTCGCTGTTGTTTACTTCGTCTTTATAATATTCATGAATAATATTCCCAATCACTCCTGCCACTTTCGCTACCAATAAAATTTACCTTTATTCCCAATTTATGTTTATGTCTCCCAAATTATTATTATTACAGTGAAAAAAAAAATGCTATTTACTTTTATTAAGATACAAATTTATTTATTACCCCAGGTAGGCCAAAATGTCCCGTTACACATGAGGAATTGTGAGATTCGTAAAGGCTCAACTAATACAATGGCTAGGTCACGTAGAGCGGATTTACGATCAGCGTATGTCAAAGAAATCTTGAGGGTGCAAGTCTGTAAAAGCATAAAGAAAGGCCTACCTAGGATAAGAAGGTTGGATGATGTACTAGAAGATCTCAGAAGAATGGATGTGAAGGGTTACAATGGGATGGCAGTGGACAGGAGACTTTGGAGAAGATTGGTGTTGGAAGCCAGGGCTCACCTGGGCTGTAGTGCTGAAGAAGAAGATGCCTAAAGTCTATTCAAACATACTAACAAATACTACCCTTGTGCCCTGTGTCAAGTTTCTTGGGCAATACAGCATACATATTGTTATCACAATGTAAAAGTACAAGGGAATAGGGTGAGTGCAAGTTTTTGATGCCCTGATATTGAATCCCATCAGATACAGTATGGTAACTAAGCATTTGAATGCCCTCTTGAGGTTGGGCATAATACTGACAGCCTCACATTGCACAAAACTTATTACAAAAAATGTACAAGAAAATAAAAGGGCAATTTGAAATGTTCGCGGCCTGATAATGAAAGACTTATTCTTTCTGGAATCATTTTTATTTTTCAACATAGTCTCCATGTAGTTCAATACATTTAGTTCAGCGATGCTCCAGCGCTTTTACCCCGTTGAGGAAGTCCGATTCTTCTAGGTCCTCATAATAACCATTTACTGCCATTTTCAGCTCATCATCTGAGGACAATCACTTCCCCCCGAAAAATTTTTTTTAGGATGAAAATCAGATGGCACTGAATCAGGCGAATAAGGCAGATGGTGCAACAGATCATACTTCAACTCAGCGATTTTTGCCATAGACACAACGCATATGTGAGGGCGTGCATTATCCTGATGGAAAATGATCTTCTTTGCTAAACCTCGTCTTTTTCTCAAATTTTTTTATTTAATTGGCCCAAAAGGTTAACGTAATACTGTCCATTTATCGTTTGACCCTTTTCAAGGTAATCTGTTAACAATATTCCCTTAGCATCCCAGAAAATTGAAGCCATACGCTTTCATTGCACGACCACATTTAAATTCAGCAGCCCATTTTTTTTACTGTAATAAATGAAGGTCCCAGCATCACCCAACACATTCTTCATCCCGTTAAAAATTTCTGTTGGCGTTAAACCTTTCTTAATAAAAAATTTGATCACTGTACGATGTTCATTTTCTCCATTTTCAGCATTGCTGTGAGATAACCTTATTTATACAGCTGTTTCTCCGCAATAATGACTTGACGTTTCACAGCTGTTCGTGGGGCTAACGTGGCGCCACGATGCGGTAAAAAACAGAAACACCACACATTCGTTTCTACAGTAGGCCGCGAACTTTTCAAATCACCCTTGTATATGAGAAGCTGGTATAATAAAACAAAATCACTACACATTGCCTTATTTGGACATTTATTAGAATAAATGAGAACATAATTTTGAAGAGAAGCAGATTTGATGTAACACATAAAAGAATGTAAAGAAGACCAAAAGATGGATGGTAGGTGACACTGAAAAGGCCTGAAGGAAAGGGTATAAAAATCTAAAAAAAAACCACAAAGAGTTGTTGACACAGTTAAAAAGAAAAAGAAGTAGATGAGACTATGCCCCCCCTTCCATGTTTTATAAATAGTCAGTAATTCAGATAGAAAGTAAAAACAGGAGAATTGTCGATGGATAAAAAATAACAGTCTATATTTGAAAACACTGAGGACCAATTTAATTGGTGTCATATGTAATATCTACAAAGTGTTCAGCAAGAATCTCTCTGAGAGGCTCAATAAAGAATTCACCAATCAACAGTCATCTGATCAAGGAGAGTTTAAAAGTAACTACAGCACAATAAATTATCATTAAATGAATACACTTCAAAATCACTTCATTTAGAAGGAAAATGATTTGATCAGATGATGTTGAAGTTGATAAGGATGATGATGATTCTGGCATTCTGACGTCAAGAATCAGAGCGACATAATAACCCCGTTGTTATTACCAGCATTTGTCCTGTTATTGAAAACTGCGTGGGATATTTATAGTTTGGTGTTGTTGACAGGTCAGATTTTACTGGGTACCCTCTGCACACACACACACACACACACACACACACACACACACACACACACACACACACACACACACACACACACACACTCTGTCCACACATACACCTCGCTCCCTTAGTAACGTCAGTAAATAATTGTGCAAAACAGTTATCTAAAAACAGGTCCATAATTGCCTGATCTTACCTGTTTGTTCTTATAAGTGACCTGGATACCGACAGACATGTTATTCACTTTCTTATGTTTAGTTGCCATTTTATGTTGCTCTTAATAAGTGCACACAATAAAACACACGCCACTGAATAAAAACACGGCCTTAAAACGGACTGCACGGTTACCAGTACGAGTATCAACTGAAGGAAACAAAACAAAACGACAATCAACAGTGCAGGTAGAGTGAGTCCCTTCCCAGAAAACAGGCTGCACACCGATATGAAGGCGTATTTACAGCTAATTTGGGTGACGGGCACGGCAGATGGCTTATGCTGATGGCGCAAGGAATTCATGGGCGCGCGGGGACTCCCATCAGTGAGTCACTTTCCGGAAAACAGGCTGTGCACCGACATACGTGCCGCACGTTTCACAACGTTAATGTAGGCGTACTGTATATAGTAGTAGTAGCCCTAGTTTGTTTACGAGTTGTTAAAACAGAACATAAATACAGTTTGAAGTAAAGTAGGTTTTAAAATTTATGCATGCTTTTTGACGATTTTGTTTTTTTGAGGTCTGTCCGCATTAACCGGATGTCCGGACTAGTGGTGTCCGGATTAGCGAGTCTCTACTGTATATGCAAATGTGTATAGTTGCAACATATTATTTGTATGAACATTGTTAACACAATAGAGTAATTGTAAGTATAACACTACTGACTTGGAACACAAACATTTGTTAATTAAGTTGTTAGTTAATCAACGGACACATTGTGGACAACAAAATCCAATAACAAAAAAGTAGATAATATATTTGTACCAGTATAGTTTCTTCATATCAGGGTGATTCAAAATTGCATGGCAATCTCTTGGAAGCTGATTCTATAGCTAAAGATAAGAAAAAAGTTCATATAAACATAGGTCCGAAAATGATTCGTTAACGAGTTACGGCTCTCGAACCAGTTCGCCCTGATTTCTGCTCTCAAGGTAAAATGACATCATACTGAAATTCTTGGGCTATAAAGTGAAGGGTAAATTTGGTGGTTTCTTATGGTTTTTAATCTGAACAGTTGAATAAAAGAGGTCCCAGAGCTCTATCTCAATTAGTTTCTAAGAAAACTATGTAAAACCCAAAACATTGGAGTCGAAAAACACACATTTTTAGATTTGGGATACAATAACTTCGTTAATTTGCCAATAAACAAATAAAAATTTCTAACTAACCTTGTAGAGAATTTAATTATGAAGAAATTGATGTGTATAATGTCTATTAAAAATAAGTAGAAATTTGAGAAATTTGACTTTAATTAAAAACAAAACAGACCAAAATTCATCAGAAAAGTGTTACATTTTAAATAAAACAAAGATTTTCGTAAACGTGTTCACAACAAATGTAATTGAAAACAAATTAAAAACCAACCTTATTGATTTTTTCTTCAAATAATTAAATATCAATATTTTTAAATTGATAAGCTGCAAACGTTCATTCAAAGCAGTTGTTCACTGTGGCCGCCATTTTGTTGAATGCAGAATTCAGCTTGGCGAATCCAGGCAAACTGTGCATATCTTATAGCATCAGAATTATTCTTAATAGTAGCTCCAGCTTGTATTATGCAAAGTCTCAATTCTTCTTATGTGCCAATATAAGCGGAATAAACTAACGACTTCATCCAACCCAAAAGGAAAACGTCTGTTGGTGTGAGATCGGGAGATCGAGGTTTCGACCAATCCATCGCTTACCGAATGTGTTATTTAAAGGGTTCATTATATCATGACAGTAGTGATGAGCAGATGCTCCGTCATTCAAAAAACCCATCTCCACTCTATCTGCAAGTGGAATATTTTCCAAGAGTTCCATCAGTTTCGTTTGCAAAAAATGTAAGTATTGTTGACCTAAAATGTAATCTCTTGGCGTAAGAGATTATCACCAAGAAGACCACACCACACATTAAATGAAAACGTATGTTGGTCATGTCTTGCAGCAGTCTCATGTGTGTTTTCTCTGCCCGAGTGTGGGCGTTTCGAAAGTTTACAATGCAATTTCTTGTAAATTGTAACACTTTTCTGACGCATTTTGGTCTGTTTTGTTTTTAATTAAAGTCAAATTTCTCAAATTTCGACTTATTTTTAATAGACATTATACACATCAATTTCTTCATAATTAAATTCTCTACAATGTTAGTTAGAAATTTTTATTAGTTTATTAGCAAGTTAACGAAGTTATTGTATCCAAAATCTAAAAATGTATGTTTTTTTGACTCCAATGTTTTGGGTTTTACACACTTTTTCTTAGAAACTAATTGAGATAGAGCTCTGGAATCTCTTTTATTCAATTACTCAGATTAAAAACCATAAGAAACCACCAAATTTATCTTTCACTTTATACCCCAAGAATTTCCGTATGGCGTCATTTCACCGTGGGAGCAGAAATCTGGGTGAACTGGTTCGCGAGACGTAACTCGCTAACCGTTTTACAACCTATGTTTATATGAACTTTTTTTCTTATTTTTAGCTATAGAATCAGCTTCTGAGAGATTTCCGTGCAATTTTGAATCACCCTATATATACTTCAGTAATTTAGTAAAATGTTTGTGTTCTTACTGTGTTTGAAGGTTGCAGATAATACTACAGAACATAGATTGAGCTGTTTTTGTCGTCACTTGTCAATTTTCGGTGGCCTGTTTCAAGTCCCACCCAATGAACTGAACATTTTTAGTGACATGAGAATGTTTCTAACTATTCTGGACAATCCTGCAGTCCCCGCACTAATTGTTTGTCTTATTGTCTTGTTTCTCATCCTGTTGGCCTGGACGTCATACAGAGACTCAAAAGATTATCAGAAGGAAAGTATTTTTTTAACAAACAATTCTCATATTTTCACTATTATTGTATCTTTAATATATATGTAACCACCATTAATAATTATCATTACAGTAGCTACAAGTAAAGGCACAGAAATTTCTGATTCTAGTGTGTACAAAATTTTAAAAGAAAGAAGAGACTATCTATTTCTGGATGTGATAAGAATCTATTTTCTATTTCAAAAGAAATTTCGTTTATAAGAACTGATTGCTTCATAGGCAGTGGAATAAGGAGGAGGATGCATGAATTTTATTCCATGAAAAAGTCTGACTATCCAGTAAGAATGTATTAAAAACCTCTGATGCAGTGGCGGCCGGAGAGTTCTGAGGAGAAGGAGGCTACGAGACAGTCACCTGAGCCGTGCTCAATCATAGCAGCCCCCCCCCCCCATCATGGCACTTGTTATTTCACCTTTAAGTATAGTAGAGATGTCGATTTTTAAAGCATACATGTCTTATTAGAAATGTTAACGTATGTTTAACAAGATAAACCGAAGATTAACTCACTTTTGCTGTAGCAAACAAGTAAACTGCTGAGTAAAAATATATTTTGTAAGCTGCAATGAATTTACTTGTAAACCTAAGGCTATAACAAATTCAGTAGCGGTCCTTCTTATTTGCAAAATTTTTGATAATATCATCATGCCTTGTCGGTTGACTCTTCAGTTTGCAGAGGATTCTCTTTTCAGTCGAAACTAAAGCAATGGCTGTAACACAATCCTGATAATGGCGAAGAAGAGATAAGTGATAATAATACATATTTGCACAAGGAGCACGAGAACCTAAAGATTGCGTAAAAGTAACAAAAACCACATTAAACGGTGCCTAGAGGCTAAATCACTCGTTGCCTCACGGTTACAGATGCATTAGCGTGCCCCCACCACCCACTGGGTATAGTTCTGATGTAGTTGTAGGAGGACTACGGCGGCTACTCAGATCCCTGGCTCAGTCTTCTGCTATTCCGCACTATTATTCACAACAAGCGATTAAATGTTTTCTTGTAAGTAATCAGAGAATTTAAAATGCCAAAATGTGACTACAGCTTCAGTTATAATAAAAAATAGAGCATATTACTAGTTGTTTATTTTTTAATATTTTTATAATTTTATTGGGGAAGCTTAGCCTCCCCTGATGAGCTGCCGCTGCTCTGAAAGAAATTTATTGAGTCTGAAAGAGAATATTTGAAGTAAGTCTTAAATAATTAGGATGTAAGTGGACTCACTGTCAGTCCAATAGAAAATGTTGCTGGTAGAAAGAAACAATATGGTTGTGTGGAGGATTCACTGTCTAAGGGGTATAAAAAGGACAGACAAGAGGGTAAAAACAGTGTTCACACATATCAAATTTTTACTTCCATGTTCCATAAGGAAATGGAAGTATGGTGATGGCAAAAAAAAATGTGTTCGAGATTATTGCAGATTCTGATTGTACTACCCTCAAAACATGAAAAAAAGTCATTTTTCAAAAAGTGTCTGTGTGTCTGTCTGTGTGTCTACTGTCTGTATGTAGATTTTTTCTATGGCAAACGATAACAGCCGCAAATTCAAACAGAATCAAATAATGTTTCGCATACAGCCCTGAATTATAGAGTTCTCAAGACATTGCTTTTGGTGAAGATCGGGTAGGGGAAAGGGGTAGTTTACCTGCAACGTTTTATGTTTTAACAAGGGTATTTTATATGGCAAACAATAACAGCCGCAAATTCAAACAAAATAAAATAATTTATTGCATACAGCCCTGAATTGTAGAGTTCTCAAGACCTATTGTTTTTGGTGAAGATCGGTTAAGGGAAAGGTGTAGTTTACCTGCAACGTTTTACGTTTTAATAAGGGTATTTTCTATGGCAAACGATAACAGCCACAAATTCAAACATAATCAAATCATTTTTTGCATACACCCCTGAATTATAGAGAACTTCATGTCTGTTGATTTTGGTGAAGATCGGTTAAGGGAAAGGGGTAGTTTACCAGCAACATTTTATTTTATGTTTTAACAACGGTAATTTTTTGTATGATGAACGATAACTGCCACACATTCAAACAGAATCAAATCTTTGCATACGTTCCTCAGTTGTAAAATACTGAAGGTCTGTTGATTTTGGTGAAGATCGGTTAAGGGAAAGGGGTAATTTACCTGCCACATTTTATGTTTTAACAAGAGTAATTTTTTCTATGACGAACGATAACTGCCGCACATTTAAACAGAATCAAATAATTGTGTGCATACGTTCCTCAGTTGTAAAATACTGAAGGTCTGTTTTTTTGGTGAAGATCGGTTAAGGGAAAGGGGTAGTTTACCTGCCACATTTTATGTTTTAACAAGGGTAATTTTTCTATGACGAATGATAACTGCCACACATTCAAGCAGAATCAAATAATGTTTTGCATGCGTCCCTGAATTGTAGAGGACTGAAGGTCTATTGATTCTGGTGAAGATCGGTTAAGTTAAGGGAAAGGGGTAGTTTACCTGCAACGTTTTATGTTTTAACAAGGGTAATTTTTACTTATTTCTATGACGAACGATAACTGCCGTAAATTCAAAGAGAATCGAATAATTTTTTGCATACTGTCCTGAATTGTAAAGAACTGAAGGCTTATTAATTTGGGTGAAGATCGGTTAAGGGAAAGGGGTAGTTTACCTGCCACCTTTAATGTTTTAACAAGAGTAATTGTTTCTATGACAACTATAACAGCCACAAATTCAAAGAGAATCAAATAATTTTTTGCATACAGCTCCTGAATTGTAGAGTTCTCAAGACCTTTGGTTTTTGGTGGAGATCGGTTAAGGGAAAGGGATAGTTTACCTGCAACGTTTTATGTTTTAACAAGGGTATTTTCTATGGCAAATGATAACTGCCGTAAATTAAATCAGAATCAAATAATTTTTGCATACCTTCCTGAGCTATAGAAAACTGAATGTCTGTTGATTTTGGTGAAGATCGGTTAACGGAAAGGGGTAGTTTACCTGCAACATATTATGTTATAACAAGAGAACGTTTTTCATGAAGAACAACATCTGCCATAAATTCAAACAGAATCAAATAATTTTTTGCATACATTCCTGAATTATAAAGAGCTGAAGGCCTATTGATTTTGGTGATGATCGGTTAAGGGAAAGGGGTAGTTTACCTGTCACCTTTAATGTTTTAACAAGAGTAACTGTTTCTATGACGAACGATAACTGCCGCACATTCAAGCAGAATCAAATAATGTTTTGCATGCATCCCTGAATTGTATAGGACTCAAGGCCTGTTGATTTTGGTGAAGATTGGTTAAGGGAAAGGGGTAGTTTACCTGCAACATTTTATGTTGTAACAAGAGAAATATTTTCATGACGAACGGTAACTGCTGCAAATTCAAACAGAATCAAATAATCTTTTACATATGTGCCTGAGTTGTAGAAGACTCAAGGCCTATTGATTTTGGTGAAGATCGGTTACGGGGAAAGGGCAGTTTACCAGAAACATTTTTTGTTGTAACAAGAGTAAAGTACTTAATTTTGATAAATAAGGTATCCTGATAAGAAGATCTTAATAATCCACTGTAGAAACGTAGATGAAATATCTATAAATGAAGAGGCTATTTGAACGAGGTGGGGGTTATTTTCTATAAATGAAAATTATAGTTGAAGGAGGAGGGGATAATTTTTATTTATGTCATGTGTACTACGCTATCGGCAACAAAGAAGTAGTTTGTTGTTAAAATTCCTTCCCGTGCTGTTTGGCCATAGTCCAATGTTTTCTGCAAAACTAGACGTTTCGTCAGTGCCATCGACTGCCATCATTAGTGAAAATGGAGTGCGATAACATGAGGTGGTATATGTTAGTGACTACAGTACTGTGGTTAAGCCTGAAGAAAGAAGTAGTGTCTATGGAAATATTTCATTTCGAAAATGATTTTATACATAAATCTTAGAACATGGAATTCATGTATGGTTCTCCATACCTTATATACCTAATATTTAGTACATATTATAGAAATGTGGATGATTATTTTTTAGTCTGTTATTTCAAACAATCTGTTGTATATAGGTAGCATACATATGTTTTTGGATGTGAGAAATGACGAGAAGTGTGTCACTACTAGTGTAGAAATGAAAGACATTACAGTAACGTGTCTGACTGGGCAGTAGCAGGGGGGGGGTAATGTTTCGCAATGTGGTTTAGCAAAATATCCCCCTCCCAACTCTTAGCAGTGTTATTAATACCGATAATTGGATTCTATTTACATATATTAAGAACAACTTTGTTTTTAGCTTTAATGCAAATTTCATTTCTTTTAGCACTAAATATTTTGCCCATTCTATTTTGAAGCACTCTCAGTGGTTAGACCAGTCTCAGTTAAGTCACCATAGAATGGGTGAAATGTTTGCTGCTAAGAAAAGTAAAACGTGTAATTAGTGTAAACACAGTGGTGTCCTTAATAGAAAAACTGAATGTTTATGAGTGAGATTACTTGTTTGGGTCATCCGGATTTCATTGATGTCACATTGATATTTTATTCCTTGGCATTTCGAGGCAAGGAGCCAATAAGAACAAAAATAATGATTAGCGATTGAATTCTGGAACAAGTGAGCCATTTAATTAATTGGGAAATGATATTAGCTATGATAGAAATCATGATATTGATGTTAAGTTAGGTAAGTTCCAGATGATTTATGGAACAGTCAACCGTATTTTTAGAAACAGGGTATGTCGAGATACAAATTTAAAGTTTTATGAAGTTATGGAGTCTCTGTACTGTCCAATGGGTATGAATTATGGACAACAACAACAACAAAAATAAGACAGTATAAAATACAGGCCTTGGAAATGGCATTCTTAAGAGGAGTTAAAAGGTGTTCTCAACTTGACCTTATAACAAATGAGGCCATAAGAGAAGAGTTACAAGTTTTTAACTTGAATGAAAAGTTAAAAGATTGCAAATAACAGTGGAAAGAACACTTAGAAAGAATGTCACATTCCAGACTGGCCAAACAAGTCTGGAAATACAAACCTATAGGATACAGGTGTATGGGTAGACCCAGGAAGAGATGGCTGGAGGATTTTTGAAGGCGGAACAGGCAGCACCATGCCTATACCATGTTGTGAAGATGATGATGATTTATATTTTATTTCATTCTACCACACACACACACACACACAGACACACACACACATTTTAAATTAACATTGCCCTTGAGAATAAAGCATACACATCTTAGGGTAATTGTGGATTCTGAAAATTCCATTGTGGATAGTGTTAAATTTTATTAATAAATCTACTTGGGTTATTATCAGTCAAAAGATAGACAGGTGGCATAGAGAAATAAAGGTTGTATATAAAAGTAAAAACAAATTTTTCTTTATGTTTTATAGATTTTTAGCAAAAAACATTTCTGAACTTTTTGTATTTTTGTCACCAATTTATTACGGATATGAATTGCACTAAGTTCAGTATTTAATAAAATAAATAAAAGTGCCTGACGAATCTTTTGGATGGATGATGTTTTTTATAAGTAATGATGTTTCCAGAGAGATGTTATAATATTAGAAGATAATTTCCCTGGTGAGACGTGGGCGTATCTTGTTACTGTGCAAACAGGATTCAGGTTTTGTTCTGGAACAACTGCCAACATAGGAATACAGCTGATTGGCACAGGCGGCATCAGTAGGGTAATTTTTTTTCCTATCTTAAAAGATTTATATTATATGAAATACGAGGGCTATTTTTTTTTCAACCTCCGGTGAGTTGGCAAACGTGGTTCTATTGTCATAGCAAAAATTGATTGTTGATTAACGTTTTTGAGCGTTGTTCTCACCTATAACCACTGGTTTTATAGTTATTCTGCCTATTACTGTGGTGACAACAGTTTAATTATGGCAACTACAACTGAAATTGCCTCCAAGTGTGAGATTTGGTCTGTTATTAGATTTCTTCAACTGAAGGTAATAGTGCTGCAGAAATTCTTCGAATGTTGCGTAATGTGTATGGAGAAAATGTGATGAGTGATGGTTCAGTTTTGGAATGGTGTCAAAAATTTAAAGAAGGGCGAATTGATGTTCATGATGAAGGAGGGCAAGGAAGAAAGTCTGTGGCTACTGATGATGTTGTTGAAAGGGCAGACAGGATGATTCGAGAGTGCTGCCATTTCACAATTACTGAACTTTCTGCTGATTTTCCTGAAATTTCTAGGTCTGCTCTTTATGATATTCTTACTCAGAAGCTTGGGTATAGGAAACTCTGTGCTCGGTGGGTTCCCAAACAACTCACAGATGTCCACAAGACTTGGAGAATGGGTGCATCGTTATTGTTTTTGGAGCGTTATGACAAAGAGGGTCAAAGTTTTTTAGACAGTATAGAGACAGGAGATGAGACATGGGTTCGTTTTGTTAACCCAGAACCAAAGGAACAATCAAAACAGTTGATGCACACACACTCGCCTAGCAAACCAAAAAAGTGGAGGCAATTTCAATTGTAGTTGCCATAATTAAACTGTCGTCACCACAGTAATAGACAGAATAACTACAAAACCAGTGGTTATAGGTTAGAACATAGCCTAAAAACAAACATTAATCAACAATTAGATTTTTGCTATGACAACAGAACCAGGTTTGCCAACTCACCGAAGGTTGAAAAAAAAAATAGCCCTCGTAGTTTTATTTGTTTTTTAAATGAAAATACAATTTCAAACTATTTATCAGAAAATGTAATTTTAAATTCAAATTTTGTCATTGTAGGTAATAATAAATCGTTGTTTTAATAAATCAAGTAAATATATAAAAATAGAGTTTTATGGTTTAAAATGTTTTTAAATTATTACTTTTAGGCTCATGTTCTACAAAGTTCAGAACGGAAAACTCAGACATGGTCGAGCGACGATTGGTTTCTGTTGTTTGTGGAAAAGAGTCTGGGAAACATCACACAGATACATGTTTGGCAAGATTACTCAGGGTCGAGTCCAACGTGGTAAATTAATAATGATAGTTTCACCATGACATGCTTGCAAGTCAGCTGTTGTATGAAAAAAATGAATGGTGTTATTTGTTAAAAATAATTTTGTAGTGGTATTGTATACTCTTTCCGTTCTTAGTTCAATCCTGACGTAAACAAACCCACGTGGTGAATCTGAAACGCTATTGATCAGGGGCGTTGACACTGTTCACATAGTAACGTTTTACGTGCATGTGCAGAATGTCTGTATAGTCATGTGAGTTATCTTGTCACTTAAATCACAGCACGTCGTTTTAAGACTTCGCTCTTTATCACTGTATTCTGAATCGTATTGAATAATTAATATGGAGCCAGTTGAAAGGATATGTTGCTCGTCACAACACAACATTAGCTGCTTGGTATAAAACAATTTATTGAGAAAACGGTAAATGAAACAACAGAGGACAAGTGGAGTCATTGTATGCAGCATATAATCAAGGAAGATGATAAGCTACAGCAACTGGCCCATATTACCGACTTCATTGTGGACAATGAACAATCTTATCAATAATATCACTAACTCAAGTGATGATACAAATTCAGACACAGGTATGGAAGACATTGTATTACTCTCTAACAACAGCTTATAGTATTCAGTACACTGGTAATTATCACAGCTTCTATTTTTGTTTTAAATAAACTTTACTTTGTAGTTTGTTGCAATATTTAAACGGTTAATAAAGAAAAAGCCATTAACTGGTGTTACAATGTTTTACTGTCGGTCTGACACTGTCACACAAATTTTACTTTACAGGACAAATTATTACACAATTTACGCGTGTTTATACAGTATCAATATTATATGTACCCTGTCTGTACTCCTTCTGTCAGAGTGACACGCCTCTAATTTAAGTAGCAAATAGCATTTCAGATGTGCCACGCCTGTTTGTTTATATCATGATTAAGCTAAGAACGGAAACAGTATATACTGTTAACACTTCCATGCCTCCATGCATGCGCGCATACACACACACACACACACACTCACTCACTCACTAATTGTGTGTTAATTTTCACTCAAAGCTATAAATTTTCTCTCCTTTTTTGTATTGTCGTTCAGTTTGCTCTTGGTTTATATATTATACAAATGTAAATGTAGATTGCACTGAACATAGAAATCTGTTCTTTGGATATAATGCCAACAGCCACTCAGATCCAGCGAGCAGCTTGAGTTGATCGCTTGTCAGATACAAGGGTGGCTGCAAACCAGCAGAAACACATCATTCCACCTCAGTGGCATGTGGAATAACAGACTGTTCCAACCACAAAAATTGATTCGTATTAAAACATCAAGGAGGAATGAGACTGAAGATGACAATTATAGATCTGCTGTTGTCAAGGAAAAGAATGAAATTCAATGCATGGCTGATCCTGTTGTTCACCTATGTCAACAACGGAGTTCGATGTTATATCCGTGGTAGCAATCACAGAACCTCTGAGTGCTACATACCAAGCCTTATTCAGCTTGAGGCTTATCCTTGTTGAGGCTGTTGTTGTGTTTATACACTACACTTTCGTTTATCCGGAATTGATGGGACCAGACCCTTTCCGGATAAACCAAACTAATGGTGAAAATGCCAGTATTAGCGATATTTACCTACCGCTATACAGGAAAGTTGCGTTTATTTTTTATTTTTAAGACTATTCAAACTGTAATACCCTACTGTACTGTATTTTATGAGTAAATCTTAAGGAAAAACAAAATCTATTTCAGAATATTATACTGTATAATCAAGAAAAATATTTATTTAGCATTAGATATTATACATACACTATATTAAATTCGGTACAGTACAGTAGTAGTAGCATTTCTAAAAATTAAGTTTAATTTAGTGAAGAAAACCAATAAAAACACGCATACATGAATGATCAAAATTTTTACTTTTAAAAAAGTCCATTATTTTTTTCTGCTTTAGCGATGTTTCTCTCTTTGCTGTACGGTCACTGAGTCTTTTTAGAAGTAACAGTTCTGCTGGGATAAGATTCTCTTTGAATGCCGACGTTAACCAGATCGCCGAGGGAACTATACACTGCACTGTATTATTTTTACCCTTGAAGTTTAAATTAATTACGTTTATGTTGATGAGCTCTGAACGGGTATAACGTTGAATTTATAACAAAACAGGTTGTCTTTAATACAAATCGTATCTTAAAATTCTCCGGTAAAGTCGTTACAAAAATTTTTTTAACTTGTTCTGGAATTCCGGATAAACGAGAGTGTAGTGTATATCTCAATTGTTTTGTGGTGCAGCCACGTATGGTAGTGCAATGTAGAAAATAGGCTCTTTGTCTCCTCAAACTTTACCACATGGTCATCATTGACCAGAAGGTGCTCCGCAAGCGCTGACTTCTCCAGCAGGGGCAGGACTGAACAAGCAGGTCACAGGGCTACAAAAACTTAAAAACAGTTATGAATAGATTGAAGATTGTATGAGTAAGATGAAAATTGTCGAATTGAGTTTCACAAAGTTTACTTTCTAGTTGTGATGTCAATAAAGAATATACTGTTGTGGCGAGAAAAGCATTGATAGAAAATGTCTAGATTTATGGAGAGATCATTTATGGAAATGACATATGAAGTTATCAACAATATTGCACCAGCACTCACATTATACCTTGTTCAATAATTTATAGTAAGAAATGTTACCTACAAATTATAGAGATACCTTGACCATAGTATTCATCAAATATGGCTCATGTGACTTTTGCTCTTCCTAAGACTAAAAAAATCACGACAGGACAAAGTTTTGTAACTGCTGAAGACATAAAACAAAAACGCTAAGCAAGCTCAAGGCTCTACCACAGAGCATATTCTACAAATTTTTTGAAAGCTGGAGAAACATTGATATAAGTGTGCTTAATCAGATAAGGATTACTGTGAAAGGGACAATATTAATATAAAATAATAAGGATATCATTTTTAAACAAAGATAAATTGTATGAATGTTTTGATCAAACCTCACATACATCTACTCACATCTCACCACATGTTTGATTTTTGTGGCCTTTGTAGGTTAAGATCTAATACATTTAGTTTTTTGCTGAATATTATTAATTTGAATTTTAAAAACATAAAAAATTATTTAAATAAAATCTTTTTTAGATATATGTTTCTGTAACTGTAGTATTCTGTTGTAGGTACTGTGATACAATTGTGGTCCATGACATAGCAACTAAACAGCGTTATGTGTTCTTAGTACAACGATGGTTTTCGCTTGAGAAGAAGGCATATTCTGTGGAAGCAACCGTGAAACCAACAGAGTCGAGTGAAATGAACAAACGGTTTGGTTTAATACTAGACAATACAATACTTGGTTTCAGAGAATCACATACTTGGACGAGCATAGTATTAAGGTAAAAAACATATGTAACTTATATAACATAATGTAATGCTAATCAGTGGCAGATATTCGGGGGGGGCTACAGAATTAATGTTAGTTTAATGTACATAAAAACAACATCCTAAACGAATAGATACAATTCAAATCACACATACTATTTGAACACACACACACACACACACACACACACACACACACACACACACAACATCGATCTTTTGAATGATGGCACCATCACCAAGAACAAGGCAGACAGCGCTCCTAGCGGCAGCTTCTGACAAAGCTTGTAATAAGTAAAAACTAGTTCAAGCTACAAGGTAAAAGTTACATTTTTACCAATAAAAAATTAGTGTTCCAAGTCAGTAGTGATATATTTATAATTAGTCAAATTGATCATTTCATTTGTACTTTTTTACCTCAGGCACAAAATTTTGGAAGTGAAAACAGCTTGTAAGCAGTGTCTATTTCGTTAGAGATGTGAATCTCTTAACACTCGGAGAGGACACCAAGGTGTATGCATAAAGCACTGGTGACTTTCTCTACACCTCCAATGCATGGAGTGGGGGGGTTCCAAAGTTCATCTTCCTGTGCAGACAATCCATCAGCCAATTACTATAAATCCAATCTGTTAGTGGGTTGTTTTCCACAATTACAACAGCGTGTGTATATTATCAAAGCAGCAAACTCTGTTGGTATCCAAAACAAGCCACACACACAGCAGCTTCACTTTGACAGGGTCGGTAAAGCAGCATGCCAGCCTATTTAAAGCCATACTTTCACCCCATTGATTCATAGCAATCATGGCGTGCGTCAGGATCTGGATGAGGTCCATGTGAAGGCGAGTGAAGTAGTATTAATAGTCTTCGTAATTGACTTAAGAACTTTTGTTAACTTGCTGATTGGAGTTATTTTCTACCACTAATGTATAATTACTGCACCTGACATCTAGCTTCATCTCAAGAAGCACGAAATGCAAAATCTACAAAACACTTATCAGGCCATTGCTGACATATGCTTCAGAAACCTGGACAATGACAAAAAATAGCAAGAGACTTCTAGGTTGCTGTGAAAGATGGATTCTAAGAACAATATTTAGAGGAGTACAAGAAAATGGAATGTGGCACAGGCACTATAATTATAAACCGTACCATCTTTACAAAGAGCCGGACATTATCAGGATAATCAAAATACGCAGGATAAGGTGGGTTGGATACATAGAGGGAATGGAGAAAGGACAGCCTACAAAACATATTTTCTACCAGAAACCAATGGGTAGTATAAAAAGGGTAAGACCCCGAAGTAGATTCGAAGACCAGATAGAGGAGGACCTCGGAAAGCTGAACATAAGGAACTGGATAGCCAGGGCATGCAATAGGGAGGAATGGAATCGACTCTTGGAGCAGGCCAAGACCCACCAAGGTTTGTAGAGCCATGGTTGATTGAATGTATAATTGCTAGCAACTTTAAAAATTATACCATTTTAATTACAGTTTGATACCATTTTGATTACAGCACAGTAGGCATTAACTGGAAGGTTAGAAGCGTTATATTTTGACTCTATCAGAACTACATTAGAAAAGTAAATATAATGGGACTGAGAAAAGATCTAAGATCAGGAAGAGAGTAAGGCAAGAATGTTCCCTCTTCATATTCGTGTAATGTGTATGTTGAGGGGGTATTGAAATCACGATGAGGAGGTAAGAAAACGTAAAAGATATGAAGGCTAGTGGTAGGAAAATACATTGTATTAGGTTTGTAATGACATAGTGGTAGCTGTATGTGGAACTGGTAAGTAGTTTAAATTAAAAACAAACACAGAGAACACTAAAGTGTTAGTTGTAAGAGGATTGGAGAATAATTCAATTGGAGGATTGGTTTAAAAGTTAAATGGTAATCAAATGGAGCACATTAAGCAGTTTTTTTTTAATATATTCTAGGAAGGGTAGTTACTGAAGACAACAAATACTCAGTATAATTGTCATGGGCAGGAAGAATTTGTTAACAAATATACAGATGGAGAGGTAAGGAAGACTTTTAATAAACATTACTGCAGATTAGGCCTACATTGTTTTATAGAAGTTAGAATTGGACTTTCGGTAAGATGCTGTATGAAATTCATTAAGAGAGAAATTATTGTGGAAAGGAAATGAAGTTATTATATGGAATAGAATTTAGGAGGCATGTAATTTCTTATTATTGGGAATTTAAGTTTAAATGATTATATGTTTAATGTGTGACCAGTGGCATAACTCTTTTTCCTGGGCTCTATCCACAGCAATCCCCCCCCTCACTACTATTCTTAATTCATGCTTTTGTTCCCTCTTGAATATTAACCCCTCCTTGTAGCTGTGACAACTACTAAAATTATATAAAATAAACAGAAAACCTTCCCTTTCTTGTATGATGTATACTCAATTAATAAAATGTAAATTTTGTACAGTTAACCAAATAATTTATACTCCCAAAGTACATCAATAGGTACTGAAAAATAACAGTTAAAAAATACGTATATTTGTTTTGGATGTTAAATATGTATGGGGAAATACGTTTGGTTTTAGTTAAGATTTAAGTTCAATGGTTTATCTCTCTCCTATGGCACTACAGCCCTTGTTGGGCCCTGGCCTCCTTCAATTTTTCTCCCCCATTCTCCTCTGTCAGCAGCCATCCTCCTCCAGGAACACACTTTCAATATTTCTCTTCAATGGTTTATGCCCATTTATAAAAAATTAAGGGAAGTGTTTGCACAGGTCCTCCTAGACCCCAGGTCCCCTACATTGCGGGCCCAGCAGGTACGCCACTAAATATTCCGTAAGTACACTCATTCTCACATTGAAAATACTGTCTGCCTGCCTGCCTGCCCCTCTCTCTCTCTCTCTCTCTCTCTCTCTCTCTCTCTCTCTCTCTCTCTCTCTCTCTCTCTCTCTCTCTCTCTCTCTCTCTCTCTCTCTCTCTCTCTCATAACACTTCATGTCTTACTTATACACATGAAGTACATCTGTTTCATCATATGTTTAGCCATCCAAGGAGTACTGTAAGACGAACAGATCGCCTTGCTATTGCCATGTGCAATGTAATGACCACAATGTTGACAAGTATTATATTCTTTGGGGCTGACACCAGTGGTGGTGAGTAGACAAAAATTTAATTTCATAGTGTTTTCCAATTAAACGACAAAATGTATTTTGTTAAGCTGTTCTTAAAATAGAACTAAACTTGAAAGTTTATGTTTTTTTAAGTTAAAGTTTGTATAGTTATTGTAACATTAAAGCTGAAACTTTTATAATTTTGTTAATTCCTTATAACATTCCCAGTAGAACCATAAAATAAGACATTTTTTAGCCTCTATGTAACACCTTTAAGCTGAGGTTAAATGATGATGAACTACAGGAGAATAGCAACAATGAAACTGTCAAAAATATGGAAATAGTCCACCATTTAAAAGCAGTAAAAAATAAAGCTTGCCAGTACTTGGATATTCTCCACAGGCTCTTGAGTCTGTAATTTGAACAGTGAGGCAGGCAGATTGGAGAACTGAATGAAGCCTTCAAATTATAGACTTGCTTATGTATCCTCAATGTCTGGATGAAGTGTAAAGTGAATGCTTTCGTATTATGAGAACTTTAGATAAAATAAGAAATAGATTTCTAAAACAGAGTAATTAAGGATATCTAAGCTACATGTAACATGTAGTTAGAAGGGCTAAGACAATGCAAAATCTTGTAGTAGAATATGAAATAGTAGATGAAAGATTCACAGGATTGTGAAGTTAATTACATTTGAATACTTTCAAATAATCAAAAAAATTTACATAATCATAAAAATTATTTATCTTCCACTTACCTTAAAATTTTCTTCTCAGCCCAGAGTTCGTCTCACGAATGTTGAAATGCAAGAGTGATTATAAGGTTACGCAACAAACGTATGCTACACTCATTTGTTTGATGGAATTCAGAATTTATTATATCATTTCTTTATTTTAGATCAAATTTCAATTAGCTCAATTTTTCAACAGATAAAACATATACATTTATTGAAACATATTCTGATTCTAAGATATATATTCTACAAATCAAGGCGAACCCAGCTTGCCACACTCTCACATTCAGACAAATTTATAAAAACCCCATATTTACTTAACTTAGGCTTTTGTAAGAAAATAATTGAATTGAATACAGTTACTTGTTCCGTAGCGTCACGGCCGACCGCATGGCGTGTCCTATAATTTTCTCGCACTATAACGGATTGACAGTTCCCTTTCTACTACACGCTCACTGTTTTTTACATCTTCACAGATTACTATCAACTCTTCATATTATTTTATACAAACTTGGTTAGTCGGCCGACTTGATAAAACGAAAATTTACCCGGGTAGAAAGTTTAGGTGATCGTGCACGGTCTGTGTTGGAAGTCGACTGGAGATACATGAGGCCGGACATCACTGCCTTTCCTGCTATTAAATTTCGTCGCTGTTCCCAGCCTTTGTTGTTAAAGTCTTAGTCGTTGCACACACAACACGTGTTATTTGTGTCTTGGACGTCGATGAAATTTCATTGCCACTGGTTACGTCACAAAGATAGGCAGGATTTCGTCAAGACTTCCGTCGCCTCCCGACAGCATTGCAAGCCATGTTGTTTTACCATCTCGGTGTCGGTTGCTCGCCTGCTGGTGTTTGCGCGTGGCACACAGCACTACAGTTCTTGGAATTGTATTGCATCGTTGCACACCGGACGCATTCCTTTGAGGATGGTTGTTAGCTACAAAGGTTTTGTCTCTTCTCCACAATGGAAAGCACAGGCATGTGTGCACTGGAATTCTGTGAATCAAACCGTTGTTGACCATGCCGCACCCAACGCACTGAAACTTTTTATGTAGGTGACTCGCTGTTTTGGTCCCGTATAAATTGAAATAAACGGAATGAAATTACAATAAAAAATAATACCCCTTTTCGCCCCATTACAATACCCCCCCCCATTGAGAGATCTTCTGTGGAAACAGAAGAAATCTCATTGCTAAACCCTAAGAGGATCGGTGAGGATATGGTGCCAACAACCCCCCATTAGTTCTTACACATCATGGGTAAACTACCCCTCTGGCTCGGCGACTACGGCCACACCTGAACGATATTACTGGACTTCTCTATACGAGATCCCAACACTATAAAATCGAACAGACACGCACCACAGTGCACCTAACCTTTTAACATGCCACCCAAAACTCCAAACCCTTGGCCTTATACCATGCCAGATCCTCAACCGATATGTTCCCCCTCCTCATGCATACTGGGTCGCCTTCAGCAATACTGGGCGCGTACACACACTCATTAATACATTCTTTTATTGAAAATTCAGAAAATATTTATCGTTAAATTAAAAAATCATTTAAGTTACTTCCTCAAAAACCAAAAAAAAAAAAAAAAAAAATCTGTTACCTGAATCCATCAACTCTATTAATTCTCTTCAATACTAATAACAATCAAAAAATAAATTGAATACCTTATTAAAACATGAATTCGCTTACTCTAACATTTGTTAACACATATATTCTAAACAATATAATTCAATAAGCACTAGTACCACACATAAACGATAATATACTTAAAACTCGAACATCATCTATATGGCAGATGGAAAAGATCAAAATATATTTTTTTTTATTTATTTATTTTTTTCAAAAAAAAATTTAAATTTATCAAAATATACTTTTCTCAATATTCAGAAAAATTTAAAATTATTTAAATCAATTAAACGACAAAATTTGCATCAATCAATTGCTAGGAACTGGCCTTGTCTATAACATCAGCCATCAGCTGATCTCTCTGCGTCAAGTCAACGACCTTGACATACCTATGTTATACAAAGCTACATCATAAAATACAGGAGACATCTTTAAAATTTCTACCTTCAAACATAATACAATAAGACATTTAAAATTAACATGGTTATTATTACAATTAACAATAAAATTGACATTTAAATTGACCAAAAATTACACATTTTATAGCTTTAATTACTTTCAATTTCTAAAAAAATCTGTCACTTGTTTCAATTAATTTTACATTGTAACTATGACTTTCATTCTTTAATATTCGCATTCTCAATTAGTTTGGGTGACTTAATTATTCGTAATAATTTGATTTACAACTTGGCATGTATACCTTTATAATCTTCCCCCTTTCTGACTCTAATACTCACTAACAGCTTTAACTAATATGACACCCCTTCTATCAAAACACCTATCACCCATTCTCTAAACCCAACTTACTACTCAACTCATATCGCATCATTCTACCCTTATATAAAAAAAATACTCTCTACTCCTTTGTACTCAGGATGTGTGTTTCCCTCCCAAAGCTCACTCCCTTATGTTGGTTCCTGGACTCTCCCTAGGTAACCCTTTCCGGCGCTAATCGGTCCCTTCCTGTCCCAACACCTTTCATTGCGGACTCCTTATCACACCACCCCCCCTTACAAAATTCCCATCAACTAATTACCCTTCCAATACATCACTTTCATCTACAAAATATCTCCACTTATTTATTAACTCAATATATCAATCATTACTGTACATATTTTCCCATAGCTACTGTGTCACTATTACATCTCAAATTCTACCTTCTCATTCTTACTCACACTCAATTTATTATTGTTATTATTATAATAACCTATTAACTCTATGTCATTCATGATACCAGTATATTTTATAGGATTATTCCCTTTTATTATTTCATAAACCTTGTCAAAATTAGTTATTTTTGTCCAGTCTCCGTCAGTATTTTTGTTCATCCTACAGCAATTTATTTTCTCATCATATTCATTTACTATACTCGTTAAAACATCAGGTAAGTTATTATTATTTATACAGGTATCATCAAAATAATTATTAATCTGTATTTTACAAGGTAAGTATTTTATATTGTTTATCTTCACCACTTCTAACCTCTCTCTCAACTCTTTATAATTTCTCTTTAACTTATATAATTCTATCTCTCTATCAATACACAACTCTCTATCTAAATCTCTCTCATCACACCACCATATCACACTCTCTCTCTCACTACACACAGAGGGCACTAACTCATAAAAACTCAGGGAACAATTCAAAGACCTCATGTCTTCCAATAATAAGGGGCTCTTGCCCTTCAACAACAACATTTGTAAACACCTTGGTTCACAATAAACGTGGGGAAAATTTACCCTCTGCCACCATTCTACCTCTATGCTATCCTTCCACTTTCTCTCTGACTCATAAACACACATTAACATTCCATTATTACATTCTACAACTTCATCAGTACTCTCAATATTGTTATAATAACTATAGAAAGTCTTATCTAGAAAGTTCTCTCGTCACTTGTTTTTCTTGAAAACAATTAAAAGTTTTTATTTGTGTAGTCTTTTAAGTACGAAACAGAGGTTTACATAACAAGATAACAAAATTAGAACATATAATTAAAAGTTTGTGATCATTAAAATTATACAAGGTTTGTTATAAATTGAATATTGTGGTGTTGAAGTGTGACAGTGTCGTTGTGTAACATAGGTTATCATGTGTACATTCAATGTTTACAAAGTCATTTCATTAGTTTATTAATCCTTGAAAATATTCAGTTATAGTGAGAGTTTTGTTTTATAGTTAAAAATTTTGGAAAGAGAATTTGTTTTATATTAATAATCAAATAACTTCAGCAATACTCAACGTTAGTAGTCATGCTGGGCATAGTCATTCGTCCATATGAAGTAATGTGTCAATGTAGATTCTTCCTACTTCTGATCTTGGGTTCAAAATTGGGTTGTCATCTTCTTCGGGTTGGATTACTAGTATTTTCCGGTCATCTGGATTAATCCCGGGCTGGTCCTTGGTATATATTAGTTGTAACGGCCTCTCATCTGTTGTACTGCTACTCCTTTTCCAAATTATGGGCAATTATACGGTTTTTCTAATGAAAATTTGGGCCCTTCACAGCGTGGCGTCCTTTCAGTTTGGCGTCACTACATAAAAGTCATTGTTCCTAACTGAATTTTGTCAATATTCGGTTGTTGTCATGGTTACTCAAAGTTTTTTGATTGGCTGAAATTGGGTAAAAAGTATTGTTAGAGTATTTGAATTTTTATTTAAACTGGTTACAGATCTTCAAAATGTAATTAATCTTCAGTACTCCCTTTTTAGTAGTAAATATTATCACCACTGTTCATATTTTTGCTCAAGGATTAATTTGACATCCAATATTATAGTGTTCACGTAGGTATCAACATTTTGACAGTTTTGTTAATCTTATTTAATTATACTGTTTTCTTAATTTACATTATTATCATAATATTTCTGTCTTATAATGATTGTCTATTTGTATTTCATAGTTTATGTGGTTAGTCTTCCTAATGTCAGTGTTTGATCCTATCAATTGAAGTTTTTTGTAGTTGACAGTTGGGAATTTGCATAGGCTTAAACAGCAATTGACTATTTTTCTTTAATTATTGATATTACATTTTATTCTCCTTGTAATGGATCCTGATTGTTTGAATACAAGATTCTGTTCATTTGTTCAATGTTTAAGTTAGTTCTGGTAATTGTGTATAATTTTATTGTTTCCCTATATTAATTTGTCTGTTTGTAATAACTCATTTTTAGTGTCATTGTTTTTGAATGTATGGCTTGTTTCTTGTTTATTGGTTTCTGTTGGTTTTAAAATCTTATTTCTTACAACATATAACATAACATTTAATGGTTTTAACAATTCTCATAGCTATAATTCTTATCATTTAAACATAATTAGTTGAAACATATTATCCACTCATATTCTTCATCTCCCCATACTCTTTGATGAATTATAATTATTACTTGACATAAAAAATAAAGACATAAACATGAATTAAACATATTAATACAATGGTATATTGTTATGACTAACTCTAAATGACATTAAGCCATAACTGAATTTTCAACAACTGTTTACTATCCAATATTAATATCTTTTTATTATTATTATCAGTTTGTCATGAAAAATATTCTTTAATGTATCATTTTAAATTAATGATATTGGATTCTTATTTCTGTGAATAAAATCATATATTTTGGTGTATTAACACACTGATAGTCATTCGTTCTTGAATACATGATTAACAATACTAATTAACAAATTATTACCTAATATTAAGACTTGCAAACAAAAATGTGACAAGTAGTAAGTACTACTATTATCTAAGACCTACTTATTATCTAGTCTGTTACACTTTGTTTCATTTGGTTATTAATACACTTGTATTCACTGGATAATTGCTATTAAGTGCCACAGTCCTTTCTGTGATTAGCCATTATCAGCTTTCACTTATTTTTTACCACTCACTGATGGTTTTTTGATCACTCTTAACTCTTTAGTGTTTTTTCACTGATTATTTGGTGTCTATCCCTATCAATAGGGTTCTATTTAATTTGGGGTTTTCACACTATCACTTTGCACTTTATATGTTTAATTTAAGTGTTACTAGTGGGTATTACCTAACTTTAAATTCTCTTTCTCACTTTACTATGTTCATTATTTCTCTAACTTTCTACCTCTCACTTCACAAGGTTTAATTATAACATTAACAAGTTCATGTCGTTTTGCTGTACTACTAACATGTTAGTATTGTGCTAATGTGATTTGTCTTAGTTTACTCTAATTATTTGGGGTTATTGTGCCCTTCTATATTTTAAGTACTTAATAACTAGCGTCTCTACCTTGTCTGTCCTTACAATTATTAATATTATCTACAATTTTCTTTGGTTTAGTACAAGTTTGGTTTCCTTCTTAGTTCACTTTCTCTTGTCATACCTTATCCGTCGCTTCCTTAGCGTTGTGGCTGGTTGTCTCATTACACTTACATGTTAATTGTCCTTTAGTCACTATTCTTCTTTTTATTTACACTTATGTTGGTGCGGTGGCTATTTCTAGTTTATTTGTAGTGGTCATCATCTCTGTTATTCTTGGTCCTTTGGGGCTAGTTTTACTCTCTCACTTACCATCTATTGGGCTATTCGGGTTAAATCGTCTTGTTTCTGTATTTACCATTTTGACTTGTTTGTTTGTTACTACTTTACTTTATTAATATAAGTTACCGTTCTGACTACCTTGATATGTCTGATCGTTTTATTATTGTGTTTCACCCATTCTTCTGTTCTAGTTCATCCCTTTTTATTCTAGTGTTAATGACTAAATAATTTATCTGGTCATGTCTTCTTCGTTATGGTTAGGAGAAGATATGTACCATTACAATATTTACTCCATTATTCTTTAACATCATATTTTCACTTATATTGTTATAATTCTCACTCCCACTTACCTCATTATCAGAGGCGTAGCTAGGCGTCGGCGACGTCAGCGACCGCCGATGGCCTCGCACCTTAGGGGGCCTCGCAAAAAAATCACTATTGTAAAAAAAATCGTACAAGCCAGTAGCATTTATTAGAGTCGTCTTTGACCCTTAACCTGTATCTGAATATACTTATTTCTGGATTTTTTTTTATTAATCTTGACCAGTTATGATTTGTTCGTCCAAAAAAAACTTTTGTTCAGTCTTATTTATATTTTTATAAATAATTGCTTATCTAATCCGTCGAGTGACTTACTTGTAATTCCGCTTGACGCGTTTCAGGGCATATGCCCCATCTTCAGAATAATTCCTCTTCACAGAACGTCAGACATTAAGATTAAAATGTAATAAATTAAAATTAAAATCCATGGTTAAAATATTAACTCGTCAAAATATTAAAATATACTAAATGCACAGAGGAGCACGCACTATCACAACATGAGTTCACTTCGCGTTATAGTCGGTGTACACCGCCGCGATGTTACTCGCGCACTGACTGTCTGAGTAAACTGTTATCTGCGCAACGCATCTTGTATCCTAATGGCCGTGTCGTGCAAGGGATTTGACTTGAAGTTAAGTTGGTCGTTTAATATGAATCCGCCGTCTTGTGAGCTGTTCGTCTTTTTAATTTGTTTAAAGGCCTTGTAAATTTCAAATTCTTCTAATGTGTCCATATATCTGCCTTTTTTGCAAAAGTGTAATGGTTTAAAGTTGGTGTCAAAATTGGTGTAGTTATGATTATTATTTATAATTAATTAATTATAATATTAATTTAATTAATTATTTATATATTTTTAATTAATTTTTTAATGCAATCATAATCACTGCAATTTTTAAATTACAATAATTAAAACTGCGCATGCGCGGAAATTCAGCGAATTACGCGATTTTATTTAAATCTCATTTATAATATATTTACTCAATTAGCATTAAAATGAGCATTAAAAAATCATAATAATAAAAAGAGCAATAATTGATATAGTAATTGTATTAAAAAAAAAAAAGGAAAACGAACAAAAAATCAATTTGATCGAACATTGAAGAACAAACGACGAACAATTGAATTTGCAAAAAATTTTGGCAACACTGACATTTATGGAAATCCCCAGCCAAAGTAAATGACCAGTGTGCCAACCTAAAAAAATGTTCCAAGAAGTATGCGCTATGCCCATATTCAGGCCAGAAACTAATTTAAGGAAATATATGGGATTCCCAGACTCGTTTAGTTCTGCTTATCAGCCCTATCGTAACGTTTTGTGGAGTTTTGTGAATTATAGAAATTTTGTAAGGTAAGTCAATACATAACATTATTTCAGAACCTATAACAACCTATAGTCTGTACCTAATCTGTAATAACCTATAATCTGTACATTATTACAGATTATGTAACATAACCTATATAACTTTGCTATTTTATTTTGTCAATAGAAATCCAAATCGTCATTAATCCTATACTAATGTTATAAATGAGCAATTGTGTTTGTTTGTTTGTCCTTCTTTATAACTTTCTCGACGTACTGTAGAAAGTATATGTACTAAAGGTGTTGTGATCGTGAAAATTTTGGGGGTGCCTTACTCTAAGCCTACCGTTTAAATTTCTAAATGTCAAGTAACTAATTTTTACTGTTGGTATATTAAGTTTTCGTTGATAATAAAGTGTTCTGCGTATTGAAATATTTATAAAATTCAAACAATTACGAAAATTTTTATTTGTGGGATTATTTTTTTTGTAAATAACGATGATTTTTATTTTTTTTAAATATAATACTATTAATACTTAATTACTTTTTAACAATAATTTATAATAATAGATAAGTAATTATATTTTTCTTAATAATTAATTAATTGTAAATTATGTAGCCATTCAACAAATGATTGGTATAAACTGAATTTTATATTAGTAACAAATTAACTACAGTATATCAACATTTTGTTAATATCATTCAGTTTTCTGAATGATCAAACTTTGTTTTGAAGTTTTAAAATTTACATACTATTAAAAAATATATAAGTCTGGTGATACCAAAATTCATGTAAACACATCAAACTATTTTATTAATTTTTGTAAATTTATATTTTAATTTCAATTGTATTAAATTAAATTCACTAGTCATATCCATTATTATTATTATTATTATTATTATTATTATCTACATCATTAATAGAAATTTAATGTGATTCGGTAAATTACACAATATAGTTAAAAAATTAGTTAATATAATGAAAATCGTTATTATTAACAATATCATGAACTGAAGGCACTCCTATTGTAGAGCTCAGATTTAAAAAATTAATATGATGTATAAAAAACTAGGAAAAAAAACAAAGAGAAACATTTTTATTTTAGATATACTGTAGTTTATACATAAGGTTATTAGTTACTTGACATTTAGACATTTAAACGGTAGGCTTAGAGTAAGTTTTAGGCTGTGGCTGCCGATTGTTTTTTTAACTAAATATTTTTTTAGGTCATGTCAGGTGGGCCCTCTAGAGACAGAGATATAGGGAGGAAATGGGAATCTGGTGCATCAAAAAAACGAAGGAAAGCTGAAACGGTTATGTCCAACCAAACTTTGAGTTCCAGTATGATGAAATATCTTAGTAAGAAACCTTGTTCTGAAGTTACTTCTTTTGAGTCGGATGAATCGGTTGTCCAAATTGCTGAACCAGCTTCAGAGTCATGTGGATCTGCTGTAATCCAAGTTTCTGAACTCAATAAAGAATTCGAAAGTGAGAACATTTGTGAGACAGAAAATCAAGAGGAAACAATTCATTTACGAAGAGAGTCGTTTGTAGACTTGGACCCAGGGAAGTGGGTATTTCCAGTAACGGATTTACAGCGTCATGCCCTTATTCAAAATGGTCCTTATCAAAATCTGGAAATATCCGATGAAGAATATCCAAAAGACGCTAGCAAAAGACATTTTTCAAAATTTCATTTTACTCGAAAGTTGAGTAACGACGAAACGCAACATCGTAGATGGTTAGTTTACTCCATAACTCAAGACAAAGTTTATTGCTTTCCATGTAGACTTTTTTCGCATTTACAAACACAGATGGTGCAAGGAGGATGTTGTGACTGGAAAGATCTTAGTCGGATATTGCAAAGACATGAACAAAGTCCAGGACACATGGGGTGCATGTTTAAATGGATGGAATTTCACAAAGGAATCAAACATGGAAAAACAATCAACATGGAAAACGAGAGATTAATTAGAGAATCGCAAAAATATTGGTACAATTTGTTTGAAAGACTGATTGACATTATCAACTATTTAGACTCACATAATCTTGCATTTAGAGGTCATCGAGAGTCCGATAAGTTAGACTGTAGCGGAAACAGTGGCAATTTTATGGACCTATTTAAGTTGTTATCCAAATATGATCTGACACTGCGGGAACACTTGCAATGCATGAATGAAAAACGTCTTGCTCAACATTATTTGAGTCCTGATATCCAAAATGAGTTGATTACGTTAATGTCTCAATCAGTTATTGAGGAAATAATACAAAGAGTCAAACAAGCAAAATACTATGCGTTCATGCTCGATTGCACCAGGGATGTGAGCCGTGTTGAACAGATGTCAATAATATTAAGATTTTGCAATTCCTCAACTGGAGAAATAGAGGAACACTTTATTGAATTTATTGCTGTAGCAGAAACAACAGGAGAGTATTTGACAAATTCAATTTTGCATGAACTAGAAAAAAATGGTTTGGATATCCAGAATTGTCGAGGACAAGGATACGATAACGGCGCTAATGTGGTTGGCATAAATAAAGGCGTCAAAACAAGAATACTTAATATTAATCCAAGAGCATTCTTCACGCCTTGTGGTTGTCACAGTTGGAATTTGCTTTTGATAGATGCAGCAAATTCTTCTATAACAGCCAAAACATTTTTTGGCGTTATAAATAAAATCTATGTTCTCTTTTCAGCATCTAGTAAATGCTGGGAGCTTGTTAAATCTAAATTAAAATTGACGTTAAAAGCTGTGTCTGAGACGAGATGGGAGAGTCGGATTGTAGCAGTAAAAGCGATATTTTTGCAATTTGATGATGTCATCGATTGCGTGAATGATCTGAAAGATAAAGATAAAGATTCCGATACTCTGAGTGACTGTAAAGCTATCTTGAATGAAATTTTCACTTTTGAGTTTGTTGTTGCAGTACACGTATGGTACGAAATTTTGCTGCGTGTCAACAATATAAGCAAACTATGGCAGTCAGTTGAAGTCAACTTGAAGGGCGCCATTGACACTTTATGTTCTTTTTGTAACTGGATACAAGAATATCGTAATACAGGATTTGAAAAAGCTGTTGCACAAGCTCAATTGATTGTAGAAAAAAGTAGTTTTGAAATCCCGACACAATTTAAAGAGAAAAGAATAGTGAGAAAGAAAAGAATGTTTGGGTATGAACATATTGATGAACCTATACAATCTGCAGAAATACAGTTCAAAGTTGACTTTTTTATAACAATGATAGATGCTATCATAGCCGACACTGAATGTCGATTCGAATCTCTCAACGAATATTTTAAAAGATTTTGCTTTATTTATGACATGAACTATTTGAAATCTCTATCAAAAGAAGACCTACAAAAGCATTGTAATGATCTTGACACAATACTACGGGAAGGTGAAAACAGTGACATTCAGCCCTTCGAGGAACTCCAGCTTTTCAGGTCTAATTCACCAGACTCTATAAAAGATGTAAAACAACTTATATGATACATTTTAGAAAATAATTTGCAAGAAATATATCCAAATGTTTACATAATGATCAGAATTATGCTGACAGTTCCGGTCAGTACAGCTTCTGCTGAGAGAAGCTTCTCAAAGTTGAAACTGATTAAGAACTATTTGAGAACCACGATGAGCCAAGAGAGACTATCTGCATTGGCTGTTTTATCGGTTGAAGCTGAAATAGCGTCTCGTTTAAGCTATGACTCAGTTCTGAAAAAATTCAGTGAAGCAAAAAGCCGAAAAGTGCGAATATTATTATATGTTTGTTTAGCTTTAGATGTCTAGAGGTAATTGTTATTCAAGGGTTTGTTATTTTCACAAAGCCATACTGATGATGGGATATGTACTGTATCACAATGATACATAAGGTTAAGTGATATTGATTGATCTTTCTATTAATAGTCGTAGAATATCGTAATGAATGATAATTATATATTGAAATTAAATAAATATTTGGTTAATTAATATATAACAAACTCATTCTTGTGACGTGTTGTAGTATAATTCAATTTATTAGCACTCTTCTAACCGAGACATGAAAAGGGCCTCGCAAAGCGGATTTCGCCGACGTCCACGTTCGGTTTAGCTACGCCGCTGCTCATTATATGTTTCTCCACTATTCTGTACCCCCACTATACTCTCAGAATTGTAATTAACATCATTATCATCACTATTCGATATTTTATTATTTAACCCTAACTCTCCCACTATTTTGTCATTGTTAATATTTGTCACATTGTCACCTAACTTCTTATTCAGTATCTGATTGAATTTATGTTCTAAATTTTTATTCGTTTCATTAACCATCTTCTCACAATTACGATTTATAGATTTTATTACCTGTCCTTTCATATTATTACTTCCATATTCCTTAAGGAATGGAAGTATGGTGATGGCAAAAAAAATCGTGTTCGAGATTATTGCAGATTCTGATTCTACTACACTCAAAACATGAAAAAAAGTCGTTTTCCGAAAAGTGTCTGTGTGTCTGTCTGTCTGTCTGCCTGTGTGTCTGTCTGTCTGTAGATTTTTTTTCTATGGCAAACGATAACTGCCGCAAATTCAAACAGAATCAAATAATTTTTTGCATGCAGCCCTGATTTGCAGAGTACTCGCGACCTATTGTTTTTGGTGAAGATCGGTTGAGGGAAAGGGGTAGTTTACCTGCAACGGTTTTTTTTTAGCAAGGGTAATTTTGTTTGTTTGGCAAACGATAACAGCCGCAAATTCAAACAGAATCAAATAATGTTTCGCATACAGCCCTGAATTGTAGAGTTCTCAAGATCTGTTGATTTTGATGAAGATCGGTTAAGGGAAAGGGGTAGTTTACCTGTAACGTTTTATGTTTTAACAAGGGTATTTCCTATGGCAAACGATAACAGCCGCAAATTCAAACAGAATCAAAAGATTATTTGCATACAGCCCTAAATTGTAGAGTTCTCAAGACCTATTGTTTTTGGTGAAGTTCGGTTGAGGGAAAGGGGTAGTTTACCTGCAACGTTTTTTTAACAAGGGTATTTTCTATGGCAAACGATAACAGCCGCAAATTCAAACAGAATCAAATAATGTTTTGCATACAGCCCTGATTTGTAGAGTACTCAAGACCTATTGTTTTTGGTGAAGATCGGTTAAGGGAAAGGGGTAGTTTACCTGTAACGTTTTATGTTTTAACAAGGGTATTTCCTATGGCAAACGATAACAGCCGCAAATTCAAACAGAATCAAAAGATTATTTGCATACAGCCCTAAATTGTAGAGTTCTCAAGACCTATTGTTTTTGGTGAAGATCGGTTGAGGGAAAGGGGTAGTTTACCTGCAACGTTTTTTTAACAAGGGTATTTTCTATGGCAAACGATAACAGCCGCAAATTCAAACAGAATCAAATAATGTTTTGCATACAGCCCTGATTTGTAGAGTACTCAAGACCTTTTGTTTTTGGTGAAGATCGGTTAAGGGGAAGGGGTAGTTTACCTGCAACGTTTTTTTATCAAGCGTATTTTCTATGGCAAACGATAACAGCCGCAAATTCAAACAGAATCAAATAATTTTTTGCATACGTCCCTGAATTGTAGAGGTCTCAATGACTTTCGATTTTGGTGAAGATCGGTTAAGGGGAAGGGGTAGTTTACCTGCAACCTTTTACGTTTTAACAAGAGTAAAGTACTTGAAAATTTATTTAAACTTTTTGAAACAATGGTAATTGTTAAAAATAAAATAATTTTGTTGCCAGGCAATAAAATTATAATTTTTTCATTTTAATGTAATATAATATTTTTCATTTAATACAGCAATAAAAAGGCAGGTAAGACACAGCCTGGCTGTTTGGCTGAAAATGATTTTAAATATAAATCTTAGAATATGGAAGTCATGTATGGTTCTCCATACCGATATTTTAAATTTGTATTAATTACATTTACTCGCTCATTCAACTGGACATTCTGTTGTTTAATTTCATTTCTAATTTCGTTGAAATTGTTATTTATTTCATTGAATCTATTGTTCTGAACATCAAATTTATTATTAAAATTACTTTTGATTTCCTTGATTTCGTTTTTCAATTCTCTAAAATTGCTAGCTTGTTTTTCTAAAGTGTTATACATGCTGTCTTGTTTTTCTAAACTATTGTACGCCATATTATACAATCTTGTTAACATATTATCGTCATCAGATTTCTTATTTTGGTTGACTGAAATAGGTGTCGATTGATGTTCGACATCTTTTATTATTTTTGATTCGATTAATTGGCTTTCTACATTAGTGTCAGTGAAGCTGACTTCATCATTACTTTCACTCGTTTGAATTCCTGAGTCGCCTTTGTTGACCGACTCAGGTGACATATTTTCATACATTAACTTATTTTCGGCTTCATCGCCTACAATTATATTACTTTCATTTTCGTTAGTAGCCATTATTTCTTCTTTATAAGATTTGTTAATTTACTCTAATTAATTTAATTTATCTTAACACAATTTCGATCTTATATTCAATATTTTTTCATCTTGTATGTCTTAACTATGTATACTACATATTGTTCAAGCTGTACTTAATTTACGCACTTTTACGTATTTTTTTTCATACCATTACTTAACCTTGAATCAAACTTGCATTCATCTGTAGGTGTGGAATTATTTAATTAGAATTCGTCCCTGTTCGGGCGCCAGTTGTGAAGTTAATTAATTGTTCACACATTAAATCATAAAATTATTTATCTTCCACTTACCTTAAAGTTTTCTTCTCAACCCAGGGTCCGTCACACGAACGGTGTAATGCAAGTATGATTATAAGGTTACACCACAAACGTACGCTACACTCATTTGTTTGATGGAATTCAAAAATTTATTATATCATTACTTCATTTTAAATAAAATTTCAATTAACTCAACTTTTCTCTCCTTTTTCAACAGATAAAACATGCACATTTATTTAAACATTTTCTTATTCTAATATATATTTTATCAATCAAGGCGAACCCAGCTTGCCACACTCTCACATTCAGACAATTTTTTATATCCCCTATTATTTTGCTCGAGACTTAAAATTTTGTAAAACTATTTAAATATTGAATGATTGAAAATGGAATAATAATAGTTGGTTACGTAACGGTCGGTGTTTCTCTTCGCCGCGTGCTGCACTAGATGTATCCGAATGTTTTGTCAGTCCCGTACACTTTTAATTTTTTCTTCCTTCTTCACTTCACTTATTCCATTCTGGGATATTGTTCCACTTATTTATGCTGGTTTATAACTTTCCGTTGAAACTTAAAGTTTCTTGGTGCCCACGAGTCTCAGCGAGCGGCTGGCCGACGCCGCAGCTAAAGGTCGACTGGTGTTACATGTGGGCAGACATCACTGCCTTTCCTGCTACTAAATTTCGTCGCTGTTCATAGCCTTTGTGGTGTCAAATTGTTACCAGTGGCACCGGGAACATGGTTTGTGAATGCTCCCAAAGTGTTGACAAAATTTCACGGCCACTGGTTACGTCACAAAGATAGGCGGGATTTCGTCAAGACTTCCGGCGTCACCCGCTCGTATGACAAATGAATTTTACAAAATTAGCCATGCTGTTTTACCATCTCGGCATCGGTTGCGCGCCTGCTGGTGTTTGCGCGCGTCCCACAGTACTACAGTTCTTAGAATTGTATTGCGTTGTTGCATACCTGCCGCATTCCATCATACAACTGGTTGTTAGTTACAAAGTTTTTTACTCTCCTCCCCAACGGAAAGCACAGGCATGTGCGCACTGGAATTCTGTGAATTAACTGTTGTTGACCACGCCGCATCCAACGCACTGAACCGTTTTATGTAGGTGACTCACTGTTTTGGGCCCATATAAATTGAGATACACAGAATAAAATTGCAACAAAATATAATACCCCTTTTCGCCCCGTTACAGTGTTGAAGTTCGGCTTATATAATGGGAGATTGTATTTTAATCCTTTATTTAAAAGATTTTCTTCATCAGTATTTAATTCAATCGAAGTCAAATTACATAGTCGTGTATGGAATACGTGTTGTACGTGTTGTAATGGGGCGAATTAAATAATTTTTTGTATTTGTATGTGAATAGAATATTACAGTGTTTACAACTAGTATTACTGATTTTAGGTATTTGATCGTCTATTAACCTTTGTAACTTGTTAAGCTGCGTCGTACGCATATTGTAAACAACTATTTCTATCGTACTGTTTATAAATTCCAGATAATGATCTAGTGCAGCTGGATGTACGTTATTAAGTAGTTGTAAGTGTGCTCCATACAATTTAGAATTAAGAAGTGATTTTTTAATGTTTAATGACCTCAATTCCTCTTTAATTCTAAAAATCTCTGCATGTTTTTTAGCTTTCATATCTGCAATATACGAGCCTTTAAACTTTATAATAGCGTAATTTGGAATAACCTTATTTTTCAAACATGCTTTATTAAATCTAATATGCAGAATGGTCTTATGCAATTGTGTTTTAATATTCTGAAATCTGCGTACTACGTTATCACGGCTATTGTTTTTCATTTTGATTTAAATGGAATAACTCCTATTGTAGTCCCAAGCCACGTGTTTGTTAACCAAATATACTGTTAGTTACTCACCGTCTGTGGCCTTTCTGTGATGTTGTTATTTCGTTGTTTACATGTTTCGAGGCACTTGCCTCATCATCAGAACTTTATAAAATCTAATGTATGTCATCAATGATGACATGTGTCAAAATACTAAAACACAATACGGCATTAACCTATGTACAGAACTTGTTTAAAAAATGAGCATGTCAGTGTTAGGTATGCCTTGCAAGACAACACGCGCCGTACTGACGAAATCTAAGTTTTATCTCGACCATATCGCATAGCGGTATCGTACAGTATATTTGATTTATATTGTAATTGGTCGTTCAACACGTGTGGCTTGGTACTGGCGTCGTTATATGCTTTATAAATCTCATATTCTTCAAGGGCGTTGAAATAACGCCCTGTATTGCAAAAATGAAGGGGTATTAGATTCGAGCTAAAATCCGTGTAACTGTGATTATTGTCTATAAGGTGCCTGGCGAAATTTGACTTGATGTTGTCAAAGTTGTAAACTCGTGTAGGGGGTCTATGCTCAGAAAATCTTTTCAAAAAACCTCAACCCATCTGGCCCACATAAAAAGCCTCACAGTCATTGCAGACCAGCTTATAAACTCCTGTTTTATTTTCAAGACTGGTATGTTCACGGCTGCGGAGATTATTTAAGATGTTATTACTGGTCTTATAGGAAACAACTATGTTGTTGACTTTATTAATGGTTGACTTAAAAATTCCTTGCATGAAATGCGTATAAGGTGCCGCAGTGTACTTGTGTGCCTTTGTTTCGAGGTTCTCATTTCTATTATTTAGTATATTTGGTCAAAAAGGAGGTCAAAAAAACATGTACGGTGTGAAAGCGTGTGGGTGTGAAGGTACCTAATTAATATCTAAGAAGTACTGGTTTGTGGTTTCATTGTTGATGATTTTGATTAATGATTTCATTGTCAGTTTTATTTGTGTTTATAATATATAAGGTAAAAAATTATTAATCATGGTTGATTGACTTTCATGTCTGAACAGATAAATGTTTTAAGGGAAAGTTTAATGTATGATCATTAGAAATAATAATAAAAGGTAGTATTATTTGAATGCAAATTATCAAATTATTTACAAAAATAACCCAGTTCTGTCTTCCAAATATGCCTTCAAAGGACCTTGGTTGACCTTACGTAAGTACTTGATGTTGGTAAAATGGGTTGGGAAGAAAATGGCATCCGGTAAGCGGCCTTAAGAACAGCTGTTTCGGATATATGCAAAGCTGGGTTTAAATTAATATTAATCAAAAAGAAACAATTGTTTGTTTCTTTACAAGGTATAGTACTGATCACAGTGTCTTCTTTGCATAAAGCATGGGTCATATTAGCTACCTCATCTATAACATTGTCAGTGGTCATCATCATCATCATCTTCAAGGATTAAACCAAGGGTGGTTTGTTCCAGTCTCAAATAGGCAAAGATTAGAGCTGGTCACTTCAGCACTTCCTCAGATGTTCCACACCTTTCCATCCCCTCGGCTTATATTTTCATAGTTGTTTGGGGATCTGGCAGTCATCCATTCGACAAAGATGTTCTCACCAATTCAGCTGATACTGGGCAATCCTGTCAAGATACTCAGTTCCTCCCTTATATGTGTGTTTCTTCTATGATCATGGAGAGTATACCCTGCCACATACCTGAGAAATCTCATTTCAGCCACCTGGATGTGATTGGCTTGGGCTTTCATTAAAGTCCAATTCTCAGACCCATAAAGAAGTATGGGAAGAACCATCACCTTTAGGCATGTTTCTGTACTTGCTGACTTAAGGGTTCTCCTAATGGCCGCGCACATAAGGTTGAACTTATGCAACTTTACGTTCCATTCTAATAATAACAAATTCCTCTCTATCGACCTTAAGAGCGAAGGTCTCGGACCCATGGCTTAGTCTATTTTACATTAAACTTTGTATTTAATTATTCATGTAAGTACTGACTTGGAGGTCGTTGTGATAGTACATGCTTCCTAGTCTCCTCTAATTCTACATGCTTTGATAATTTTATTCCTTGTACTTTATGACATGTGTATTCAAAATAACTATAGTTTTTTATTATTGCTGATATTAACAGCTTATATTCAAAAGAAATTTGTATTAAATTAAATAAAATTGACTTCAAATAATGTTTAAAAATATAAATTAATAAATTTTTTCAAGTGAAATTATAAACTTACCATACAAAATTTAATGGCTGCTTTTCATGATTACAAAGCAATTTTTACATGTAAACTAACTGTGAATGACTGTTTAAAGATAGTAAATATGTAGATGTGTTTTTCCTGTAAAAAACTTCCTCAGCTTACGAAGTATTTTGTATTTCGTAATGACAGCTCTGGTTGTCATTATTTCTTGGCCCTCGACTTTTAGGACGACTTATGTGACGCCCTCATTTAAGTGAAAAAACTAAGCATGTCATTTGGGCGTCTATTTGTAAAAGGTTTGACTTTTTACTTCCATGTTCTTTAAGGAAATGGAAGTATGGTGATGGCAAAAAAAAAATCGTGTTCGAGATTATTGCAGATTCTGATTGTACTACACTCAAAACATGAAAAAAAGTCATTTTTCGAAAAGTGTCTGTGTGTGTGTCTGTCTGTCTATAGATTTGTTTTCTATGGCAAACGATAACAGCCGCAAATTCAAACAGAATGAAATAATTTTTTGCATGCAGTGCTGATTTGTAGAGTACTCAAGGCCTATTGTTTTTGGTGAAGATCGGTTAAGGGAAAGGGGTAGTTTACCTGCAACGGTTTTTTTAATCAAGGGTAATTTTTTTCTATGTCAAACGATAACAGCCGCAAATTTAAACAGAATCTACTATTCTTTTGCATACATCCCTGAATTGTAGAGTTCTCAAGACCTGTTGTTTTTGGTGAAGATCGGTTAAGGGAAAGGGGTAGTTTACCTGCAACATTTTATGTTTTAAAAAGGGTATTTTCTATGGCAAACGATAACAGCCGCAAATTCAAACAGAATCAAATAATTTTTTGCATACAGCCCTGAATTGTAGAGTACTCAAGACCTATTGTTTTCGGAGAAGATCGGTTAAGGGAAAGGGGTAGTTTACCTGCAGCGTTTTTTATCAAGGGTAATTTTTTTTTTGGCAAACGATAACAGCCGCAAATTCAAACAAAATTAAATAATGTTTCGTATACAGCCCTGAATTGTAGAGTTCTCAAGACCTATGGTTTTTGGTGAAGATCGGTTAAGGGAAAGGGGTAGTTTACCTGCAACGTTTTATGTTTTAACAAGGGTATTTTCTATGGCAAACGATAACAGACACAAATTCAAACAGAATCAAAAGATTATTTGTATACAGCCCTAAATTGCAGAGTTCTCAAGACCTATTGTTTTTGGTGAAGATCGGTTAAGGGAAAGGGGTAGTTTACCTGCAGCGTTTTTTTATCAAGGGTATTTTCTATGGCAAACGATAACAGCCGCAAATTCAAACAGAATCAAATAATTTTTTGCATACAGCCGTGATTTGTAGAGTACTCAAGACCTATTGTTTTTGGTGAAGATCGGTTAAGGGGAAGGGGTAGTTTACCTGCAACGTTTTTTTATCAAGCGTATTTTCTATGACGAACGATTACAGCTGCAAATTCAAACAGAATCAAATAATTTTTTGCATACGTCACTGAATTGTAGAGGACTCAAGGCTTTTTGATTTTGGTGAAGATCGGTTAAGGGGAAGGGGTAGTTTACCTGCAACCTTTTACGTTTTAACAAGAGTAAAGTACATGAAAATTCATTTAAACTTTTTCAAACAATGGTAATTGTTAAAATAAAATAATTTTGTTGCCAGGCAATAAAATTATAATTTTTTCATTTTCATGTAAATCTGTACATAGTATAAAGTAAAGTTGGTGCGTTTTCTCCCTGTGTTTGAAATCGCTAATCTCAGGAAGTACTGAACGGATTTTATTCAAGTTTTCGCCAGTAGATAGAGTGTCATAGGAAGAGTGCCATAGGAAATACCCTTGTTAAAACATAAAACGTTGCAGGTAAACTACCCCTTTCCCTTAACCGATCTGTACCAAAATCAACAGATCTTGAGAACTCTACAATTTAGGGCTGTGTGCGAAACATTATTTGATTCTGTTTGAATTTGCGGCTGTTATCGTTTGCCAAACAAACAAAGTTACCCTTGATAAAAAAAAACCGTTGCAGGTAAACTACCCCTTTCCCTTAACCGATCTTCACCAAAAACAATAGGTCTTGAAAACTCTACAATTCAGAGTTGCATGCAAAAAATATTTGATTCTGTTTGAATTTGCGGCTGTTATCATTTGCCATAGAAAATACCCTTGTTAAAACATAAAACATTGCAGGTAAACTACCCCTTTCCCTTAACCGATCTTCACCAAAAACAATAGGTCTTGAGAACTCTACAATTTAGGGCTGTATGCAAATAATCTTTTGATTCTGTTTGAATTTGCGGCTGTTATCGTTTGCCATAGGAAATACCCTTGTTAAAACATAAAACGTTGCAGGTAAACTACCCCTTTCCCTTAACCGATCTTCACCAAAAACAATAGGTCTTGAGAACTCTACAATTCAGGGGTGTATGCAAAAAATTATTTGATTCTGTTTGAATATGCGGCAGTTATCGTTCGTCATAGAAAAAATTACCCTTGTTAAAACATAAAACGTTGCAGGTAAACTACCCCTTTCCCTCAACCGATCTTCACCAAAAACAATAGGTCGTGAGTACTCTACAAATAAGGGCTGTATGCAAAAAATTATTTGCTTCTGTTTGAATTTGCGGCTGTTATCATTTGCCATAGAAAAAAAACTACAGTAAGACACACAGACGCTTTTTGAAAAACGACTTTTTTTCATGTTTTGAGTGTAGTACAATCAGAATCTGCAATAATCTCAAACACGATTTTTTTTGCCATCACCATACTTCCATTTCTTTAAGGAATATGGAAGTAATAAACCATTGCAGGTAAACTACCCCTTTCACTTAACCGATCTTCACCAAAAACAATAGGTCATGAGTACTCTACAAATCAGGGCTGTATGCAAAAAATTATTTGATTCTGTTTGAATTTGCGGCTGTTATCGTTTGCCATAGAAAAAAAAATCTACAGACAGACACACACACAGACACTTTTCGAAAAACGATTTTTTTTTTCATGTTTTGAGTGTAGTACAATCAGAATCTGCAATAATCTCGAACACGATTTTTTTTGCCATCACCATACTTCCATTTCCTCAAGGAACATGGAAGTAAAATAAAATAATTTTGTTGCCAGGCAATAAAATTATAATTTTTTCGTTTTAATGCAAATCATGTATGAGAGAAAATATATCGTTCGTGGTAGGCAAGCATATCTCAATTATGTAATGTTTACGTTTCCATTTTATTATTATGATTACTGCAATAAAAAGGCAGGGAACACACACACACTCACAAAATTCACGTTATTTCTGGCCTCACTTATGTTTATTTTCTTACATTTGCATGCTTTTTAAATGGAAAGTGCCGAAACCCACACCAACACAACGCGTGCACGTAACGCATGCACATAAGGATGAACTTATTCACAACATTGTTGCTTGTATTATAAGACACACTGTACCCCAGGTATTCAAAATTGCTGACTTGTTCCAGGACAGTACCATCTATAACAATTTTTACCCGTACAGGATCATTTCCATGAAAAATATCCATATGATAGTTCCACGAATTATCTGTTGTCAGTGGTATTAAAATAATCTAAAATTATAAACTATAATATTTTAAATAACATATTCATGATTTGCTGCTTAGTAGAGCATTAGGAAAGCAGCACTTGGCTTCAAACCTAGGGGTTGGTTCAATTCCCAGACAACACTACAATTTCAAGCTCCCAAGCTCCAGTCTCCATGTCAACTCAGCTTTTAGAAGTGACTACCTGGGGTAATAGTGGGAGGCAGAAGTGTACTGTTGGCTACACACTACTTTCCTTGTATGCCTAATGCCAGCCATACACTGGAGCAACATTTTGTTTCACACCAGAACCGTTTTGACGCATCGTGTTGCAAAGCGTTAATTCCGTGGAGAGAAGCTTGAGACATTGGCTCATGACAAGACAATTTCGTGTCAGCTGTTTTTGAGCTGTAAACGTGTGTAGTTCATGGGTTCTTGACAGGCATTATTTTGCATCTGTTTCAAATTAAACTACACCTACACTTGTTTCAATTTTATACTCAGTAGCAATTAATAATACAATAGTAATAAATACACAACAATATGTGAGAATCAGAATGAAAGAACAGTGCATGCACTTTCCACATAGGACATCTTGAGACATGTGTAATAGTGTAATATAAACTCCCCACCTTTTGTGGTTAGAATCCAACACATGCTCTGTTCAAAAAATGTCACAAGGTGTTTTGTTGTGAGAAATAAGTTGAAGGAGTCTTTGGTCACGAGGAGCCTCATGACACCTGTAGACAGTGTCACAGCCAGTGTATGACGCTTTATAGAGCCTAATGGCAGTAGTCATCTGCGACGCTTTGCAACACAATGCACCAAAACGGTTCTGTTGCCGAACAAAATATTGCTTCAGTATGGGGCTGGCCTAATAGCTTACATATGTGGCTACCCTGCTTCACGCTCATACATCACGTCAGTGATATAATAAGTTACAATTATTATTATTATTAATGATTTGTTGTGCAATATGTAGAGATAGAGGGGGGGAGGACAATGGATGCTGTGTTCTTCATTCACAGACTTTTAATTAAGCTTGTTTTCCAGGTCCTGGTATTGACATTCCTGTTTTTTCTTATACACTGAATGAACTTGTAGTTGGTTTACAGAGTTCACTGATATCTATGCCCATGACTTTCATCTTGGTGCTCTGTTTCAGGTAATTGTGGTAAATTCAGTTTCTTTACACAGCTTTGTGTTGTTCTTCTTGTATTATGGTTATATACATTAGATAACTGTAGGACTGTAGTACGTTTTTGCATGTTGTTAAAGTATTTCAATGTGTCTTTTTTGGAATATCTTGCAGAAAAATACAGTGGGTTCGGAAAGTCACTGTGGACTTGACATAACAGAATAACAATAATACAAATTAATGTTTGTTTAAAGACAATTTGGTAAAGAACCATGGCGCTTGTAACGGGACAGTTTAGGTCTACCCGGGGTAATTTGGGGAAAAGAGGTCACAACATAATAAATGTAAATTGTATTTCTGAATTATAACGACGCAGGAAAGTGAGTGAAATAGTGTCAAGGTCACCAGTGGAGTGTAAGCGAGGCAGCTATATTTAGCCGAACGAACTTTGACCTATGTAATCACAAGCCACTCCAGATGATGTCAGAGCCGATCCCAGCTTCAAGTTACCGCTGGAATGTAGATTCAAATTGACAACCTCGTCAAAACTGGCTTACAAACTCAAAAGAACAAAAGATTGAAATCATGTGACTCCCCTTCTACTTCGGAAATTGAGACAGTAAATTTCGCCCCAGTCTGGAATAACAACTCATGCGGTACAGCCGCAAAGTTCCGGAACAAATATACCGGCGCCCGTAATAATAAAAAATGTCAAAAATATGTGGATTCACAACATGGGTGTTAGATAAATAAAATGAAGTAACAGTTGTGTTTCAATTAACAGTTTCGAGTTATCTGTCGAGAATTATAATAAAAGAACAAAATGTGCGGAGTGATGAAAGAAAAAACGTACGGAGGCTGGACTGATTTTTTGGGACGCAATTGCAGATAAGTAACGTCTTGAAAATAAAATAAAAGAAGAAATTTAAAATTTATATCATTCAAAATTAAAGAGAAAAAATTGCACCCTAAAATATACGGTATGTTTAATTTAAAGATAGTGAGCTCACTAAGGGGGTTTTAAAAAATTATGTAAGTTATGAAAGAGTATATGTGTGTGAGTGAAGCGCTGGTTTGTGTTCCATTAATAAATTTGATTGGAGTTTTAAAGATCTTATTATTTTATTTCGAGTGTAGATAAACTCGTATATAAGAAAATTAAATGTATGAATAATTATTGTTCATTAACAAGTTTTTGTCTGAAATGATTTTCTTTTGAATGTGTTAACTGGAGTAATAGAGAGAAGATAATTAATTCTATGTAAAAAATTAAGAATTATTTGAATTGAATGGGGCTGAGTAAAAGAAATATGAAAAATAATAAAGGATCAGTAAAATGTAATGCTTACTAAACTAATAAATGATCGTTATTATTTAAACAACCATATTTTGCTCTCACCAAGTTCGCTTATACGAACCCTGGCAAGTATGAAATTTTCGTATAGTTGGTACCCAGGCAAGATGGCGTCCGGACGGCATAGACGCTCACCAGCGTTTATGTAAAAAATAAATAAAAGTAAATGGTAAGAAAAAGGTAAGATTACACGCGTCTGAAAACAATTTCACATATGTCAACAATAACTCTATGTATAGTTAGGTGTACATGCAACAACAACTCTATAAGAATTACAACTAACCTCTTGACACACACGAAACACAGACAGTGCTGCCAACTCGTTATGTATAGTGCACAGTGACTTCCCTAATGCATTGTATATATAATAAAAAAGTAGATAGTGCATACCCATGTTGCAGTACCAGTATGTACTTATTTCCTATATTTCTTTCTTTAGTTTTTTGTTTCTTCTTATTCGCTGCTTAAAGAGTTATTTCATATTACACTATGTTATCACAGAATTTGCTTGTAAAGGAGCAGTATATTTTCTGAATTAAATATTCAATTCATGTCTTTTCATACAAACATGCCCTTTCCATGCAAGTTAAAATAAGTACAAAATTAAGTTTCTTGAATATACTATGATTTGAATACTCTTGCATAACATGTGGAGGAAGCTAAAAATGACAAGTTTCTTTTGCGCGGCACTTGTAGTTGAAACACTTTTCCTGATTACTTCCTACATAAAACACAGAGATCACTGCCAATACATGTATTGTTTTATATGTAAATTATAGTTGTAATTTTGATGTTTTTATTTTGTTATATTATAAAATGCAAACTAAACACTTTGGATATCTGTAACTTGTATTGTGATATTTAAGTGGTAATTGTCGTGTTCTAGGAAAAGTTGTAGTGTCACAATAAAAACTGATGACAAAGACAAACAACTGGATGAGCAAACAAAAAACAGTAAGTATATCCAATTCTCTTACTTGTACATATTACAAAAATAAATGTAATTGAAACTGTCATATGTTATAAAAAACATAAGTGTATTTTATGCATGCCAGTGTTTGGTATTCAACTGCTTACTAGTATTTTAAAGAACCTTACAAGCATTATGAAATCATCATTGTCATCTTCTTCAACAAGTATTAAACCAAAAATGGTTTGTTCTGGTCGCAAACAGATAGACTAGAGTTGGACATTCCAATACTTCTTCAAACATCCCACACCTCTCCGTCCTTTTGGCTTATAATTCAATGGTTGATTGGGGATGCAGTAGTCATCCATTTGGTTAAGATGTTCCAACCATTTCAGCTGATATTGGGCAATCTTGTCGAGTTTACTCATAATATTCAGTTCCTGTCGTACATCTGCAGTTCTTCTGTGATCGTGAAGAGTATGTCTCTTCCACGTTCTTGAGAAATCTCATTTCGGCCACTTGAGTACAACCGGCCTGCTCCAAAAATAATTTTTGATCGTATGGGATCCTTGAACAACATTAAAGATCCTTATGGATATCTCAAACAGGGAAAACTGGTTTCTTCAGTCCAGTAAGTCAGTCAGTTAATGGGAGACAACCCAGACAAAACATCAGTCTGGATGTTAAGCCAGAAAGTGGCAGTCCCACCATCATCTTAGCCTGTGATATGCTAGTAACATATCCAAGGGGACACTTTAATGATTAAACTCACTCAAGCAAGATATAATTGAATGGATCAAACATTGATGGAATTATGAAATAATAATGCATATAATGTTTCCAAAATTAGTCACATTAAAGTATCTGTCTAAATTTTAAATGTGAATAACATATTTTCTGTAACACAATATTGCAAACTTCGTTTTATTATACTTAGCCAATGTTTGCCATATGCAAAAATTGAATCTTATGTGTGTGTGTTGTGTGTGTGTGTGTGTGTGCATGTACATGTGTTCTTCTTCTTCTTCTGTCTCTACAAGTCTTGGCCCTGGTCTCATCAGAACATGCTTCTAACCATTGTTTTTGTCCTTCATCTTCGAACCCCCATATTTAGATTTTCAGTCTCCCAAAACATCATCCAGTCATCTCATTCTTGGTTGTCCCCTCCATTTTACATAATACAGTCTTCCCCTCATCATCTTCTTTGTTATCTGTTCATGATTTATTCTTTCCACATATGCACATCATCTGGAGTACAACAACATCCTTCATGATATCATGCCTTGCAATATGGCATTTAATCATATTTTTCAGTTCTTTCTCTCCTTTACAGGTTCAGACATTAAAAAAACTCATATTCAAAGCTTATGTTGAAAAGAGCCTCTTTTTATTTTTGTATTATGTGTTACCATTGTGTACATCTCTGTTGTCCCATGCATGCCTGTAGGTCATATTAGGGCATGTTATGTATTTTAAGCATAGTAGCCCTAGTCACGAGATGCAACTGAACTGAAGAGTTTTATCTGATACACATGTAATCCATGTAACATTCATCCATGTAAAGTGTTTTACAGAAAAACAGTTATATGCTGAACTAACAGATTACTTTGTTGTCAATGGATGAATGGTGATAGCATACAGTAGTTATCAAGTGTAATATAACTGTAGATTTTAATGGTTTCATATTATCTGAGTAACAGGCTCATTGTCTGATATCTGTACTTATATTGCCTAAAAGTTTTGAAACAAGAGAATTCTCTAGAACAAGAATTTTTGTTGTTAACATATTCTGAACAATGCAGAGAGTTCATTCCCCCTAAGTTTTGTAATGGGACCTACTCTTTTTTTTACTTTCTTTTTTAAAATTGCTATTTTTATTATTGTTCCAGTTATTTTTCAATATCATAGCTTGTGCGTGTTGGATCAATACAATTTTTTTTTGTTATAGTGTTTCTATAAATCTGCAGAGTTTATAATGCAACAAAATGTAGAATCTCAAAGTAAATAAATAAAAAACATTTAATACAAAATGTAAGTGTAATGTCTGATGATGGCCGTCAATGATATGGCTGAAACAGTTGCTAGAGATTTTAGCACTGGACCACGACCAAACAGCCTGGAATCACAGTTTAACAACATTGACTCCGGCTATGAAAGCCTTAGAAAGAAACAATATTTATTTCAAAAAATTGTTTTCAAAATTAGTTTCTTTAGTTGATTGTGTTCTGTTCATGATAGACGATTTTTTTCTAAATGTATGTATTTTCTGCGCTGTCTTGTAAGACAATTAAAACATAAATTTAACTGTCTCACACTACAACTCAGGCAGTACTGTCTCAAACAATTCAAACTATCTCAAATTTAATTTTTGTTCTTTTTTTAATTGTGGATGCATACTAGGTTCAAGTGAAAGTCATTTGCAAGTAATTTGATATAGATATATAATTGTCAATGCCTGTAAGAGTATACACACTCAAAAAGCTACTTAATTGTACAAAGAGTTCTGATACAGCCTGCGACACTTGAGACAGGGCTGGATGCACGTTTCAAAAACAAATGTAGAACATTAAGTGTTTACTATTATTAATGCCAAAACATTTCATATCAGACCAACCTTTAATAAACATCATACTTTATTTTATTTTTAATGTAGGCTTTACATTCTGTGTCCCAACTTTTATTGTACGATCTTGTTGAGTGGTGTGTCTGTATATGCCACTACCTGCACAGATTTGCTGATTATTGGTTCTTAACATTAGATGAGTTATCACTTGGGACCAGTGCTATGTTGAATAATTTTGTAGCTGGCGCATATCCTTGAATTACCCTCTTGTCTATTGAAAATTCTTCTGTCTGTTCTTCTGGCATTTTTATTTTACCCTGTATATTGTAATTTAATTGTATAAGTCTTAAGGTTATCTGTGGTATTCCCTTGGAAACCCTTAGAACTGTTTATCTTCATTGTCCGAGGCCTGCCTAAAATCTGTAAATATAGTATACAACTGTATGTTATACTTGTGGCAACTTCCACTCTTCATGTGACCATATGAATGTCATCGATTATTGTTGGTCTGTGCTGGCAGTCTCCACTTTCCTTTCCGTGTATCTGTTCAGCAACTGGAATTTTATTTGCAATATTGAATAGCATTATCCCATTGTAATTATCACACTTCATGCCATTTCCCTTTCAAAGATTGGCATTAACAATCCTAAAACTCCATTCTGTAGAATACTTATAGGCCTATAGTTTTATGTTTGTTAATGTCTGTTGTGTAAAATGTATACAAAAAGTATATTGTATTTTGTATATAAAAAGTATATATAAAGATACAAATTCAATGCATATGAGTGCTTAGATAGTAGTGTAATGTCTAATATAGTGTTTATGTATCTGTATTGTTTGTGAAGAAAGTTTGTATACTACATTAATCCACAAGTTTGCCGACTTGACACATCTTGTGCCGGTGGGAACACGTCGTGTCAGATCTATTTATGAACAAAGAAGCAGGGTGTGGTACATTCTTTCATGGTAAGAAGATTCTTTAAAATGTTTCATTACAAATCATCTAGTTTCAAAACTAGGTACATCCACTTTTTTATAGCTGTACCTTTTGTAATTTCTTAAGTTTATTGTCTTCTTCAGTAAAGTAAATATACTGTTAAATTCGCAAGCTGTAAAAGTTGGTAAAGCTTGATTAAAATTTGAGTTGAAGTTGTTGGCTGGTTAGACAGGCAGAAGATGCATGGGGCATTTTGCGCCCTGGTGTGTTTGTGTTGTATGGGCCAAGGCCCAATGAATGCCAGGAACTTACAGTGAGGCTCAGTTGTTCGCTTGGCACAGGGTCTTAGGGTGCAGTCCAAGAATAGACGATAGGTATGTTTAACATGAGACCATCTCTTAAAAGCATTGCTCCAGCCAGTTACTAGACCTGAGGCACGCCTCCATGGCCCCCTTAAGGCATCGCCCACAGGTGCGGTGCGTTGGTGTGGTCAATAGGCTCGACTGCCTGGAGGCAAGTCGTCCGTAATGCTGGCTGGTTGTAAAACTATGTCTAAAAGCAGACCACTGCTCAGTTGTTCCATATGCCTAATAATTGTCATTGACGTTATGTTTATTGATCCTATAAGTATTCTGGTGTTATAAGCGACTGTGGGACTATTGATCCATTAGGAGGCAAAGTTTTCAACTGAAAAGTTTCCCTCAAGATGTGGTTCATCTTCCAAGATAATGGTACTTTCAGTTCTATACTACCATAAGGATTAAAAAATAAATAAAAGAAACAAAGAGTAGATAGTATTTTGCTACAAGGCAAGATGCTTACCATTCTAAAGTAGGGTCACTCAAAAGTATTTGCAAATGTGGGAAAGTTATTAAAGGCTTTAATAAATCAGTCATTATTGTAAAAGGAGTAAAGGTCTCCCTCCCTCCAAAATTACTGATGTATTAAATTTAAAGAGAAAATATTTTGAAAAAACTGGGAAGAATTTGAGGTGTTAAATTAAGAAAAACTTAATGTAGACAGGGTTACAACTGAAGACAATGATGACTCACAACCAGAAAGTGTAAGAATGTAGGAAGTTTTAAGTTTATGTATTTAATCATTAAAATGTTTTTTAAAATATACTCTAATTTTGTTTGTAATATGAGTATTTTATCCTGGAGTCCAGCTAGACCGACATACTTACCTGAGTACGTACTATTTGCTGACGATAAAATAATAATACAAGAGAGTGAAGATAAATTACAACTGGCAGTGCACTGACTGGCAGTGAATCAAGTATGTCCAGAATATAATTTTAAAATTTCCTTGCATAAGATGAAAGTTATGGCTTTCCAAGGCAAGTATCCCGTTAGGTCGAAAATAATTTTCGACAATAAGCCAATCAAACAAGTATCAAATTTTACGTACTTGGACTGTGACACAAGCTACAATTATGACAATGACATGGAAAATAAAATAAATAAGTTCCAGGCAATATGTGGCACAATAAATAGAACATTAAATAACAAAACACGAAAGGACACAAGGATACAATTTTATAAAACGATGGCTGTACCTGTACTTATGTATGGGAGTGAAAGTTGGATAAATACCAAAAAAGGAGACAGCAAAATACAGGCAGCAGAAATGAGATTTTTGAGACGGGTCAAAGGCTGCACAAGAAGAGATTTAGTAAGAAATGAAGACGTGCGAAATGACTAAAGGTGTATGCAATAAATGAAAAAATAACTGAATATAAATAAAGATGGAAACACCACGTAAATAGAATGGGAAATGGCAGAATACCCCAAAAAATACTTAACTACAACCCAAGAGGGAAAAGAGATATAGGAAGACCACGAAAACGGTGGTCATAAGTTTGTGAGGACGGAACAGGCAAATGCCTAATCCTTGTAGTGCAGAAGAAGAAAAGAAGATATGAATATTTTGTTCAACAGTTGTAAATAAAAATTTTTATTTTGTAACTGATGACTTATAGTGTGTTTTGAAACCATAATACCACACTTATAGTGTGAGTTTCAAAATAATGTTCATCCAAAATATTTGCTCAAATACCTCATTATTAATAAATATTTAACTGCTGAAACTTCAGTATTCAAGTGGTGTATCTCATAGTATTATACTAACAAGACCTTGATTCTCGACGTCTTTAACTCTTAGGGATATTAGTTATTTTTTAGCGTTCCTGAAAATTTTAATTTTTTGGATGTAAATGGTTTTGAAACTAAACGACTCAATGCTACAACTGTTGTAGATAATAATTAATATTTATTTGTTGAATATTGTGTAGGGAGTTGATAGGAGTGAACAGTTCCATCACGGATCGCTGTAGTTTAATTTTGTATCAACATAGTAGGTATTATTAAATATCGGTATGGAGAACCATGCGTGACTTCCATGTTCTAAGATTTATATTTAAAATTATTTACTTGAATTCGGTTTCATAATTTATAAAAAAAATATTCCCCACCCTCAAACTATTTTCACTATTTATAGATATTTTTGTAATTATGGAGTAGTCGTTTAATATAATGTTATTTTCGAGTCACTTTATCTATAAAAATTATGTACTTTGTTCTTATAAAGAATCTGAACTTCACAGATAATTTCATAATTTTAAAAGTTACCCATATCATTGACTGATCCTGTATTTTAAGAATTATTTTTTACAAATGTTTAAAGGTAACATCATAGTGGACATCGTAGTATGGTATATCTCCTAAAAACCCTTAAGGACTTAATTCTCACTATTTGTATAATAGTAAAGCATTTAGAAATGAAAAAATTAAAACTTTTCATTGTTGTAATTTTTTAATAACAATAAATTGATCGTTTCTAGGCAATTTATTGGAATGAAATGAAATTGTTTAGTTTAATTCAAACCAACAGATATGGTTCAAATAACAGATGTGTCATTTTAGTGTCTCTGCAGATAAATTCAGCTTGTGGCTCCTTTACCCACTGTGAAATATTCCAGGTAATTGAATTTTTGCTACTATGAGTGACACAATTAGGATATGGGCATCACACTCACACACACTCATTTGATAGACACGTCCTGCGTTGCAGTCTGCATGTTGGGAGTTAGTGCAAGTGCGCGCCTTGCATTGACTTCAACACGCACTCTGGTAAGCGTGCATGTGTGTTACCCACGCGTACAGACTCACACCGCACTGCTGAGCCAACACATGTCCTGCGATGCAGTCTGCGTGTTGGGGATCAGTGCAAGCGCGTGCCTTGCATTGACTCCGGCACACACTCTGGTATGTCGCATGCATGTGCTCTCACGGTGTATACACACAGGGGCGCAGCGAGGGGGGTTTTGGGGGTTAACCCCCCCCAGAGAGATTAAAAAATATATTTTTTTATGTTGAATGGGCTACATAATAAAGAAGTTTTAAAACAGTTTAAGAAGTTCTCATATCAAAACATGCTGACAGTAGACTGAGGGGTGTTAATCCTCAATTCCATGACCGTAAACTACGACTCTCTGCAAGTCCACTTGGTGAGTGTTTGCCGCCATTACCATGGCAGGCAACACCGCTATGTGTAGAATGATGCACATTTTACTCGCCGTTCACTTGCAGTGGTTCAACCGCTTAACGTATAGAATGTGCAATTTTTATTCAGTTTGTAGCAGGCAAACCGCGGCGGTACACCCGCTCATGTAGAATAAGCCTTTCTCGTTTTTAGTTGGAGGGAAAATACGCGACTTGTCAATATTTCTTTGTAACGATGAATAAACAAATTTAAAATTTACTTTTGGAAAAGTTTTCTATTTGTTGCCAACCTACAACCCTGTGTACCTTAATACTACTTTTTCCCTATTTATCACAATTATAAATTATGTACATGCATAATTTAAATTTTCTCAATTGACATAAGGTCCGCAAAATACATCAGATATGCGCAAGACATATATTAGGCCCCGGTAGACCGCATCTGCCCACCCTAAAAATAGTAGAGTTAATCCCCCCCCCCCCCAGGAGAAATTCCTGGCTGCGCCCCTGTACACACATGCTTCGTTGTTTTAATCATGGCAATCATAGTAGTAAAATTTTGCAACTGGAGTATGTTCACAATGGGCAAATTCAGCCATGGGTGAATTTATTGTAGAGACAACATACAAAACACGTTACATGTTTTGGACTACGATTTGGAAAAATAAATGTGTACATTTCTGGTGGATGAACTCGTACACCATGTTAAACTTATAATAAATATATTAACAGAAACTACAAATTTGAGTTTTCTTGTTACTTCATTGAATGTATTTCTGTAATTAATAGTTTCCATATTCTTTAATAAATTTGTAAAAATTTGTTAATATATGCTTGTTTAATTTTCTGTTGTTGGTGTAGCTCCTATCATAGAAGGTGGTGTTGTACAATCTAGGTTGTACTTTGTAAAAGGGTTAGCTTTAACACTTGAAAGTTAACTTTATGTTAAAGTTAAATTACATGTTTTTAGTTTTCTTCTTCTTCTTCTCAATCCAGAGATTAGTGGGCTTACAATTTCTTCCTTTATGTAGACAACCTTTTGATCACCACATACCTTCGTCCTTTTCTTACCCGAACCGTGTAGTCTTACCTGGGCCTGGGCCTTCCCCTCCCACCATGTCCTTAATCGGGGCAGCGAACCAGTTTGAATTGCATAGCAGGTGCCCCTCCACCTTTTCCTTCAGTTGATCCAATCGACATTTTTTTATTTTATTTTATAAACACATGAATGCATAGAAGTCTCCTTTCTGTACTTACTTTAATACTGTCTTCCCACTTCTACCTGGGTCTGACTCTTCTCCTTTTACCTTCTAGTTTTGCTTCCCATGCTCTTCTAGGGTATCTTCGATTTTCTATTTACAAATGAGGCTAAACCATCTGAACTGTGAGCTTTGAATCATATCAATTAGAGGGATCATCTCGAAGTTCCTGGAGGTAGTGAGGCTTGGTATTATATCTGCAACTATTTTAATAAAACGCTTAATTTCATTCGCATACTTATACCGACTGTCATTTGGTGGAGCCTTATTAACAATTTTTTCTACATTTATTCTGAATAAACCTTTATGCCTTGCAGAATGAGTTCGTCAAACGTGCTAACCACCTCGACTATTTCACTAAACAACTCCAAATCTTATCAGAAGGCGTACGTCAAACAACTACTACCATTAGAACTTATCACACAACATTTCAACTACTAAACAATCTGTAATCGTCTTCAAGTGTAAGGTAAACTAGTATATTAAATACGAACTTGTCTACTCAAGACACGTTCACTAACAAGCGTGGACCACAAAAAAAGAAAAAAACCACCATCTTCTCCAATGTTAAATACAACTACAGGAAACCTATATAAAAATAACTGTTACTTACCCTCTAAGTAAGTCCGCTGGACAGAACTGATGCTGCGGATGGCACTACCACACTGACGCAAGTTTACACAAGAAACAACCTTGCATCAATGGTGGTGTTTCTTGGTTCTGTCCAGCAGGCTTAGAGGGTAAATAGTGGTATGTAGGTAGGACTTATGTGTGGTAAATTCTAACGATGGTACTTGTTCAACCTAACCCTGCTGATAATGTTCATGTACCACCAAAAGTTAGGTTCAAAGATTGAACTCTAAATCTTTTAGTTTCCAATTTGAGAGTTATACTCTAGCTATTCTATGCCCATTCTTTTCATTCTAATGTCCGTTAACCTCCAGTAATGTTGGAAGTATATTAGGTCGTTCCCTGTTGTACCCCATTCTGTATTTGATAATATGTACATTTTGATTTTACGTGTTGTTATTTTATTGTATCTAAAAATTAGTGTTTGTTGTCAGAAAAATTGCAGTACAAACGGTTACTACTCAGACCTGTCATGGTCAACAAAATCCAAGCAATATCACTTTCGTATTGATTCTAGTAAAAATTTTGTTGTCAGTATAAAAAATCGACTCTAGTATCAAAAATCAGAAGTTGAAAGTATGGTTAGGTGTATGGTTGTGGTCTTTGCTTTCAAAAATCAAAAATAAGTATAATTTTCTACAAAAAAAATAAAATAATTCAACTAACTCAAGAAAATATTGTAAAAAAAAAACAGACTAGATGAGAAGAGGCAATTATAATGAAAAAATTGAAGTGTAAAACCATACGGGTACAGGTGCTTGTGGCACTAAGAAAGTGATGGCTACTATAAGAGCCAATGGTTAATATATGAAGAAGACATATTTTATTTGTTTTTAAAAACAATGTTTGCTACTTGGACAGAACTCTTTTGATGTCTTTTAACTTAATCAGTTTTATTAGTTAACTAATATTTCGTTGCATACACATAAACTAAATTAACTTAGAATGTATAAAAAATAAGTTTATTAATACATATTTTGTGTGCATTTTCGCTTCTAGATTTGTGTGGTCAGAACTTTTAATAAAAAAATACTTTTTGATTTACCACATTTTATAAATACTGATATTAACATCAAACGTTTAGCCCGTTCTACATTGTGGCACCTTCACTGGTAAAGCTGCGAATCACATTTGGTGTTTACATTAATAACAGGAGAACATGGTTGTCAATCAAAAAAAGTGTCGTTACATTTTCTATGTTCCTAATTCTCTCAGGAGCACACTGACCACAACAGTTGATGTAACTATCTTTTTAAACTTTAAAGAATTTTCATTATAGTAAATCAGAGTATGTTGTGACAACAGCATCAGACAACTGCTTCCCTTTACCAGTCTGGAATAATTGCATTGAACCTATCCAAAGTCGGGAGCTATCTGATAGGTTTGCTGCAAAAACCTGGCGGGAATCTGGAATGCTCATAGTGATCCAGTCAGGAGCCAGCAGCCCTCTGATAGACCCACTGGGACGCCATATTTGTGGGATAAGAAGAGCATGGGTAAGCTACAAAATTAATTCTGTTGGACAACAACATGGAAGAAAAGTAAATATAATTAATTCACTGCCGACTCAGAACACAAAGTTTTTTATGGGTAAAAATGTAAAAGTTTTACCTTATAGCCTGAACAGGTTTTTGCTTTTATAAAGCTTCTTCAGAGGCTGCCGCTGGGAGCACCGTCCGTCTTGTTGTTGTCGACGGTATCGACTTTTGAAAGATCGATATCATGTGTGTGGGGTATGATATGTTCGAGTAATGTGATATGCGTGTGATTTGAATTGTGTCTGTTCGTTTAGGATGTCGTTTTTATGTGTTTTCGTGTGTTTGTATATTTCTAATTGTTCTAGAGTGTCTAGTTTTCGCCCTTTTGTGTATACTTGTAGAATGTCCATGTTACACATGTACACATAAAAGGCAAAAAACTAGACACTCTAGAACAATTGGAAATATACAAACCCACGAAAACACATAAAAACGACATCCTAAACGAAATTCAGATCACACCACACACACAATATCGATCTTTCAAAAGTCGATACCGTCGAGAACAACAAGACGAACAGTGCTCCCAACGGCAGCGTCTGAAGAAGCTTTTTAAAAGCGAAAACCGGTTCAGGCTATAAGATAAAACTTTTACATTTTTACCAATGAAAAACTTTGTGTTCTGAGTCGGTAGTGAATAATTATATTTAATTAAGTAACAGACACGTCATGGACAACGAAATCCAAGAATGGAAGAAGAGAATTGAGAGGGAGGAGAAAGAAGGTAAAGTGAAGCCCATAGACTGGGACAGCAGTGGGCTCTGTATCCTGCTGCTGAATGAAGAGGTCTGTGGTGGAGAAACACAATGAGGGCAGCTGCCGAACATCCCCCATGGAATACTCTCTGCAGCTGCAACTAGCGTCCTCACCCAACAACCCTTTTTAGGGACACAAGTGTGACAAGATGCACGATTGGAGGCATTTGTCTTGTGACAGTGTATATGTAATAACTACTATATTGTTACATGAGACGAAAGACAATTTCATAACACTGTAGCTCAGTCATAGGGGGCAACCTTTGAATTTATGGGGGGTGGATATATAACTAAGGACCAGTTCGATGGGCGCACCCCTCCCCACTCCTTCAATGGAAATGCAGAGTTCAATAGCCGGACGTTACAAACATTAACTGTCACTTTATAATAGCCTTGTGCTTATATTTAGCGACCTGGAACACCAAATAAAAAAGCTTTCCAGTATTTTTCATATAAATTTGTAAAAATTTGTTTAAACATTTTTTCAGGAGTAGGTCATCAACAATTTGTCATCAATGCACATGCACGTTAAAACTAACAAAACTTTAAACAAAAAATAGGTAAACAGGAAAAGATTTTAATAAAAATAAATTAAAGAACTTACCACACTAACACTATTTATTTTCATAAAGTGCACAGAAATGTAAAACTTAAAAAATTCACTTTGGGGAGAAAGGTGTTTATAGGCTCTGGGTGACAAGCTTGACAATTGTATTGGAGGAACCCGTAGCTCGGTTCGGTGAACGGCTTGTACTATTTTATAATACGTACAGTACTTCGAAGCAGGTACAATGCAGGTGCGTTCCTTCATTCAAAAGAAAAGAAAAAACTCTCTCTCTCTCTCTCTCTCTCTCTCTCTCTCTCTCTCTCTTTCTCTCCCTCTCTCTATTTAAGCACCTAATCATTCAAAGAATTTTGACGAAACCGAAACATCGAAGCATGGTAATGTTTTTAGGCTTTTGAAACGTATAATGTGGATTACGTTTGGAGGGTTACGTAAATCATTTCCAAACCACAGACGATCACAAACAGAGAATGTAAAACCCTGCTAACCTCGGTGTCAGCAGCGATTATTTTCTGTCTTGATGCGTTTTTATATCAAATTTCTAGACTGTGGGGAATCAAAAGTGTGGAAGCGTTACATTTTTCGATGACGTTTTTGTGGAATGATCCCCAGCCTAAAAACATTATCATGTTAAAATTACAAATTGATTCGCGGGTATGTCAGACCTTGTCGATGGGCACAGGGTTGCCATAGCTGACTTAATATTGTCTTTCCACATGTTTCTCAATGTCGGTTGGCACGTGTGTCAAGATCATGCACTGACCTAGTTTCTAGCAAGGTCCAGAGCACTTGTTAATAATGCAACTCTTTCAAGTTGTTGGCCGGTAAGTAGTAGATGTCTCTGGGACCCTCCTCTGCAGGCTGTATATAAGCATCAGCTGCTGGTTTAGCAGTTAGTTACACCTGGCGATTTTACAAGTACAGTTTGAAGTTATTGTAGTGGTTTAATGAGAAGTGATTATTGTGTTTAACATCTTTGTCCATTTTCCACGATCCAATCTCACTTCCATTAATCCGTCCGGCTTTTCCTTTTTCTTTTGGTTCCATAACAAGAGTTTTTATGGGGTGGAACTGGAGTCTTTCAAGAAACAAGAGCCTTTCAAGAACTGGAGTTGTCCGCTAAGGCTATGGGCTTGGTTATAATCCAAAGCAAAACTCAATATATGGTTGTAGGTGCCAACACTTGCGTCCTGTTCCTGTGCATTAATGATTACGAATTTGAAAAAGTTCAAGGTTTTCCATATCTTGGGTCATACGTGGACTCTGGAAATGACTTCTCTAGAGACATTGAAAAACGAATATTATCTGCTAATAGGTGTTACTATGGACTAGTGAAATATTTTAAATCAAAATTAATAAGTAAAGAGACAAAAGCCACACTCTACTAGACCTTGATCAGACCAGTTCTGATGTATGGCTCGGAATGCTGGGTGCTAAAAAAACTAGATGAGAAACTATCCGTGTTTGAGAGGAAGGTACTGAGGACAGTCTATGGTCCTGTGAAGGAAAATGACATTTGGAGGCAACTGCATAGCCGAGAGTTGTACGAAAGGTTTAAAGATCTTCCGATCGTGCAATTCATACAAATTAAAAATTGCGTTGGGCCAGACATGTGCAGAGAACGGTGGAGGATAGAATCCCAAAAAAATCATGAATTATTTGCTGATGGGAAGGAGAAGGAGGGGAAGACCACATACAAGATGGCTGGACCAGGTTGGTAAGGAGGCAGTGAGGCTGGGTGCAGCAAACTGGTGGATATTGGCCGGGAGTACAGGCCAGTGGGGACGATTTCTTTTGGAGGCCAGGGCCCGGACTGGGCTGTAGCGCCGAGGATGTATGTATGTATGTATGATTATTGTGTTAATTAGTATGACACTGTATGTAATGTGTCAAAAAAGGGGGTTTTATGTTTTTATTAAATTTATTCGGTATCATCATTGTAAGTCCCACGTAAAAAGGTGACATTTATTGTTGTTTTGGACAAATTTAACTTGAATTTTTATATAAGAGTGCCTTTGTTGATTTGTAACTGTTGTTTGTGTCTAATGTTTGCAACTACTGACTGCCATAACAATATGACAATATACATAATACATAACAATAGTATTACCAACTAGTCTATGCAAATAACTATATACAGTATTTATGAAATTACTGTAGCTATTAGTATAGTGTACATAAATATCATTTCTGCTATTAAACATGGGATGTTTACAAACTTTGGTTGTTACTAACACTGGCTTTCCTTTGTAATTGCTTCTGGAAACTGCAGCAGTCATAACACTACCCTTGGTATGTTGCTGAAGATAGTACTGTATCCTGCATGAAGACCTACCTGTATAGTTGGTACTGAATTTTGTTATCCACCCAGGGGCAGATTATCCATAATGCCAGGGTATGCTGCACCACCGGGCAGCAGGGCCTCAGGTGTCAGAGGGGGCACCATCCAGCTGAATTGACTGAGCGAAGCAAAGCTTATGATCACATTACGCAATTGTTTGGTTTTCTTATGCAGTTATTAACCATGGAGAGTGTCGAGTTTGAAAATCAAGTGAAAGCTCTTATAGACATTTACTCGATCAATTTGAATAATGATCTTCTAACAGAATTGAAGCACTTTGTGCTACAAGTAAAATTGCAAGAAAGAGGTTTTTTTTTCAAATCGTTCGAGTGAAGATGATATAGTTCCGTGATAGTTTATCCACTTAAAGTATGAAACTGGATTATTGTTTGTTAGATGACTGATGTATTTCCGAATATATAAATTACTTATCATCTGCTTTTGATGATGGCAATAGCTAACTTGATTAAAACACATTAAAGATATGTTGAGTTCAACTATAGGAGATGAGAGATGATCTTAGTTAGCAAGGTTGAATATTAAAAGAGGGATACTTGAATCAGTCAATTTAGAAGAAATTATACAAGACTTCGTTAAGGTAAATCAAGAAAAAATGGATTGATTGATATTTTCTAAGCTTAAATACTACTATGCTCATTTTAATCACTATTTAGCTAAATATTTGTTGTAATTTGAGAGTTTAATAAAATAACTGTTAACTTTCAAAATTGTGTATGCTATTTACCAATGTAAATAATGGATAAAAAGGTTGAATTTTGAATTGGGGGGGGGGCACCAGTCTGACGACAGCACAGGGCACCACGCACTTCTAATCTGACCCTGTATCCACCTAGGAAAAAACAATAAATTTACAATTTTTGGATATACATTTGAGATTTGTTAGTATTAACTCTGTTGTAAATTATATCCAATTTGTGTGATTGGTGATTCATTTGTGTGAGTGTAAAATTAAAACATAGATGGTTTTTATTTTAATTACTTATTCATTATACATATGTTACTAATTTGTCATTTTTATGTTTTTACAGGTTTATGTGCTTTATTATTATTGGAGTGTGTTCATTTTTTATTATACTGTATGGACTGAAATTTGGAAAAGTAAAGAGCGAACTGTGGATAGCAGCGGTTGCAACAGCCGTAATTTATGACATCTTTGTTTGGACACCTCTAAAGATTTTGTTTTCATCATTTCTTCTTTCATTGACACTTGATGTAAGTTTACAGATTATATTTCTAAAACACGGTCTGTAGTTGTTCAGTATCTACTCAAAGTGATCACAGCTGTTTGAAATTACAGTGAAGCCCCGATTATCCGCGAGCGGATGATCCACGGTGCAGATTATCCGCGAGTGCCGCAAAAAATTTTTTTAAATTCTTGGATTTCGTTAATTATGAACCTCAAAAAAACCAATTTTAATCCAAGCCAACAACAGGGAAAATACAATAGGCCCTACAGTGCGAAGGTTGAAAATTTCTGACAGGTTTATTGTGCATTGTAATCCTATAGGCCTTCTTGGAATTTTGTTTTGGCTCTTGCTCTTTTGTTTTGGTCAAGTTCACTAACCTTCCCCCACTACGGACATATTCTCTCGGTCTGCCAGTGGTGTCAGTTGTCAGTAAGCGTGCTTAGTGATCAGTCGTGATCAGTTCGTTAGTTCCTGAAATTAATAATGGCTGAAAAACGAAAGAAGGTTGTGTTAACGATTGCACAAAAACTTGTAATGATTTCTAAAATAGAAAATGGTGCTTCAAGGAAGCAGATGTGTTTGAATTACGGGATCGGGGAAACAACAGTGCGAGACGTTTTAAAGCAAAATGACAAACTGTTAGCCTTTGCATCAGTGTTGGACAGTGCTTCTGGGATGAAAAAACGAAAAACAATGAAGAAATCCACCTATAATGAACTTGACTCTGCATTAGCGGAATGGTTAGCTCAGGTGCGAAGTGAGGGCACCCCCGTGTCTGGTCCTACCATTGCAGCTAAAGCAAAATCTTTTTTGATTTGTTAGGCCTGGAAGGAAATTTTGATGTGTCGTCCGGTTGGTTACATCGTTTTAAGAAACGTCATGGAATTAGAGAGATTGGTCTACACGGAGAGAAGCTGAGTGGTGATCAACAAGCAGCTGATGATTTTCAACGTGATTTTGAAGAGTTTGTGTTGTCTGAAGATCTGTCATATGAACAAATTTATAACGCTGATGAATCAGGGCTTTTTTGGAAGTGTCTTCCCACTCGTACTTTAGCATTTGAAAGTGAACATCAAGCAGCAGGTCACAAAAGTAGCAAGGAACGAATTACAATCTTGCCATGCAGCAACGCTGCGGGTAGTCACAAACTTAGGCTTCTTGTAATCGGTAAATCTAAGAAACCGAGGTCTTTTAAGGGGACAAGAGCAGAAAATTTACCAGTTGATTATTTCAACCAAAAAAAAAGGTTGGATGAACCAGCAGATTTTTCAAGAATGGTTTGAAAACATTTTTTTGCCTCAAGTACGTAAACATCTTGACTCAAAAAATTTGCCAAAGAAGGCTGTTTTGTTAATTGACAACGCGCCTTCACACCCAGCTGCATGTGTGCTTAAATCTTCTGACGGGCAAATCTTCGCAAAGTTTTTGCCCCCAAATGTTACTGCGCTGATACAACCTATGGACCAGGGAGTCATTGCAACCATGAAGAGAACATACAGAACAAAGTTGTTACTGTCAAAAATCGGAGAAGGCTGCAATCTCAAAGAATTTTGGAAGAATTATACAATTTTGGATAGCATTTACGATATTGCATCTGCATGGGATTACATCAAACCCTCAACCCTTGTTAAATCATGGAGAAAACTCTTTCTGAGTATCGAAACAAGTGTCAACCAAAACATTTGTGAAGAAGAGAATGAAGTCATGCCGACCGCTACACTTGTTGACCTAGTGACATCCGTTCCGGGAGGTGAGGATGTCGACGAAGAGAACATAGAAGAGTGGCTGGAATGCGACGCAAGTGAGCCGGGGTTTGAACGACTGACTGACGTAGAGATAACGAACAAAGCAATGGAAGTGAACGAGAACGAAGAAGAACAAAGTGAAAGTGAAGAAGACGAGGCGCCTGCACGGATGACACATGAAACTGCTTTGCAGCACGTAGACGGATTGCTTCAATATTTAGAGGAACAAGACGACGACACACATCTGGCAGAAAAACTCATGTTAAGGAAAGTACAATCTAGAATAAAGAAAAGGTGTTTCCAAAGCAAGAAGCAAAAACGAGTGACTGATTTTTTTTAAAAAGGCTAACTGAACACTTTTTGTTAATAGTACAGTATTGTTTTTTGTTTACTGTTCTTTATTTTAGTGATTTAGACGTAGAGCAAAGGTTTCTGCTGTACTGTACTTATTTTAAAAGTTTTACATATTATGTTTTTTGTACAATAAAACATAGTTTTTATGCTGAAATATTTTTTTGTGTGTTTACACCTCATTTTTAGTCTTTTTTTGGGTTATCCGCGATTTTCACTATCCGCGGTGCCCTTGCCACCCAATTCCGTAGATAATCGGGGCTTTACTGTATCAGGTTATCACTTATGATCAGTTTGTTTTACCTTTCTCTTTTACTTACTACAATATTAAATACAATCAATGGAACTCTTTATTATATTCTTGGATTTTGTTCTCCATGACGTGTCCGTTGAGTAACCATCTATAAGTATAATACTACTGACTCGGAACACTAAGTGTTCAGACTGTAACAAATTCCTATAGGCCAGACAGGACATTGCTTCAAACAGAGATACATTGAACACACAAGGCACTACACTCCACCACCGAATCCACGTTTTGCAAACCACCTCATTGAAGCAAACCACACATACACAAATAAACATAAACACTAACATGGATATTCTACACATACACACAAAAGCCTGAGAACTAGACACTCTTGAACAACTAGAAATATACAAACACACAAAAACACATAAAAACAGGACTCAACGAACAGACATAATTCAAATCAAACATCTTATTCGAACACACACACACACACAACATCGATCTTGCAAATGACGGCGCCGTCACAAAAACAAGACAGACAGCACTCCTAGTGGCAACCTCTGATGAAGCTTATAGTAAGTGAAAACTGCTTCAGGCTATAAGGTAAAAATTTTACGTTTTTACCAATAAAAAAGTTAGAGTTCCGAGTCAGTAGTATTATACTTATAGCTACTTTATTATAATGTTGGCATGATGACATTGAGTCACATTTATAATCATTAACCTGTTACCGGGCGTGACAAATATAGTCATCTTAGGGTATTGCATTCAAGATGCATAATGATGACAATAGTCGTTAAGCCACATTAAAAATTGCTCCTGGATGTGCGTGACGACTTTAAATGTCAAATAGTGTGTGTTAATCTTGATCATAAGTGTTTTAGGAGTTGAAATGTTTCCTGACAGATAGCATTGGTACCAAACACTTTAGTTGCTTTGGAATGCCTTACTTCTATGTTTTTCGAACTAATATACAAACAATAATTTGTAATGTAAAAAAACTGTAGAAGACCTTGTCATGAGTATATTGTATTGAAAAAAAATAAGTCTATCAGACTTAAATTAACAAATTAAATCATGTAATGTAAAACTAAATAACAAAATTTGTACAATTACTTTTCATGTAGGCCTACTCTGATAATTACGAATAAATTCAGTTGAATGTTCAGTTAACACAAGCACGTGCGCGTGCAATCACACACACACACACACACACACTATAATGACCTCTCAAAAAATTATGCTATCTTCAAAAATGTTTTTCTGAAACCATAGTGTTCTGTGACAGAAAAGTGGGTACATATCATTAAGAATTTGTTAACACATCTACCAAGCCACTAGAAGATGCCAATGCCCAATTTGAGAACAATGCCTGGATGAATGGGCTGAAATTATAACTTTTTAAAAATAATTAGACTTGAAAAATTTAGGTTTTTATGTAAATTTTTATTTAGTTATGTGTGTGTGTGTGTGTACGTGTGTGTGCGTGCTTGCATGTGTGCGTGTGTAAAATAAAAAATGTATAATATAACTAAATAACAAGTTTCTCAGTTGTTCAGTTATGGAAGGAAAAGAATAGTGGATATGAAGAAATTTTATCTTCTTCTTTATGATTTAAGACTTTCTGTTTTCTTTAAAATTAATAATTTTGTTTAATTTCACTTAATGAAAACATAACTATTCATTTTTATTAACTGAAATTTAATTTATTAAAATTTCTGAAGTGTTCATTTATATATGAACTAGAGTCAGCTGCATGGAACTAGTATCGTCAAGGTCACACCGCTTACTTAGAGCGTTGCCACTAAGCAACAGTTTCCCTTTCTTCCGAAAAATGCTACACTAGTAAGTAAGCCTACTTAATGTAAAGAATATAACAAAGTGAGAAAGTTTGTAATACATGCATTAGAGTACATTGTTACATTGTCAATAATTCTTAATAATAATTACATCACAATTAATATATTGTTAATAATTAATTAACAATTAATTTCCGTATCTTATACATAACATTCAATTCGACGCGTCAGCTATAGTTTGTTTGAACGAATTTTATACGCATCCTGTGTCTTAAGCTTGCCCCATTTAATTATTGAAGACACCGCACTATTCGTGACTCAGAAAAATATTCTATTTTTATTTCCTGCGCTGCTTATTAATAATTAAGTAAAAAAATTAGAACTATACTATAAGATGTTACATGCACAAGTAGCATAAAAATAATGGTATGTATAAACGTGAAACGAATTGGATTTCTTAAGAAAATAAGGATAATTTTATAAACAACAAATACAAATGTCTCATGAAATAAATTTAAAATTCCTTATTTATTTATATATATATATATATATATATATATATATTTTTTAACTTAAATCTTTAAATATAGAATTTAAATTTATAATTCTATATTTTATGCATTGTCCTTACTAATTTTATAATTAAAATTTTCCTTATTTTATGAACTATAGAATTCCTTATGACTATTATAAATAAGCAGTATGTTGAAAAACTCACCTTAAATAGGGTTAGTCACACAATTATCACTTTGCAAAGTGATAGCACAGAGCACATTCATAACACTCCTGAAGAAAACACGCACACACGGTTTTTTATGTTTCAATAAAAATAGAAAATACTACGCTTCGCTATAGACACGTTTACCACCTATATACACTTTTTAACACTCCTGCAGTATTCATCTTCGGATTCACTGGACTCAGGTTCGCTGTCACTACTCACACGTAAGTGTATGATGAAGGGCTCCACTGTGGTGTCTCTCGTGCACTGCTTTGAGTAATCGGCTTCTTGTAGTGCCTCCGCATGTCTTACGCACTTCTCCCAGTCTTCCTGAGTTATCCTGTCCAAAGCTTCGTGTGCAAGTTGTTCAATATCGGCCAATCTGAAAGTTGTATTCTTGTTTGCAACATACCGTTTAACTTGGGCCCATATCAGCTCGATCGGATTATACTGACAATGATATGGTGGCAGGCGCACTACTGTATGTCCCATTTCATTTGCCAGTTGATCCAATTCGTACGTCTTCTTGGCCGTTCGGATCTCTTCTTTAGAAAGAAGTTCATCCCTGGTTTCAGCTGTGGAAAATGAAATTCTCTTCTTACGCAGCCACTCCATGATATCCGCTTTACGCCAGTTTGAACATGGTGGTTTATCTATTTGTACAGAATGATAGCTGGCATTATCCATCACGATGACAGAGCCTTCTTCCAAGGAGCGCAACATACCAACAAACCAGGTCTTAAAAACTTCAGCATTCATTTCTGTGTGGTAGTCAGATGCAGCTGAATGCTTACTGCCACGAAAGACAAGTTTGGCACCTGCTATGAAACCTGTACTTGCGGATCCAGCATGTGCAATAATCAGCCGGCCACCTCTACCAGTAGGTACTTTCAGCCCACCGTTCCCTCTGGAGTCTTGCCAGATGTATTTATTCGTATGATTCTGTGATATCCAGGTTTCATCCAAATAAATTATAGGCCTGTTGTCCTCCGTACGATGTATATGCATGGTTCTCAAAAACTTCGCTCTCAAGGCAGCAATGTCTCTGCGCTCCATTAAAAATTTTCGTCCATCGTTGCACTTCTTAAATTTAAAACCAAGCACTTTCAGAAGGCGAAGTACAGAGGCTTCTGAACCAGAATAATTGATTTTCTGACAGAGATCAGCTCGAATTTTGCTTGCAGTGGGGTATTCCCCTCGGTCGTAATATTCTAGTACGGTCCTGCGGACTATTTGTTTATTAAAATCGTCCAGTTCAGTGTTTTTGTGTTCCCGTTTATACCCTTTCCTTGGAGAACTGAACACAACACTCACGCCTTGATCATCTGGCGAAGCAACGGTATTGCTAATACGTTGCACCGACTGTTCAGAAATGCCACAAGCTTCCGCTGTCAATTTTCGAACTTGTGCAAAGTTTATGTTCCTCCTGGCTTCTTCATTATACGCAAGATTTTTAAAAAACTTGTAAACGTTTGCTATGATGACTTTACTTTGTTTTCTAATGTCCTCTCGGCCCGCACGTACACCACCGCTGCTTGTACTCGAACTAAATGTAGGATACTGTTCCTCAATATCACTCATAATAAATACAAATTATTGAAATAAACTAATACACACACTGTCTACAATAAAGACGTCAACCGTTCACATGAAACGCACAAAATGTCTGTCAACAATACTAAGGACGATAAATATTTTGGATGTTTGTTGCTAATTCGTCTCTTCCTCACCTCGTCCACCCAACCTACTTGGAATGGGGTACTGTAACTGAAATGGGATTGGCTTTTGTCACAACAGCGACAATTTTGTTTACAGAAATTGCTCAGTCCTATTTATCTTTGTGCAACGGAAGAAAGGTAGTAGCGCGGGCAGTAAACATACACATTTTTGAGGGGATTGTAAAATGACAAAGGCATTCATAAAAGTGTCAGACAGCAATATTTACCGAAAAGACATGCCGACAGGGTATACGCAATGTGCATACCAAATGTGTACATATACCTAACAGAACTTCCGAACCATATGGCTTAGGAATGACCGTGTAGAGAACAAAAACAGATTCATTTACAAAAGGGAAAAGACCGTGAGTATGAAAAAATTAAAGCGACAACAGCAGGCAAGGTCAGCGTTCTCAGACAACTGTCAGTCTGTAGGATAACCGCCCATGAAGAAAACAGTAAAACTTTAATAAGTAAGTGCACTGTACGGAAATCACAAAATAACTGACCTAATGGTACTTCGTAAAGTTAGGGTGTGTATTGCTAAAAGGTTTAGATTCTAACATAAGAAAAACCAGCGCAGTATAAATAGTAGTTTCAGAGAACTGCAAATCGTAACAAAAAAAAAGCCAAAGAAACAGAAGAAACGCAAAGATAGAAATTCTGTAGATATTTACGCGACAACAAAAAATATGTTGCCGACTCACACAAATTTTTAGAGCTCAAATACTGGCGCCCAGAATTTAACTGAGTAGTGTTACCCACAACTAATTATTCCTGATAAAACAAATTCATTTACGCGATACGCATAAATAAATTTGAAACGAAGAATATAATGTGGATGTATGAAATTTGTTTTCGTAACACTGCTAAAACGCTACACACTGTACTAGCCGGCAACAACGCTGGGCGAGGGGCGTGGAGGTGACAGGGAGAAGCAGTGAAAGTGAGTGACCTTGACGATACTACTTCCATGCAGCTGACTCTAGTAGGATATTTGTATGAGTATGTTTGATTCAAATTGTAATAAGTGATCAAATCTAAAATAATGAAACCACACATACACAAACATTGACAACAACATTCTACACTTACACAAAAAAAATTAATTATCATGGGAAACCTCTCTCTATTTATGCACCTAAGCAGTCAAAAAATTTTGACGAAACCGAAACATCGAAGCATGATAATGTTTTTAGGATTTTGAAACATATAATGTGGATTACGTAAATCATTTCCAAACCACAGACGATCACAAACAGAGCATGTAAAACCAAATTTATTCTCACTAAAACGTTTGCTAAACTCAATGTCAGCAGCGATTATTTCTGTCTTGATATGTTTACATATCAAATTTCTAGACTGGGGAATCGAAAGTGTGGAAGCGTCATGTTTTTCGATGACGTTTTTGTGGAATGACCCCCAGCCTAAAACCATCATGTTAAAAGGCCGAAAACTAGACACTCTTGAACAGTTGGAAATATACAAACACATAAAAACGACATCCTAAACGAACAGACAGAATTCAAATCACACATATTATTCGAACATATCACACCCCACACACACACAACATCGATCCTTCAAAAGTTGGTACCGTCACCAAGAACAAGACAGACAGCGCTCGCAGTGGCAGCCTCTGACAAAGCTTATAATAAGCAAAAACTGGTTCAGGCCATAAGGTAAAACATTTACGTTTTTACCAATAAAAAACTTTGTGTTCTGAGTCGGTAGTGATATACTTATATTTAGTTAATCAATGGACACATCGTGGACAACAAAATCCAAGAATCTAAAATATTCTTGTTTTGTATTCAAGCATTTGGTAACTGTTACATAGAATAATGGAATGCATTCATTTTGCAGAGATTATATGATGTCAGTTCTTTTGAATTCAGTATGGAGGATGTATCAAGGAAAAAATATGATGATGATAAGGAGTACATGGATGAGCTTCTTGCTCGGAGGTCACTGCCCATGTATCATCCGCTACGTAAGTCAACAGTTCATGTGAGTATATGAAAATATATTTTAAATCATGGACAAATATAAATTAGTTAATCTTCTTCTTCTTCTTCTTCACAGCTTAGACTGTTTAGTCTGTTGTGGCTCCAAACTGGTCGGGCCATCTTTTCTCGGGTCTTTCCAGGCTTCTCTTCCCTTTTGCCTGATACAATAAGGCTACCTTGGGGGATCTGTCACTGCCCATTCTGCTAATGTGTTGTTTTCAACTTTCTCCACACTTATTGATGATTCCGTTTACTTCTTCAACTTTCAGTTCCTCTCTTATCTGATTGTTTCTTTTCGTTTCTAACTTTTTGTACTCAGCTATGGAACGCAAAATTTCATTTCCGTAGCCTGAATTCTTGATATTTGTCTAGCAGACATTGTCCACGTGTCTGAGCCATAAGTAAGGGTAAGAATGGATTTATATAATTTTATTGTGGACACTTTCCTTGCCTTGTGTTTTAGAGCACCGTCAGAGAGTTCCTGTTATATGGTTAAATTTATTAATTTCCCCATTAATATCTTCTTCATTTTTATATGAGAGCTTACAGCCTAAATAGTTGATATATTAAATTAATTTAATATTATTTATTAAATTATTTAATACATTTATATTAAATAAATATAATAATTATAAACATATTATTTTTTTATGTGGATGTTAAAATGTATATTAGCTAATGGGATATACCGTATGTGTGTGTGTTACAAACCTAAATGATGTATGTGCATAACCTGGGTGAAAACCCCATTAATTTTTGCAACCAGAATTGTTTTAAGCAAAATTAGTGTATATTAATTTATATTTTTAAAATTTATATTTCCTTTACCTCAAGGATTTACTGTGTGTTTGTTGGCTGTCATTATGCTTCCCATTAGTTTTTGGTTTTTTAAATTGTTATTATTGTGTGTGATTGTGGTGTATATATTAGTATTTTGTGTATTTTCGATGTTGAGTGCTTTAAAAATTGTATCATGTTTTGTATTGATTTGTATTTGTTCATGTATTAGTGTGTTTTGTGTTTGTATATTTGTAAAATTTTCCAAATGTTCATTATAGTGCCTTTGTGTGGTGGTATGTGTTTAATTAGTGTCATGTCAGTTATGTCTGGGAATTCATGTCCACTGTTTATTGCATGTGTGGCTAAATTAGATTTCTATATTTCTGTTTTTTTATATGCGTTTAGATGTTCAAAATAACGTTTTTTCAGTTTTTTTTTTTTTTTTGTCCTATGTAACATTTATTGCAATCTTAGCATCCAATGGATTCCAGTCTTATGTTATCCAATAAATAACATGTTCCAAATAAGGGAAAAATAACATCTTGAGGTAAAGTAAATATAAATTTTAAATACGGTATATATCAAGAAATAGACTGTAGCAAAAAGTGTTTAAATTTATATTTTTATACACACTTTCATGTACACTTTGAGATAATATACTTGCTTCAAATGTTTTGTAACTGTTAATGATTGTATACAACTTTTAGCTTCTAAGAATGAAGGAACGGAGAAAGCAAAGATTGTGGATGACAGTGGAGTTTATTTTGACAATCATTCTGTTTATGATTATCTGTATGATTGTATCAAGAACGTGGACAGCCAGCCATTATTATAGCAATACTCATTTACTGTCATTGGTTACTACCGCCGAACGGCCAGATGGCATAAACTTTCATCACATAATGCAATCTTCAAGGTTAGTCTTATTTATGACAGCTTCTTAGTATTTTCCATTATTCCTTCATTTTTCTATTTTTGTTAGTTTTCATTGCATGCTTACAAGGTACTGGTAATGCAGTGGTATTACTTAAGTAAAAATATTTTGTAGTTGAACAGTGTTGTCTTACATTGTTCACTAACACCAAGTTTTTCAAATTACAATTACTTATGCATAATTATTTGTGCATTATATTTCTAAAATGTTCTACAGTTTATGGTTCTTATAGATAGACCCCACAAATAAATGTCAAACACAGATACCAAATATAATAAAAAAATAGTAACCAATTTGTAAATCCTAAAGAATCATACAGATATAAAATTGATAATCCAAGTGCACCAAAATTAAATTCCCTAATAAAATTACACAAGACTGGTAAACCTATTAGATCTTTAAGTAACGCTAAAATAGCACCAAATGATAAAATAGCTAAATTACTAACACAAATTTTAAAACATAAAATAAAATTCCTGGATTTTGTTGCTGTGATGTGTCAGTTGTTATTAAATTAACTGTATATAACACTACCAACTCAGATCACAAATTACAAGGGGTATCCAAAAAGTAAGTTTCCCTTATCAAGGAAAAATAAAAAAATATTGTTACAAAACAGAACGCTGTATGAATAACTATAAATAATAAACTGTGAAACCTCATTCAGGGATAGAACCAAGCATTATGATCACCAACTAATAAACAGAAACCCCAAAATTGAAGATAATGAATGGACCAAAATTAACTCAACAACACCAACCATTGACCTGACTATGACTAACAAATAATAACCAGACATTACCCAGTAAGATAGGGCAGTAAATCAATAAAAAAGTAAAGGAGTAATCAAACACCAAATAAATAAACATAATCCAAATAATAAAGAATACAGCCACTTCATAGTATAAAATGTGTATGACCTATAGGTAATACATAGGCCAATAAAAATTTGTCTTTTTGTAAAAATAAGGTAACAAAGGGGCACAAAACCCTAGAGTGATATAAGTGAAAACAAACACATAAAAGGTGGCCTAAATATATTCACGTAGACTACAGTTAAAAAGTGTGATGTTATTTAGATTAAGAAGTGATGTTCAGTCAATCATGATTGACAATAGTGATTTAGAAATTAACACACAAACAATTGTTTAGCAGTGTGTGGCCAATTAAATGTAGTAAGTTATGATTATTAAGATAAGGAGTATAGTTAAGAGTTTTGTTGTACATTATAAAAGTTTTGTGTTACTAGCAGATCAAGTTAAAATAATATTGTATCAAAGGGTCATAGTCAACTGTCATCCATCATTCTAAATTGTTAAATAAGATAAACGTAAAATCCACAAAATACTAAATTTTACATGACCAAACCAGGCCATGTTTGGTATCAAATGATTTGTAATTTTATTCTTATTAACCACATATACATTGTATTAAATATTATTGTGTTATGATAAAAAAGTAATTTGAAGGCAAATTATAAAATGTAATGTATTTTAATGACCATGGTAATGTAACACTTGAACTTTGTACTATGGGTCAATAAGAATCCAAGAAATTTTGGTCAGCTTCTGTGAAAAAAGAAGAAATTAGAACACTTGAGTGTTAACCACGATGGAACATGGTTGAGGAGTGCAGATAAAAAAATATTATTGTGTAAAAAATTTTAAAAAGTAAGAAACCAAACTCAGAAGAATGAATTGCCAAACGGAACAATCATGAAGTCATTACAACAAATCATATAACTCAACAGGAACGACTACCAGTGAAACTAAGAAATTCTAAAGTGATTAATAAGAAAGAAGCCTAAATTAAATTTAACAGAGGAGCTGTATGTATTCTACATAAATTATAACCAACCAATTCTAGTAATCCAAATACGAGTCATCACCAACGACACCAACAACTCACACAACATTAATAACTGATAAACATTTTATAAAAGAAAACAAGAACATAATATAAGAAATAGTGAACAATAAGTGACAATATTTTATTAAAATACATTGGGAACCAATTTTACTCTAACCACAACTGGCAACACATCGGCCATGATTATGACGTCACTCAACAACCAGCATGCATTGCGCACATAGCGAAATGAAATATGTACTGGCCATATTGTTCAACATTAATAATTATTTATAATATTATATTAGATAATAAGTATTAAGCTATTTCTATTGTAATGTACTCTTTATTGTTTTTTCTGATTAATGGAACCTTGCGCAGCAGCCAAAAGAATTCACTTTTATATAATTAAATCATTTGACGATTGACCCTGAGATAAGAATTGATCATTGCTAACGTGTATATTGAAATAACCATTTTTACTAAACTGAATCAAATTTTCAAAGATTAAACATTAATATTACCAATATCATTTCCATGTGTTTTATTTCTCGAATCTAAGGTACAATCAGGATTCGTTCTATACTCACGAAGATCAAGAAGAGTAAGTCTGCGAGCTGTAAGAATAACAGAAACTACGAAACCGAAATTAACCTCAACGAATACGTTTTAGATGAAAATCGAATGTAGTCGTTGAGAAATTGTTTTGGGACGATACAACCGCTATATTCAAATATTGGAGCAGACGAACTGAAGAATTCTCTTCAGTTAATTCACGAATTAACAATAAAGAAGATTTATCCATAAAAATAACATTAAAATTAAAGAGAATTAACATAAATACGAGGAATAAACACGGAACCATTAGTCTCAACTGACCAAACAAATACACATAGAGCAGAAGGATTTATTAACAACACAGTTTTATTATATTTTTATATTAATAATAATACCAGCAAACGGTGTTATTATAATATTTATTTACCTTTGTACATAAGTACTTATTTTTCTGTATAATTGCCACCCCTTTCTAAGCATTTCTGGTACCTAGGTAACAGTTTTTTTATTCCAGCTTCATACCAATCTGCCGCCAAATTCTGAAACCAGTTAGCCACCTCTTTTATCACTTCGTCATCATAAGTGCCGACCGCCTAGATGATGATTGAGCTCCAGAAACAGATGGAAGTCACTTGGAGCAAGGTCTGGAGAGTACGGAGGATGCTCAAAAATCTCCCATCGGAAGTTGGCGAGAAGCTTGCCTGTTGCACAAGCAGCATGTGGTCAGGCGTTGTTGTGAAGGAGCAAAACTTTATGTGACAAAAGCCCTCGCCGTTTGTTCTGAATAGTGCGACGATGTCTGGTCAGCACATCACAGTACCGCGCTGTTGCGCCACAGTTTATTGTCGTTCCACGTGGCAGATAATGAATCAGCAATACTCCACTGCAGTCTAAAAAAAAACTGCCATCACCTTTCCTGCTGACTCAATCACTTTGGCTTTTTGGGGAGCTTTCTCTCCTTTTTTTTGCCACACCATACTCTGGCGCTTGCTTTCGGGAGTTGAATGGTGAATCCATGTTTTGTCACCAGTGACTATTCTTGTAAACAGGGCTTCACCCTCATCTTTAAACAACTGCAAGAAGGATTGTGCAGCTCTTGAGCGATGCTGCTTATGGGCGTCAGGCGATAAGCGTGGCACCTATCTTGCACACACTTTTGAAAGTTGAAGCTCTTCAACCAATATGTTGTAAAGAGAGGATCGGCAAATTTCAGTATTTGGTGGCAGTAGAGTCATGATTTCGTCAAGAATGAGCCGCTTGTCGGAGTCGATGATGTCATCCACATCAGCAATGGCGTCGGCTCGGCACGAAGTTGCTGGTGGGCCACTGCGCTCATCATCGTGAACATTTTCTCTGCCTTCAATAAACATTGTTCGGCAACAACGAACCATTTGTAACAACATGACATCTCCATAAACACTGCATAATTACGATGAGTTTCCATGCCTGATTCATTTTTTGCAGTCAAAAAACGAATAACACTATGTATTTCACAACTGGCGGCAAAATGAAGTGGTGTCTTCATGGCGCTTGGCTCGCTACTGACGCTTGAGCAGTTCACGGCCACCAGTCCGGCTTCGAGCGCTGCCACTACACCCAAACTAAAATTCCCTGTCCACGGGAACTGCCTGAGTCGCTCATACTTGGATATAAAAATTAGGGAAATTTATTTTTTGGATACCCCTCGTATTATTGATAAAAATGTCACAGCAAGATGCGCTATCATCCAAACCTACAGGAGCATCATATTGAAGGTTAGAAAGATCGCCGCACATGAACTCTGATCTGATGAAGCTCTAACGGAGTGAAAACTAGTTCAGGCCATCAGGTAAAAATTTATCATTTTTATCAATAATAATTTGTGATCCAAGTCAGAAGTGTTATATATATTTAAATAAAATAAAACTTCTGGCTAAATACAATGCAGAAAACAGTATCAACCTCATGGAACAACTAACAAATATACGAGTTACAAGTTAAACAAAGATAAAAAATTATATTCGTTTGGCATTTCAAACATATACACAAACATTGACAATACTATAAATAGTATAATAAATAAACTGAAAGCAAAAATGACACATATAGTAACCAACACCTTCAAAAGTATTTCAAATTAAAATTATTATTTTCAACATAATAACAAACTATACCACCAAATAGATGGCCATGCTATGGGAACCCCAACCACCACTTATATTGGAAAAACTTTCTACAAAATTTGATGAGGAAATAATAAATATCAAATGTTCATTAGGTTGTTACTTTAGATACGTTGATGACATTCTATATGTGTCCCAAAATAATGGTGACACATTTCTAATATATTAAATTGTACAGACACTTTGCATAATAAAATAAAATTCACATTAGAATAATAATTTAATAATAAATTAAATTACTTAGACCTAACCATAATCAGACATAAAACAATTTTCAGTACGCAATGTATGTAAAACCTTGTCAAAGAAAATTAATATAATTTCAAATAATTCTAACCACCCACACCAACATAAAATGGCTGCTTTCAGTTGCTTAATAGAATCCCAGTCTCAGTAAATGGGACAGAAAGAGACAAAGAAATATGTATTATCAATATTATATATAACAATAAATAATGGACACAAAATAAAAACTAAATAAATTAGAAAATAGGAAGTAAGGCATAAACTCACTAAACAAATATCTAATAAATGTACTTCTAAAATACAGGTATTAGTGATAATATAAAATATACTACCTTTATGTATTATGGAAATATACTAAAGAATTAAGTAAACTATTTAAAAACACAAATTTTAAGATACAATACAAATTACATAGTTTTTAATAACATAAAACCAAAAACTAAATCCATTGTTTGCAATTTAAAAAAATGGAATATACAAAATATAATATTCAGATTGCAATAAATTTTATGTAGGTCAGATGAAGAAATGTTACTCAATATATTCCTTCAACACTGTAATGAATTTTTAAAGTTGAATATTTACAAGTCTAATTTGTTCAGACAGTATCTAAATAATAAACATCAAATTCCAGAAACTTAAAAAAGTTAAATGTTAGATTAATAAAAAGGACACTAAAGTGTCACAAAATGAATACTTGAAAATATCTCATATACTCGTACAATAATACAAGTTGTCCACACTCAATAATAGTGTCAACTATTAAGAGTTCCCCACTGCTTATAACACAACAATCACTTTTTACTAATGACTCAATCTGCACTAAAGAAATCGCTCACTGTAAACTGACTGACAAAGCCAGACACTCTTGCTTTTATAGGTAGCACAGGTGTTCGAGAACAACTTTCCATCCTTAATGCATGCCAGCTTAATGCGTATTTCAAGTACTCTTGAACACTCTGGAAGGTACTTAAGTGTTACATTGTGAAACACTACATCTGCTTGACTAGTGTATAAATGGGTGGAAGGACGCTCTCGACTTTTCGAGAATATTCTGTCGTTACAATATAAACATTTTAAAATTTTCAATATAACCATCAAAATGTTTCATTACATAAACAAACTTATAAAACAGATATTTAATGATATTATATGTTATCATAAAGTTCATATTTAGATTATTATTGCGCTATATATTAAGTAGAACTTATTTTAAGTAAAGTATTTTCCATATATTTTCTAGGATACTTATAATTCATGAGACTAGATTCTTTAAGTGTTTAATAGATTGCTAGGTGTAGTACTGCAGTATATGACAATGGTGACTTACATTCCACTATGTTTCCAGTGATGTTTCATAAAACCTTGCTTAATAAATCCTGCAATGTCTGATTTTAGGTCTGTGCAGTAAAAAATTGAAACAAACAATAATAAAATGATGTAATTAAAGTATTCAATTAATAATAATTTAATTAAGTTAGTTGTACTAATTTTATTTTGTAAAATGTATCAGTATCAAATAATTTGCCATGTAAATTGGAACATAGCTGAATAAAACTTTAGATTGGTGGGTCCATTGGTAATAGTCTGTTGTCATTACCTGTGCTCTGGCAGCCAAAAAAACTTGCAGAAACCATGGTTTTTGTATTTCAAAAAGTCCACAAAATATTTGTGTGTGTGCAAAAACCAATTATGGGATCCAAATAATGTAAACACTTAATTTTTTCATTTTCTATGTGTAATTCATGTTAGTTAGTTGCATTCAAATTAGTTGCATAACTTACTTAAATTTAGTATACATTGTAACATTACATTTGGAACACCTTAATATCGTACCCGATTTAATAAAGACAATGGATAAGAAGCTAAACAAGAAGAAAAATATGTTTCAAGATGATAGTGAAGAGGAACGAATAACTATTTCAGACTGACTAGTAATACAACTGACCGTACCCAAATTAATGATTCAGGCAAAGTGATGCAAAATACATTCAACCCCGATTAAGACATGAACTTTAAATAATGACAAAATAAGTATTATAAAAACAGACAGATTATGTATCAATGCTATAAGGAAACAAATGGTTTCATTCAATGTATCATAATATCAAGATAATCAAAATACAAATTGAGGGATAATAGGCCCAAACATACAATACTATGTAAAAAGAAATATTAGTAAGTGATTAATTTGAATGATGTAATGAAAATATAACAAACCTTATTATACTGTAGATACATGAACCATACAACTAATTGTAATAAATAATGGTCATAAGGTTGTCCAGAAAACAAAAATAATAACTTATTCACAGTAATAGTAGTAATATTTTATAACAAGAGTGAAGTTCTTTTAATAACAATAAAAATGTAAACCCAAATACAAAAACAATGAATGTGACAAATAGAAACACAATATGATATATTGTAGTATTAAATATATGTTAATGGATAAGGAAGTAGCTGAATATTATGTGTCAGTGAAACCAAAACAATCAGTAACAGAAGTGTCTAAAGGTAGAATTAAAAGTGAACCAGTGGAAATTATTTATATAATGGGACAAACAAATCTTAATAATCTGGTATAAATAAGATTATTAATCTTATAAGACTAATTAAAACAAATAGATATAAGATCAAAGAATAACAGTGGACTAGTGCAAGTAATTTTATAATGAAAATATACTAAAAATGATCCCAAGTGAGTGCTATTTTTATCTCACAATATTAGGTAATATGACTATAAATGTGATGAGATAATAGAATAAGTAGTGCAGTGATCAAGGGTACATCCCTGAAATAAAACAAAAACAGCAAGGACTGCATGAAACTTAATTTTAAGGAATAATTTAAGTAATGAAAAAACATATGTGTTTTGTTTATATTAATGGTTCATTGAACTCAAGGCTGGAAGGTCTGAGTTAGAGTACAACTCTTTTGTTTTCAAATATATTTGTTGTGTATTAATAATAAGGATTAATTAATTAGTTATCAAGGCAAGATGGAGTGAAAGGAGGTGTTATTACTAGTGGTAAACAGTTGTTTATGTTTAATGAAATTTTAACTTATTTATTCAATGTCCATAAAAGTCATAGCCATGTGGGCATGACACTAAATTGATTTGATTATATATTGTTTTGTTATTGTTCATGTAATGATGTTTTCAGGATAGCCAGGAAAGCAACCAACCATTCTAAATTAATGAGAAATAGAAAAATAACAAAGCAGACAGTAGTTATATAAGAATGATCATTTGTTGAACAAATAAATGGAGTAGCAAATGTTTTGTGGATGGCAAACTGTAGGAAGCCATGTAAAACCAACTTTTGTAAATTTTAGATAATACTGTTAGGAATTTTGTGAAACAAATGTTGAAGGATGAATAGATTTATAGTTAATAGTATACACTACAAATCTAGAAGCAAAATAATTCGTTTTAAGCTATTTAAGAAAAATTTAAGTATAATGTAAGGTATTTGCATTAATCGATCATTATGTTTTCAGATTTATGGATTATATAAATTCTGCGCTGTTACCAGCTGTCTATCCTCCAACATCACATACAAGCGAGAGTTTTGTGCCTTTCCTAGGTACAGTATTACGAAAGTGTTCAGAATCATTTTTTAACTGCATGTAACAATACTTTTGGAAATTTATTTGTATTGTACTTTCTTTGTTTAGAAGCACACTGGATCTCAGATAATGCAACACACTTGCTTGGCGTACCACAACTAAGACAGTTAAGAGTAAAGGAAGGTATAAGTAATTTTCTTTTCAACGCTGTTTTCCACATAACTTGGTATATAGCTTAATCATGACAGTAAACATGCTTATAATAGTGAGCAACTATTAAAACAGAGATTCCTGAGAAGACCATGAAATTATGACAAAGTGTCACAAAATTTTAGATTTAAAGTATTAAAATTTAAAAATGAATTTTAACATTCTTTTTCAAGTGTGTGTGGAAAAAAGGGAAAATTTATTAAATTCTTTAAAATTTACAGCATCCTGTGTAAATTAATAAATTTTGTTGCTAATGCACTTGGTAATGCTAATGAATGTACAAAGCATTCAGTAACACTTATTATATAAACAAAGCATATTCCAACTTGCCTTCCAAATTAACAAGACAAGCAGGGTGAACTTGCAGCTGCTTTTAAAGAATGACGTTATTTTCAGGCTACAATAAAAATATAAGAATGTTGCTGCTGCCTGTGTTCTTCATTATTTTTATAATAATTATGTTTTCTGTAGTCATTTCCAAACTTTGTGAACAGTATAATTGAGACTAATAGTATTCACGTGAGCAGTGTTTCAGGCAATTTCTAAAGTGTGCTAAGGAGAAAAAACTGGGAAACTGTGTACTAAAAGGTCATTCCATGTCAAATAGTACCGTATTTCAGTGGCATAGCTAGGCTTTTTTCCGCCCGGGGCAATGAGTTTGTCGGCTGCCTCGCCTTCGCAATTAAAATGGGACAAAAGAGCAAAAATGAAAGCCCATCTAGTGAACAAAGTACTTAGTAAATCCAAATGTATAGATTTTTGTATGAAAGCATGTCCAGCAAACATATTAAGAATATTTGTTAAGTCAAAATTAAGAAATTACATTTTATAATATTACCAGTATTCAGTTTGTACACATTTATTAGTAACAAATGTAGACTATAAAAAGTGTAGTAATATAAAAAATTTATAACATAAAAACGTTCTAATAAACATGAAAATTCCTTGTAGGTCTAAAGGCCATGTCAAAACAATATCCTAAAGTAACATAAAGTTAAAGAAAGAACTACATTAAAAGTAATAAAATAAATCACTTACCATTACAGGTTAATGTTTCTGTCTTCTATTAATAAACACTTAATACTGTATTTATTTTTAATATTTAATAAATATTTAAAACAAGACATTTTAAAATGTAGCTTTCCTGGTCTCAATTGCTGCAATGTCGGTTATTAAATCACTATAATCTAAAGACAAAGCAATGTTGTTTTCAATTGAAAATACAGTAGAGCATCAATTATCCAAACTATTATCTGTATCAGTTTGAAGAAGACTGATAGAACAATTCTTCAAAAAAGTGTAAATCTATGGTACTGTATGTTTTGTTTTGGTTTTTAATTAATTTTATAGTACAGTGTTTGTCATTAAACTCTAATTTTGTTTAAATTAACTTTTGGTTTTTATTAATTACACTCAGTTTTAATTCAATGATTTTTAGCCTTAGTAATACCTTAAAGTACAGTATACAGGTTGCTGTAATTATAAAGGGTCCGTCACGGGAACCGCATGTTTTTGTATTGGGTAGTACGGCCAAGCGGTTGGCATCAGTGAGTGTGGGTTGGCCTTGATTTGTTCGTTAGAGTGGGAAGTTTAGTTGCCGCCATGTCGTGGAACGTGGAGCATCATACGTTCGCTCTCCGGCGGTTTTTCGTAAACAATGAGTCAGTGACGCAGACACAACGTGACTTTCGCACCCATTTTAATATTCCGGTCCGCCGACCTGTTCCAGACCGCAACACCATTTTGAGATGGTTTGAAAACTTCAACACAACTGGCTCCGTAATGAAGAAAAAAACCACCTGGCCCTGTCAACACAGCCCGTACGCCCGAAAACATCGAGCGAGTTAGGACGTCTGCGATACAGAGCCCTAAACGGTCGGTTCACAAGCGTGCTGCGAGTTAACAGTGCGAAGGATTCTGCACAAAGATCTTCATTATCACCCATACAAAATTCAGGTATGTCAGCAACTTAGTGTAGGTGATTATGAACAGCGTCGTGTCTTTTGTGAAACCATGCTTGAAACCATGGTCAATAATGAAAACACGATTTTTCTCATGAGTGATGAAGCCCGTTTTCATTTAAATGGGTTCATTAACAAACAAAACTGTAGATATTGGTGTAATGAAAATCCTCAGATGTTACATGAGTCCCCTCTTCACAGCACAAAAGTAACAGTATGGTATGCAGTTGGGGAGAAGGGCATTATTGGCCCGTACTTTTTTGAGGAAAACAACATTACTGTGACTGTTAATTCAGAGCGCTACATTACGATGCTCCAAACCTTCTTTTTCCCAGAACTTCGACGTCCCAGATGGGCAATGAGGAAAGTATGGTTTCAACAGGATGGTGCAACTGCACACACAGCTCGTAATTCAATGGCTGTCTTACTTGATCAGTTTCCAGGCCACCTTATCTCCAGATATGGCAATCTTCGCTGGCCTCCTCACTCCCCCGATCTAAGCTTATGTGACTTCTTTTTGTGGGGATATCTCAAGTCCCGAGTATATGTTAACAAGCCACACTGCCTTGAAAATCTGAAGACGACAATCCAGGAGGAAATCGTTTGTATTCCATGTCAGATGTTAATTAACGCTACTCGGAGTTTTCGCGACCGGCTACAATCATGCATAAACATAAATGGCCAACATCTGAGCGACGTGATCTCAAAACATAAATGAACAATGAAATTCCCAACATACACTATGTATTGTCATAAATAAAAATATTTTTTAAGACAAACTGACTAAGTACATCTTATTTGAAAACCATGCAATTCCCGTGACGGGCCCTTTATAACAGTATGGTGCAACTGCACACACAGCTCATAATTCAATGGCTGTCTTACTTGATCAGTTTCCAGGCCACCTTATCTCCAGATATGGCAATCTTCGCTGGCCTCCTCACTCCCCCGATCTAAGCTTATGTGACTTCTTTTTGTGGGGATATCTCAAAATTATAAATTATTTTGTAATTATAAATTACAAATTATACAAAACGTAATTATAAATTATTTTGTAATAAAAACCTTTGTTTTTGTAAAGAGAAATAATGTTTTCAATTTACTATCTATTATCCGAAATATCGATTATCCGATCGGGCCCTCGTCCCGAGAGGTTCGGATAATCGATGGTGTACTGTATCACTAGATTTGATACCCTGTCTTGAGGTATTGTTGATCATAGGTACGATTTAATCAATTTAAGTTCATTAAACAATCTTTCACAAGAAGAAACAGACACTGGTAAAGTAAGAAACAATTTTTAAAGCAGTTCCTACCGTTTTGTAGGCTTCTAATCCCATTGAAGAAATGTATTGTAGCAGTCCCTGACAAAGAGCCAATGTTACAGCGTAATTTGTTATCATAATAAACCGTAATTGTGATGGTTGAGTATAAATAGATTAATAGTGTTTACCAAGTAAGGTTTATGACAACGGACAAGCTGTAGGTTATGATTTTCTTATGAAAGGTGTGCTAATATTTTCTACTTACAAATATAAATACATAATTTATTATTTCCACCTACCTGTTAAAAAAACTTTCTTGGTCCAGGATTCTGTCACACGAACGTAGGATGCAAACGTGGTTTATGAGTTATTGGAATAACTTACGCTACTCATTATTTGAAGAGAATTATGATTTTATTTCTTTACTTTAGAGAAAAAAAACTTTTGTTAGACTGTTTCTTCAAAATTTGAAATGAAATACAAGCATAGTGATTTTCCGCTATTAGCTACATGATTGTGACAATTACTATTCTATCTTACTTTAACGTCTTACCTTAAATTAACACAGACATCAGACCGCCCAGCCTGCTCATTCTCTCATTCACACTAATTTACCCCTTTACTTAGATAGGCCCCATTACTTATATACTTGTTGGATACATTACGCAGTACTCTTGCCGGCAACGTGGCGTGGCGTCTCTCCAACCGCGTGGCACCTCACTTATAAAATTCGTTCTATTTTTCCGAAACAATTTACGATTTTCATTTTCTTCCGAAAAACTGTTCTCACTCCCGCATTTTTTGCAAACTGTACTCACATTTACTTGATACTGAAATTATTTGTTGAGCCCTGGTTGGCGGGCTGCGTGTGCAGGCGAGCGTCGGTGAGAAGACTGCCAGCGTCTAACTGTTCCCCACTACTTGATAATTTTAGTTAAGGCGACGGACACCAATGCCTTCTCTTTCATCGTCACTGTTGTGTCACATTCAACACACGTACACGTGGTTTTTTGTGTGTTTGGCGTGGATGACATTCGGTAAGCACTGGTTGATGTCACAAAAGAGGTTGGGCTTAGTTTTATTTCCTCCAGCATGGTCAACGAAGCGAACAGAGATTCTTCTCTAAGCCATTTTGCGTCCAACAATTCCGCGTCGGTCTGTGCACATGCTGGTGGAGTGCGTTTGGGCGTGGACGTCACACAAATGTAAAGTTCTTAGAATCGACGCCGGACACATTCTTTTGTAAAGGTTACACAACAGTTACTGCGTATTGTTCCTTGGTTAGCGCAATGCTTTTATTCAAACACATGGACTGGCCACACAGATGGACAAAGAATTTAAAATATTTTTTAATAAATCCCCAAAAATTAATAAAATAAAAAATCCTTTTATTTGACCCGTTACAAAGGAATATTGATATCAAAGAAACTAATTCTTTGTAGATGTATAGTTCATGTTATCCGGGCTGTTTGGCCGTGGTCCTTGGTTTATTACAAAACCAAACGTTTCTGCAGCTCCAATGGCTGCCATCATCACTGGTATAAAAATCCTGAACGTCGGGTGTTCACGTACAGGCCCACAGTACTGTGGTATAGGCTTGTACGTATCAGCCTACACAGGGGTTCTCGAAACATGTTCCTAATAAGGGAAATAAAATATCTTGAGGTAATTTCAGTATAAATATAATACATATATATATATATATTACATTTAATATTTATAATTAAATTTACCTCAAGATGTTATTTTTCTATTTGGAACATGTTTCGAGAGTTCCTGTTCTCTCATCTTCAGCCTTGGTGATCTTGTTTCTGGTGAAGTATTTGTGTGTTGGCTGCTGGTTGCTATTAAGGTTGTTTATTGGTCTTTGGTACTGGTATTTTAAAGTTGTATTATTGTGTGTGATTGTGGTATATGTTTTTGTATTTTGTGTATTTTCGATGTCGAGTGCTTTGAATATTGTGTCATGTTTTGTATTGATTTGTATTTGTTCTGGTATTAGTTTGTTTTGTGTTTTATGTTTGTATATTTGTAAATTTTCCCAAATGTTCATTATGGTGCCTTTGTGTGGTATATGTTTTATTAGTGATACATTGGTTATGTCTGGGAATTCGTGTCCTGTGTTTATTGCATGTGTGGCTAAATTGGATTTATATATTTCTGGTTTTTTGTATGCGTTTAGGTGTTCAATATAACGTTTTTTGCAGCTGTTTTTTTGTTTGTCCTATGTAACATTTATTGCAATCTTGGCATTCAATTTTGTATATACCGTTAGTTGTTGTATTATCTTTGTTGTGTGAGCTATTTAGAATTTGTAATTTATTTTTATTAGTTTTATATGCTATTTTTATATCCGTGTTTTTAAATAGTTTTGTTAGTTTTGTCATTTTATTATTTATGTAAGTGAATGTGGCCCATTTGTTGTTGTTGTTACTATTTATGTGTTGTTCATTTTGATTAATTCTTAATTGTTAAAGAAACTGACAAAGAAAGAAATATAATATACCAAATTGGTTATGAAAATGGATACAATAAAAATACGGTGAACAAAATAGAAAATAAAATCAAATATAAAATAAAAACTGAACAATTAAGAATTAATCAAAATGAACAACACATAAATAATAACAACAAAAATGGGCCGCATTCACTTACATAAATAATAAAATGACAAAACTAACAAAACTATTTAAAAACACAGATATAAAAATAGCATAAAAAACTAATAAAAATAAATTACAAATTCTAAATAGCTCACACAACAAAGATAATACAACAACTAATGGTATATACAAAATTGAATGCCAAGATCTTCTATATATTTTATATATTCACACGTGAAGAGAAAACTTTGTACTACTTTTTAAGCATATTGCGCGCACGGAGGAGTGTGAGATTTGGCATAGTTAAAGTTTATATGGAGAAGGAGTGCAGAAAGCTAAAATTTATATATAATATGTGTTACAAATACATTAAATAAAATAAAATAAAACATTCATTTGCACTTGAAAATTCATTTAAACATTTTCAAACAATGGTAATTGTTAAAAATAAAATAATTTTGTTGCCAGGCAATAAAATTATAATTTTTTCATTTTAGTGTACGCTCATACTGTCAATGTCACACACATAACAGTCTGTGGTCAAACAGTCGCACAGAGTAGAGATTGTCGCCAAAGAATTTTAAAATGTTGCCAACAAATAATTACTGACAGATTGACTGAATGAGCTGTGAATTTTGTGTGATTTCAAATGTTCCTTTTTCAATAGTCTGTGGAGTGTATGTCAAGGCAAAAAAGCATTTATTTTATATTTTGTATATTAGATATCTGTGTTTTATATATTAATGTGCAGTTGAAAGTGAAATACAGCTTGCTTAATATACACCTGTTGCAAAAGGAAAATTTTGTAGCAGCAATTTGAATTGACTTACTCTCGCCTAATTATTATTGGTGGTTTAAAAAAAGTGAGTACATTTTATTTTTAAATTAAACCCTGTCTAATCTTAGTTTCAGTAATTTCATTACATGTTTTTTTTTTTACATTCAGATATTCGCACCTACTTCCATTATGCCTCGACATAGAACATTGACGGGTCGGAGTGAGAGACAAAGAAGGAGGAATATATATTCGCGTGAAAGTCAAAATGATAATAGACCAAATGCAAATTTAAATAGTGTAAATAGTATACAAAATGATGAAATTATTTTGAGGGATACATTTAAATGCACACTGAATGTCATTCCAAGAAATTTTAATACTTTTGATTGTGGATTAATGCATTTACAATGCAGGTTTTGCAATGCAAAACATTTCGAATCTGAGGTCACTTTAGGTGAAAGGACTGCATTCACTTCATGTTGTCATAAGGGTAAAGCAATATTACCGGCCTTAAGTCAAAATGAATACTTTAAATCATTGTATGATGGACTTACTTCAAATGAACCTTCAATAAAAAGAAAGTCAAAAAATTATTTTGAAAACATTCGTAAATACAATTCATTTGCTATGGTTAGCTCAGAAGCTAAAATTTCGGATACAGTTACGCGTGGAGTGTATCATTTAAAATACATGATGTTTTTTATCACAGATCAGGTCCAATGACTGCTGGATATGGTCGCTCACCATGTTATGCGCAATTATATTTTTATGATGTTAACACTGCTGTCAATTATAGATTACGTGAACACTATAATCAAACATGCAATAACAATATAATGCGCGAAATCTCTCTTGAATTGGAACGCATTAATCCTTTTGTTCGGTCATTCATTGCAATGAAAGATCATTCTCAGAGAGTTGAAAATCAAAATAAAGAAATTTGTATGCTCATTAAAGTACATCGTAATTTAGTTCTACACCGTTATAATGATGCAGTTCAAACTGATGTAGCAGTATATTTAGTACAGTTGATGGTGAGCCACCCTTTGAACGAAATATGGTTTCGTTTTCAAAAGTTAATGGTACCATTAAAAATATCTGTTTTGGATTCATCATCTTTAGCGTATCCATTACATTTTCCAAATGGTGATACTATGGTGATGTATGTGAGAATAGAGGGCACAAGGTTACATTTCATTCGACAAAATCAAACAAGTCTTAGGTCTGAAGTTTACAACAATTTAACAGATTATTTAGAATTGAACCCCAATGCCAATAATGTTGGCAGTAGAGTAATTTTACCATCTTCATTCAATGGATCTCCAAGAAATATGTATCAGAATTATTTAGATGCAATGTCAATTGTACAACATTTTGGAAAGCCTTCTTTGTTTATTACAATGACTTGCAATCCAAGTTGCCCTGAAATAGTTAGCAATATTGGTGTAGGTAAGTCAGCTAATTTTCGACCTGATATTGTTGTGCGTGTATTCAAGTCCAAACTGAAAGCATTAATTGAGGGCCTTACACTAAAAAAATCTTCGGTAAAGTTGAAGCACTCATTTATACAATTGAGTTTCAAAAGAGAGGATTGCCTCATGCTCACATTTTACTCTCTTTCAATGAACAAGATAAATTTGTTAACGCTACCGATATTGATAAAGTTGTATCTGCGGAGATTCCTAACATTCTAACACATCCTACATTACATGAATATGTTGTAAAACACATGATGCATGGTCCATGCGGTGTACTTAATCCAAATTCTGTATGTATGAGAGATGGAAAATACACAAAAGATTATCCAAAACGATTTAATGAATTTACATGTGAATCATTAAATGGATATCCATTATACAGAAGGCGTGATAATGGTATTAATGCTGAAGTTCGCGGTAGTTGCCTCGACAATCGTTATGTTGTACCATACAATCCGTATTTACTTGCCAAATTTAAAATTGCCATATAAATGTTGAAGTATGCACTACAGTTAAAAGTGTTAAATACATTTATAAATACGTGTATAAAGGCTATGACAGTGCATCTGTTGAATTAGGTTCAGAGAGAAATGAACCAGGTCAAGAAATACAAATTGATGAAGTTACAAATTTTTTAAATGGCCGTTATGTCGGATCAACTGAAGCTGTATGGCGCATCTATGAATTACCAATGCATTTTCAATCACATGTCATCGTTAGACTTGACATTCATTTACCGCGTAGACAGAATATTTACTTTCGAGAAGGGCAAGAACGTCAAGCAATTGAAAATGCAAGACAAACAAAATTATTAGCATTTTTTGAATTGAATCGATCAGATCCATCAGCGCATGAATATAAGTATATTGAAATTCCTTTGCATTATGTGTGGGAAGATTCCCGAAAAAAATGGAAGAAGAGAAGGCATGGAGGTGATAAAATCATTACACGCATATATGTAGTATCACCAAAAGATATCGAACTTTTCCATTTACGATTGCTTTTATTACATGTCTGTGGTCCAAAATCATTTGAGGATGTTAGAACATACAATGGAATTATACACACTTCTTTTGTTGAAGCGTGCCATGCTCGCGGCATTGCTTCAAATGATAATGAATGGCGCGAATGTTTAAATGAAGCAAAAGAATTACATTCACCAAAACAAATGCGAAATTTATTTGGTTACATTTGTGCATTAAATGTGCCAGCCAATGCATTGGCGTTATGGAATGAATTTAAAGTATATCTTAGTGAAGATTTTTTGAGAGATTACAATGAAGAAGTATCCTTTAACACAGCTCTATTAGAAATTGAAGATATTTTGAATGTTCATAATTTGTCATGTCAAGAACTTGGTTTACCAGTTCCCACGTATTCGCAGAGAACAGACGAAGCAAATGCTATTGATCCAATAGAACAAGAGTTTCTGTTTTGTGAGCATTATGAAACTGCAAATATTGAACAGCGTAATCTAATTGATCGTGTGATTCGTGAAGTTTTGCACCATGATACTGGATCTAATGTTTTTTGTTTAACCGCTCATGCAGGTTGTGGAAAAACATTCACACAAACAGCAATCATTCACAAATTAAATTCGCTTAATCTTAGTTGCATTGCAACAGCGTTCAGTGGCATAGCTTCAACTCTATTACTTGGAGGTAGAACTTTACAAAGTGTGTTTAAACTGCCTATAACCATTTTATAAAATTCTGTAGCGAATATTACCACAAATAGTAGCTATGGACGTTACATAAATTCATCATCATTGATAATTATTGATGAAATTTCTATGTGCCCACTGCAAGTGTTGAAAATCATAGATAGATTATTGCAGGATCTATGCGATACAATGATAAACATAACCCATTTGGAGTAAAAACGATACTTCTGTGTGGTGATTTTCGGCAAATCTTACCAGTTGTCCCACATGGATCACGTACAACTTTAATTGAAAATTGTGTCACGAGTTGGCATAAATTTGTTTATTTTCATAAAGTAACGTATACTCAAAATATGAGAGCCTTACCTAGTGAAATAGAATTTGTCGAATTCTTGAAAAAAATTGGTAATGATGAAGCCCCACAATTCCCTCAGTTTGGTGAAAATATTATTGAAATACCTCAGCAATTAATAGGAGATGAAAATAATATTATTAATGAGGTGTATGGAAATATTTCCGAAAACATACTCTCAGATAACATATTGAAGTCAGTTATTTTAGCACCTAAAAATGCTGATTGCACTTTTAATAATACTGATATACTTAATCGAATACCAGGTGAACAGAAAACATATCATAGCTACGATAAAATAATTTGTGATGATGACAATGAAATCAATAACTATCCAGTAGAGTTTTTGAATTCTTTGACTATTAGTGGTTTGCCACCACATAAGTTAGTATTGAACGTTAATTGCATCGTTTTACTGATCAGAAACTTAAATACAAAGGAAGCATTAGTCAATAGAACAAGAATGCGCATCAAGTGTATGCATCGTAATGCTATTGATTGCGAAGTTTTAACTGGAACCGCACGCAATAAGAGAATTTTGATTCCACGTATAAATTTAACATATTCCGGTACTGTTTTACCATTTAACTTTCAAAGAACTCAATTTCCAATTATACCTGCATTTGTGATGACAATAGATAAGTCTCAAGGACAAACATTCAAAAAAATTGTAATTTTATTGAGGCAGCCAGTTTTTACACATGGTCAATTGTACGTCGCAGCAAGTAGAGTTCGATCATTCGATGGTTTGAGATTTTATATTTCCGAATATAATGGCCAAGGGCATTTAGCAAATGATGAAAGAGTTTTTACAAAAAACATCATTTACACAGAAGTTCTGAATCATTAAATTCACTTTCAAACTATTTTAAGTTCAATGGACAACATTTATTTTTTTAACCGCCCGGTTTTTTTGATTTAATGAAAAATATATGAAAAAATACGAGGCACGTATTTTTTATTTCATTTTTTATTTGTATTAATTTTTTATTTAAATTTTATATAATTCGAAAAAGATAGGCAAAATAACTGTGTAGCCTTTGCGAAACCTGGTCAGTATGGCATTTTTTATTTAAATTTTATATAATTCGAAAAAGATAGGCAAAATAACTGTGTAGCCTTGGCGAAACCTGGTCAGTATGGCAATAAAAAAACCCAAGGAAATGTCAAAAAACGCGTTATTGCTTTTTAAATATGGCTTAGCCAAGCTAAACCTCATTTTTCCTATCTTTCATATTTTTCAAATAACTCGAAAATTAATGCATAGAAAAAAAAATTAAAAAATTATATAAGCTTTGTAGCAGATAATCTTCAAACTGTTTTCGAATTTTGTACCTTACCAAAAATGAAATGTAATCCCCTGGAATTGAAAACAATGTATCTTATACTTCTATGAATGTCAAGTCTCATTTTTATTGGTGTTTATTTGATTCAATAATAACATGAAAAAATTAAAACTGACAATGAATTATATCAAAAAATAAATACGAATACAAGGTGTAATTGTGTTTTTTTTTTCAACTGTTGCTAACATTAAATTTTAAATTTCATAGGTATTGCAGGGAATTAAGGCAAACAACACACGCTAATGACGTATTTATTATTTCTTTTGTGAATTTGCTAACTGCTATAATTTTTATTGTTCGACTAAGCTTTTCGTCATCACTGATATCTTCAGGTCTTAAACAACCTAAGTTGTACAACCTAGGTTGTTTAAGACCTGAAGATGTCAGTGATGACGAAAAGCTTAGTCGAACAATAAAAATTATAGCAGTTAGCAAATTCACAAAAGAAATAGTATGGATGGCTGCTAATTTAAACAATACGAAGAAATGACGTATTTGTACACGCTCGCAGCTGACGAAATAGAACAAAATTCAAAAAAATTATATGCAATGATTATAGAGGTATACTCTTTGACAAAAGAACCTCAATAATGTTCAAACTTAAAAATTTAATGAATTACGGTCGAATTTCGACCACTGGGCGACCACTAGTGCAATAAATGTTACATAGGACAAACAAAAAAACAGCTGAAAAAACGTTATTTTGAACACCTAAACGCATACAAAAAACCAGAAATACATAAATCCAATTTAGCCACACATGCAATAAACACAGGACACGATTTCCCAGACATAACCAATGTATCACTAATAAAACATATACCACACAAAGGCACCATAATGAACATTTGGGAAAATTTACAAATATACAAACATAAAACACAAAACAAACTAATACCAGAACAAATACAAATCAATACAAAACATGACACAATATTCAAAGCACTCGACATCGAAAATACACAAAATACAAAAACATATACCACAATCACACACAATAATACAACTTTAAAATACCAAAGACCAATAAACAACCTTAATAGCAACCAGCAGCCAACACACAAATACTTCACCAGAAACAAGATCGCGAAGGCTGAAGATGAGAGAACAGGAACTCTCGAATCAAAACAAATCCAAATAGAAAAATAACATCTTGAGGTAAATTTAATTATAAATGTTGTAGGCATGATTATGAGAAGAATAAATCTCGAAACGTCGCAAAACTGAGTTTTCATGATTAATGACCGAACCTCGAAATCATTAACAGTATATATATTACTGCAAGAAACATCGAGTTACTTATATAGAAAATGATATACTGTATATTGTTACAACACAAATAAGCCAGGAATGAAAAAGATGATTCTGAATATAAAATAATACTTCATATAAAATAAAATGTTTCATCTAAATAAAATATAAAGACAATGACACGACAAACGACAACATGACCTAACCCAGGTGATTGACCCAACAAAAGGAAACAAAAGAAGAAGGGAACCACAAAAAACAAACAAGAATAAAACCAAAGAAGAAAGTGATTGACCCAAACAAAATGAAGAAGGGAAAAAACCGAAACCAAACAAAAATGAAACAAATTAAAGGAGTTGAATGACTCAATGTAACATGTTAAAATGAACCCAAAGGAGAAGGTAGAAAACCAAGGTATTAACCAAATACAATGAAAATGAAGAAGGAGGGAAATGAAAAAGAAACAAACCCAAGATAAAGGGAAATAAATAAAAAAAAAAAAATGATAATACACAAACAAGTAATAAAGAATATGAGCAGGAGAAATGATACACTCACATGTAATATCGGAAAAAAGACCAATAATTAAACCTATGAGAAAAAAAAGTAAATGACAATTGAAAGAAACCCAATTAAACAATGTTAAATACTAGTGGTCCCCCAGTGCTCGAAATTCGACCGTAATTCATTAAATTTTTAAGTTTGAATGTTATTGAGGTTCTTTTGTCAAAGAGTATACCTCTATAATCATTGCATGTAATTTTTTTGAATTTTGTTCTATTACGTCAGCTGCGAGCGTGTACAAATACATCATTAGCGTGTGTTGTTTGCCTTAATTCCCTGCAATACCTATGAAATTTAAAATTTAATGTTAGCAACAGTTGAAAAAAAAAACACAATTACACCTTGTATTCGTATTTATTTTTTGATATAATTCATTGTCAGTTTTAATTTTTTCATGTTATTATTGAATCAAATAAACACCAATAAAAATGAGACTTGACATTCATAGAAGTATAAGATACATTGTTTTCCATTCCAGTGGATTACATTTCATTTTTGGTAAGGTACAAAATTCGAAAACAGTTTGAAGATTATCTGCTACAAAGCTTATATAATTTTTTAATTTTTTTTTCTATGCATTAATTTTCGAGTTATTTGAAAAATATGAAAGATAGGAAAAATGAGGTTTAGCTTGGCTAAGCCATATTTAAAAAGCAATAACGCGTTTTTTTACATTTCCTTGGGTTTTTTTGATTGCCATACTGACCAGGTTTCACCAAGGCTACACAGTTATTTTGCCTATCTTTTTCGAATTATATAAAATTTAAATAAAAAATTAATACAAATAAAAAATGAAATAAAAAATACGTGCCTCGTATTTTTTCATATATTTTTTATTAAATCAAAAAAACCGGGCGGTTAAAAAAATAAATGTTGTCCATTGAACTTAAAATAGTTTGAAAGTGAATTTAATGATTCAGAACTTCTGTGTAAACGATGTTTTTTATAAAAACTCTTTTATCATTTGCTAAATGCCCTTGGCCATTATATTCGGAAATATAAAATCTCAAACCATCGAATGATCGAACTCTACTTGCTGCGACGTACAATTGACCATGTGTAAAAACTGGCTGCCTCAATAAAATTACAATTTTTTCGAATGTTTGTCCTTGAGACTTATTTATTGTCATCGCAAATGCAGGTATAATTGGAAATTGAGTTCTTTGAAAGTTAAATGGTAAAACAGTACCGGAATATGTTAAATTTATACGTGGAATCAAAATTCTCTTATTGCATGCGGTTCCAGTTAAAACTTCGCAATCAATAACATTACGATGCATACACTTGATGCGCATTCTTGTTCCATTGACTTCTTCCTTTGTATTTAAGTTTCTGATCAGTAAAACGATGCAATTAACTTTCAATACTAACTTATGTGGTGGCAAACCACTAATAGTCAAAGAATTCAAAAACTCTACTGGATAGTTATTGATTTCATTGTCATCATCACAAATTATTTTATCGTAGCTATGATGTTTTCTGTTCACCTGGTATTCGATTAAGTATATCAGTATTATTAAAAGTACAATCATCATTTTTAGGTGCTAAAAGAACTGACTTCAATATGTTATCTGAGAGTATGTTTTCGGAAATATTTCCATACACACCTCATTAATAATATTATTTTCATCTCCTATTAATTGCTGAGGTATTTCAATAATATTTTCACCAAACTGAGGGAATTGTGGGGCTTCATCATTACCAATTTTTTTCAAGAATTCGACAAATTCTATTTCACTAGGTAAGGCTCTCATATTTTGAGTAAACGTTACTTTATGAAAATAAACAAATTTATGCCAACTCGTGACACAATTTTCAATTAAAGTTGCACGTGATCCATGTGGGACAACTGGTAAGATTTGCCGAAAATCACCACACAGAAGTATCGTTTTTACTCCAAATGGGTTATGTTTATCATTGTATCGCATAGATCCTGCAATAATCTATCTATGATTTTCAACACTTGCAGTGGGCACATAGAAATTTCATCAATCATCATTGAAATTTCATTATCAATGATGATGAATTTATGTAACGTCCATAGCTACTATTTGTGGTAATATTCGCTACAGAATTTTATAAAATGGGTATAAGCAGTTTAAACACACTTTGTAAAGTTCTACCTCCAAGTAATAGAGTTGAAGCTATGCCACTGAACGCTGTTGCAATGCAACTAAGATTAAGCGAATTTAGTTTGTGAATGATTGCTGTTTGTGTGAATGTTTTTCCACAACCTGCATGAGCGGTTAAACAAAAAACATTAGATCCAGTATCATGGTGCAAAACTTCACGAATCACATGATCAATTAGATTACGCTGTTCAATATTTTCAGTTTCATAATGCTCACAAAACAGAAACTCTTGTTCTATTGGATCAATAGCATTTGCTTCGTCTGTTCTCTGCGAATACGTGGGAACTGGTAAACCAAGTTCTTGACATGACAAATTATGAACATTCAAAATATCTTCAATTTCTAATAGAGCTGTGTTAAAGGATACTTCTTCATTGTAATCTCTCAAAAAATCTTCACTAAGATATACTTTAAATTCATTCCATAACGCCAATGCATTGGCTGGCACATTTAATGCACAAATGTAACCAAATAAATTTCGCATTTGTTTTGGTGAATGTAATTCTTTTGCTTCATTTAAACATTCACGCCATTCATTATCATTTGAAGCAATGCCGCGAGCATGGCACGCTTCAACAAAATAAGTGTGTATAATTCCATTGTATGTTCTAACATCCTCAAATGATTTTGGACCACAGACATGTAATAAAAGCAATCGTAAATGGAAAAGTTCGATGTCTTTTGGTGGTACTACATATATGCGTGTAATGATTTTATCACCTCCACGCCTTCTCTTCTTCCATTTTTTTCGGGAATCTTCCCACGCATAATGCAAAGGAATTTCAATATACTTATATTCATGCGCTGATGGATCTGATCGATTCAATTCAAAAAATGCTAATAATTTTGTTTGTCTTGCATTTTCAATTGCTTGACGTTCTTGCCCTTCTCGAAAGTAAACATTCTGTCTACGCGGTAAATGAATGTCAAGTCTAACGATGACATGTGATTGAAAATGCATTGGTAATTCATAGATGCGCCATACAGCTTCAGTTGATCCGACATAACGGCCATTTAAAAAATTTGTAACTTCATCAATTTGTATTTCTTGACCTGGTTCATTTCTCTCTGAACCTAATTCAACAGATTCACTGTCATAGCCTTTATACACGTATTTATAAATGTATTTAACACTTTTAACTGTAGTGCATACTTCAACATTTATATGGCAATTAAATTTGGCAAGTAAATACGGATTGTATGGTACAACATAACGATTGTCGAGGCAACTACCGCGAACTTCAGCATTAATACCATTATCACGCCTTTTGTATAATGGATATCCATTTAATTATTCACATGTAAATTCATTAAATCGTTTTAGATAATCTTATGTGCATTTTCCATCTCTCATACATAAAGAATTTGGATTAAGTACACCGCATGGACCATGCATCATGTGTTTTACAACATATTCATGTAATGTAGGATGTGTTTGAATGTTAGGAATCTCCGCAGATACAACTTTATCAATATCGGTAGCGTTAACAATTTTATCTTGCTCATTTAAAGAGAGTAAAATGTAAGCATGAGGCAATCCTCTCTTTTGAAACTCAATTGTATAAATGAGTGCTTCAACTTTACCGAAGATTTTTTTAGTGTAAGGCCCTCAATTAATGCTTTCAGTTTGGAATTGAATACACGCACAACAATATCAGGTCGAAAATTAGCTGACTCACCTACACCAATATTGCTAACTATTTCAGGGCAACTTGGATTGCAAGTCATTGTAATAAACAAAGAAGGCTTTCCAAAATGTTGTACAATTGACATTGCATCTAAATAATTCTGATACATATTTCTTGGAGATCCATTGAATGAAGATGGTAAAATTACTCTACGGCCAACATTATTGGCATTGGGGTTCAATTCTAAATAATCTGTTAAAATGTTGTAAACTTCAGACCTAAGACTTGTTTGATTTTGTCGAATGAAATGTAACCTTGTGCCCTCTATTCTCACATACATATCAACTATCCACTGCAGAAATAATTTTTGTGAATGGTGCAACATGCTAAAATCTTCTCTAATTGCAAGTCGATAGGCTGCATACTGAAGCATGGTTAATTTATTTCTGGGCACTCTTGAATTAGATGTAGTTGGTACATTATGAGAAATATTGATATGCCACCCAGTATCACCATTTGGAAAATGTAATGGATACACTAAAGATGATGAATCCAAAACAGAGATATTTTTAATGGTACCATTAACTTTTGAAAACGAAACCATATTTCGTTCAAAGGGTGGCTCACCATCAACTGTACTAAATATTACTGCTACATCAGTTTGAACTGCATCATTATAACGGCGTAGATCTAAATCACGATTTACTTTAATGAGCATACAAATTTCTTTATTTTGATTTTCAACTCTCTGACAATGATCTTTCATTGCAATGAATGACCGAACGAAAGGATTAATGCGTTCCAATTCAAGAGAGATTTCGCGCATTATATTGTTATTGCATGTTTGATTATAGTGTTCACGTAATCTATAATTGACAGCAGTGTTAACATCATAAAAATATAATTGCGCATAACATGGTGAGCAACCATATCCAGCAGTCATTGGACCTGATCTGTGATAAAAAACATCATGTATTTTAAATGATACACTCCGCGCGTAACTGTATCCGAAATTTTAGCTTCTGAGCTAACCATAGCAAATGATGAATTGTATTTACGAATGTTTTCAAAATAATTTTTTGACTTTCTTTTTATTGAAGGTTCATTTGAAGTAAGTCCATCATACAATGATTTAAAGTATTCATTTTGACTTAAGGCCGGTAATATTGCTTTACCCTTATGACAACATGAAGTGAATGCAGTCCTTTCACCTAAAGTGACCTCAGATTCGAAATGTTTTGCATTGCAAAACCTGCATTGTAAATGCATTAATCCACAATAAAAAGTATTAAAATTTCTTGGAATGACATTCAGTGCGCATTTAAATGTATCCCTCAAAATAATTTCATCATTTTGTATACTATTTACACTATTTAAATTTGCATTTGGTCTATTATCATTTTGACTTTCACGCGAATATATATTCCTTCTTCTTTGTCTCTCACTCCGACCCGTCAATGTTATACTATTTACACTATTTAAATTTGCATTTGGCCTATTATCATTTTGACTTTCACGCGAATATATATTCCTCCTTCTTTGTCTCTCACTCCGACCCGTCAATGTTCTATGTCGAGGCATAATGGAAGTAGGTGCGAATATCTGAATGTAAAAAAAAACATGTAATGAAATTACTGAAACTAAGATTAGACAGGGTTTAATTTAAAAATAAAATGTCCTCACTTTTTTGAAACCACCAATAATAATTAGGCGAGAGTAAGTCAATTCAAATTGCTGCTACAAAATTTTCCTTTTGCAACAGGCGTATATTAAGCAAGCTGTATTTCACTTTCAACTGCACTTTAATATATAAAACACAGATATCTAATATACAAAATATAAAATAAACGCTTTTTTGCCTTGACACACTCCACAGACTATTGTTGCCTGGCAACAAAATTATTTTATTTTTAACAATTACCATTGTTTGAAAAAGTTTAAATGAATTTTCAAGTGCAAATGAATGTTTTATTTTATTTAATGTAATATATTTGTAACACATATTATATATAAATTTTAGCTTTCTGCACTCCTTCTCCATATAAACTTTAACTATGCCAAATCTCACACTCCTCTGTGCGCGCAATATGCTTAAAAAGGGGTACAAAGTTTTCTCTTCACGTATTAATATATAGATAAAAAAAGCAAACTAACCCACAATTTAGATTTAGATGTAATGTTAAAATATAAAGACATAAAATTGTTCATATTATTAATGACATTTGTAATGAAAGAGATAGCCCGGTAGTGAGATAGTAATTAGAGGGATTACCCATATAGAAACACTTAAAAACAAAAACATTTGTGAAGTGCGAAATGAAAGTGTAAAAACCCCAAAGTGTAGTGATAAAGAAAGTACACTAATTAAATTATAATAAACTATAAGTAATTTAAAAGTGAAGGTGATGATTAAATGAGAATAGTGTAAAATAAAGAATGTTAATATAGTGAAAAATAGTGAAGGATAAAAGCATAAACACTTAATAAATCCAAAGGAAACACTAAATAATTAAAAGTGAAGAATATTAGTAATTAAGAATAGTAGTAAGTATAAACAGTTAATTAAGGTATAATGAACGCTGAAAAGTGATGAAAATAGTATTTAGTTAAGAAAGAATGTTATTGTTAAATTTAAGTGAATGCAATTATAATTAAAAGGGAGAATACCCTGAAAGGAAAAACAGATAGTGTTAACATGGAGGGAAAGTAAGGATTGTTTAAAAAATTAAGGAGTTAAAACAAATCAATAAACACCCATGTTATAAGAGATCGTTATTAAGTTCATGAAAAGTGATGTTGTTTATCACACAAAAAATGATATAAAATAAGATGACTTGTAAACAAAGATTAGAAAATAATAGTTAAATAATTCTTTAAGTTAGTGTATGAATATGATATGGCTGGAAGAATTATACAGACCATAGGCCTAGATATTGTATTTAATAAGATCAAAAAATAGTAAATAATAGCCACATTGTTATTATTGGCAAATTAAATAAGTAAAAAAGTTAAGAAATGTATGACTAGAAAGCGAGGAAACCAGATAGTAAACAATTATGTATAAAATAATAGTGACAAAATAATAACATATAAACAGACCCAAAACACAACAATAAATAACATAACCAATTATAATAACAAGATAAAGCCCATTAGGCTAAAATGAGATGTAATTTGAATGAAATAAGTCAAATACCATAATGGCTACTTAGGCCTATGAGAATGCCTAACTGTCAGAAACAAACAACTACAAATTATAACAAATTAACAAAGAAATTAGCAAATCCGAGGCGAATGACTCACCAAGGATAAATTGTAAATCATTTTTAAGACAAAATATTATAATAAGCATTTGAATTCAAAAAGAAATGTAATTAACAAGTATTAAAATAATTGTAAAAACATAAAACCTAAAATAACCCAAACTTGTGGGGTATCAAATTAATCTATGAAAGGAAATACATACTATAGTGACAATATTTAATGCTTAGGAAGGAAAATAGAGGAATAACAGCAATCAGAAGATATACTAGGATTTTGAAAAGAATTCAAATTTTGATAACAATGGATTTATATCAATCTAAGCCAATCAGAATTCATTGGTAACCATAGAAACAGACGTTGGTGGCAAAAATTACCGTTGAATATCGTTACTCGTAAAGCGTCATTCTACCAGGACAGAAGCCGAATTTTGGAAGACCAATTTTTAAATAAATAATGTAAAACAGTGAGCGAAATTCAAAACCATGACTGAATAAGAAGCAGACGAGCCATTGGAGCAGTCATCTAAAGACCAAGGACCATAAAACAGAGAAATAAAAGAAAATTATGACCACATCCTATATGAAAAGGACACCAGACCTACTTAAGTCCAAAGATTCATGAAAATAGAAACTATTTCAGCCCAATCCTCTTCCGACCCAATGAATGAAAACACCAAGTCATGCTGATGTGTCAAGTACCATTGAATTACCTTATTTTCAAAAACCAAATCACTCTAAATTTTACTAAAAGTAATTTGATCTCACTATAAGCCGAATATTCTCTTTCAAAGATTAATTAAGAAAAGTAAACACGCTGAAAATTTGTTAACATAAATTATTACCTTTTATTTGAATACGAACTTTTGAAACACATTTAACGACACTACAGAACAGATTGTAACCACACACCTTATTATTTATGTACACTTAGAGTAAGGTAAAGTACTTTTATTGTAATCACAGGAATTCTTTGCCTTGTAATCAAAAGAATCCCTCGATTTTGGAACGAAAATAATTATAATAACTAAACGTTCCGCAGCCGTACTGATGTGAATATATCGTTCCTCAATTGATTTGTCATCCTGAGAATAATTGTTTCATGTAAAAAGTCGGTGCAAAGTTGTTAATCAACTAATATAATTTAATTGTCAAAATTGAAAATATTACTTATCAAACATTAAAATAACTAGTACAGGGAGTAACCGTTGTTATTATTTCATAGGGAGTTAATTATATTACTTGTGTTCGTTTACGAAAGCTAGATTTGATGATCAGCACTCAAGTTGCAATTTGTACAACTACCTACACGATTCAGAAGGCTGAACGAGCGGGAATTATTTGAACGCCCCGACCGTCATAGCTGAGCACACCATATTAAGATAATAATTAATAAGTTTAATTGTTTTAATAAACAATTTGGCGCCACCCGGGATTAACACACCCCTATTTATAAGAACAGGTAAGGTTACTGCTGTGTTGTACTGGTAATTACCGCAACGCTACGGACATCGTTAGCGCAAAATAGATGTAACGACCTTAGTGCGAGACGAACGCACTAACACACACTTGTGTACACACATTTTTAACAGTGACACACCAAACAGTCGTTACAATATATATATATATTGCAACAAATCAAATTTTATTATACTAATAAGGATATAGTGAGTGTGTAAAAATCACAAACAAGTCTATTATGGAGGAGATGAAAAATTATTTATTATACACACAAATATAGTTTTTAAAGATGTATATTGTATTATAAATTGTCATGCATTGATAATAGAAATAATTGTTTGTATTGTTCGATAATATAAATCGATTTTACTTGGTTGCTGCAACGTCCTCCTCTCCTCTCGTCGCTCCCGTCCTGGCGTCCTCTTCTACAGCGTCACTCCTTCCTGGTGTCCTCTTCGTCCTGGCGTCCTCTTCGTCTCTTCATCCTCTTCTACAGTAGGCAGCTCCAGCGGCAATATTTCAATGAGTCTCGTTGTTATGTTTGACTGCTAACATTAATTAGTTTCTTCATAAATTGTTCACTCACAATGCTTATAAATTTCACTCGTATAGTTTATTATTAATTTATATTTTATATTTTCTTAATCTCAGGATTAATATGGGTATTAACTAATGCGGTGCGTTCAATGTACACCTTCCACGATATCTTGAAGTGTCTTTAAATTCCCTAAGCGGATATCTTAACTTACACAAAAACAGCACTTATTATATTTTAAATTTTATCTAAATATTTTACCCACTCGGTTCTTAACGCGAAACTTCATTAAGAATTACCACGGTTTATTTTATATATGATATTTCGACGTTCGTAGGAGAACAATTCTCTTCACCGGGCACAACTTCCCCTTGCAACTTCTACAGACAGACTGTGTCCATCCTAACTCTACAACGTATGAATCTCACTGAATTTAGTTTACTCTGATAGGCTAAGCCCAAGTCACATGATTGATGGAACAAACAGATATACAAATTTCATGAAAAACTTTGTATAATTTAGCAAAGTCCTGCATGGAAATTATCTACAAATTTTATTACCCTATCAGTGATAAGAGTTACAATTGAGTTTTTCTTTACTTAAAAAAAAAACATATTTCTAAAATAGTTATAAATCTCAGAGTATACACGAATTGAATTTATTTACCTAAATAATTCCTTGTCAAAGTTTCACGTCAATCAGTTAACTACCACTGAAGCTATAGCGATCGCACATTATCACACCTGCACACACGCACAAATTCACACAAAAAATACATGACAATATAGAACATCTTTTTATGAAGAGTTTGGTATACCCTACATGCTTATCCATTTCTAAATACAAAACTTACGACTAAAAGACAAAATATTATATAAAACCAATTTAAACAAGAAAATGCTCATCATCCATGTGCTCTGATATAAACAACATAGCTAATCATCCTGTATTCTGTTACAATATATATTGCAACAATACATATATTTGCATATTTGCCCAGGGCGGTATGTTTGTAAATATTTAGCATAGAAAGATATATGATGAACAGTTTTTAACAATATTATGTAGGCTAAGAATTGTCAGAAAGCGTACACATGCCCTGCGAGTGAATACAGCGCTTATGTGTTTGTGTGTGTGAACGCAAGCTACGACAGCCAAAGTCTACAATGGGGTGATGTGTACGAATTGTTGGTTTGTCTGTAATCACGTTTTAACCGGATAAAAATAAATAAATTAATACATTTTAAACCTGTGAACAAAGACTTACCCCAATTATAAAAACACCATTACATTAAGGAATTTTTAACGAATAAAGTGATGTAAAAATGATTGCAGAAATGTGCAATAATAAAGACACTAGGTAATTTAACGTTAATTACTAGTGTAATTAAATAGTAATTAACAAGTGTGTTATATGTGAGTGACCAGAAAGAAAATTATGCAAATGATGATATCGCTCGTGCTACAGTATGTTTATGAAATCGCGAAAATGAACCAAAAAGTGATTTGTAATTAAAAGGACGCTTTGCACGAAGTGACAATATCTAACAGGTCGAAAACAGTTCTTGACTTGTCAGATCACCGTCCAGTATAAATACCACCGGCAATTTTGAGACGATCGCAGAGACTCAAGATATCTTCACACAACATCACGCTGCTGGTCTGCCGACCGATCGAACATCTTTACCACACACACCAAGACTTATGGAGGAACTCTGGACCATTACAAACAACAAACTGTATAGACAGAGAACACAGCATCAGCATAATCATCATCATCATCAAATTCTCAGGATTCAGGACACACACACACACACACACACATGCAACAGTAACATCGGCAGTACGCAGGTGATGAATAAACAATTATATTTTTTGTTTGTGAAAAGAACTCTTAAAAGAAACTTACATATGAACAGTAAAGACTTAAAGTTTTTAAATATAATCACTGTACATAAATTTAAACGGTAGTTAAAGAAAATAATTTAATTTAACAAGAAAATTTAAACATACTAATCTTCTGTTGTATGTTAAAATTTGGGTGTGTCAGTAGAAATAAATAATGGGTTGGAAGTAAATGTTATATTTTTTTATTGTTTATAGCAACAATTAGTTTTATTCTTGAGATTTAATATTATTTTTGTTTGTAAATGAGTTGTTATTGTTATTTAAAATTTGAGTCAAATTCAGACACCCTGAAATAAAAAGTGTTTAGATAATTTGTTTAACATGTCTGTTTAGCTAGTAAGATTATATGGTTGTTTTTTTATGTGATGAACAGCATAGAAGGTTATATTGTATTTTTTGTAAACTTATAAAAGAGAATATTTTTTTATAATTCAAAATTTTAATATTTGCATATTTCGATTAATATTAATAAATCATAGAATGATTATTTTGAAATGGTTTTAATTAATTATTTCATGTCATCAACATCTCACTCCTCTTTGAAAATTATTTTTTTATTGTGCAACTACATATACTTGACGCAACGAGAATAAAAAATCCTGCGACCTGGCCGATGTGAATACACTTCATAGTTGCGTTGAGTACATGATATTGTATTTGTGTAATTTTTTGAAATACTTGTAACATTGCAAAATATGTATATATATATATTGCAACGATACGTTTAGCATAAGTCTCCGTATCAACCCCTGACTGCGGTATGAGAACATACGAACGCACGCACGTATGAGTCGTGTGAAAGATCTAAGTAATGAAAATAATGTAATAATTAAGCGTTAGGTATAAGACATAAATAAAAGAAACAAACGTATTAATTAATTTTAAATAAGGAAATAATTGTAAGTGAACATGCATATGGAATTGTCAAGCCTTGTTGGTTTTAAACACACGAAGGAAGACGAAACACGCCTCGACCGGCAGCTGTGATGTCATTGCTGCAGGCAACCGTTTGGTATCAGTTTGTGTGTGTGTGTGTGTGTGTGCGTGTGTGTGTGTGTGTACATGAAGAACAAGTTGAATTATCTATACGATTATAGAAAATTTTACACAGTTTTTTAAGTGCTGAACGAAAACCAAACGTCACACGAATCAGAGACATATGTAGAAACACAGCTGGCGCCCAGCGCTACAATTCGATACTAAGAGGTCTATGATCGTGGGAACCGTTCAGCTACCGTGTGAAATTTTGCCATAACTTCCATAGTTTACACACCTTACTGTTCATAATTTGCATAGGTTAAGTTTATTAATGTACCTAATGATTTGTCAAATAATATTTATAAAAAAGTGTGCGCTTCATAGAAAGACGCGTAGGTTGTAATTAGTTAATAAACCGATGCGCTGACTTGTTCAACTCTGTCCGAACAGTTTTCAACAGGAGTTGAACGCCGGCAGGAGTATAAAACCCCAGCGAGCGACACACTCTTGCTCAAATCTTCAACAGACAGGACATGAAGTCCACACATCTCGCCACCACAAAATTTACAAAGTTTAAGTAATGTTTTAAATTCTTGGATTTCGTTGTCCATGACGTGTCCGTTACTTAACTAAATATCACTATAGTATTGACGACTCGGAACACTTAAGTTTCTTATAAGTAAAAACGTACAGTTTTACCTTACAGCTTAAACGGGCTTTCACCTATAGAAGGCTTCATCAGAGGCTGTCGTAGGTAGCGCTGTTCGTCTTGTTGTTGGCGACGAGATAGTTTTTCGAAAGATAGATGCTGTGTGTGTGTGGTGAGATGTGTTCGAATAATGCGTGCGATTTGAATTGTGTTTGTTCGTTTAGGATGTTGTTTTTATTTGTTTTTGTGTGTTTGTATATTTCTAATTGTTCTAGAGTGTCTAGTTTTCGGCCTTTTGTGTGTACGTGTAGAATGTTCATGTTATTGTTGGATGTTTTTATATGTGTGGTTTGCTTCAATGAGGTGGTTTGCAAAGGTAGATTCTGTAGTGGTGTGGAGTGCTTTTGTGTGTTCAATGTATCTCTGTTTGAAGCTACGTCCTGTCTGGCCTATGTAGAATTTATTGCAATTTGAGCAATTTAGCTTGTATACACCAGGTAGATCGAATTTGTTTTGTGCTTTGGGCATGCGTTTTGATAGTGTGTGTTCTGTTTTGTTAGTAGTTTTGTAAGCGATTCTGTATCCTGCTTTTTTGAATTTGTGGGCAATTTTTTCAGTTTGTTTGTTGATGTATGTTAGTGTTATGAATTTGTTGTTTTCTGTCTTTGTCTGTTGTTTGTTTTGTGTAGGAGTTTACTGACTATTGTTCTGTCATAACCGTTAGATTCTGCTAGGTGTTTAGTTCGTCTTTGTAGTCTATTTCATCTAAGGGGATGTTGTTAAGTCTATGTATCATGGTTCTAAAAGCAGCTAGTTTGTGTTGTATTGGGTGATTGGAGGTGTTGTGTATTAGTGTGTCAGTTGTAGTTGGTTTTCTGTATATACTGACTGTGTGCCTGTGTTCTAGTTTTGTGATGGAGAGGTCTAAGAAGTTTATGGTATTGTTGTGTTCATATTCGGCAGTGAAGGTTATGTTTTTATGTATTTTGTTTATGTGTGTTAGTAACTGTTCACATTGTCTTTTGTTTCCCCTGTATAGTATTAGAATGTCATCAACGTATCTGTGCCAATATAGTATTTTATGTGAGTGTCTGTCATTGTTTGTGAGTATTTTTGTTTTTTCTAAGTGTTGGAGGAAGACTTCTGCTAGAATGCTGGATATGGGGGAGCCCATGGGTAGGCCATCGTTCTGTGTGTAGTATTTATTGTTATAAGTAAAGTAGTTTTGTTTTGTGATAATGTTCAGAGTTTCTGTTATTTCATTGATAAGTTCGTTTGGTGTGTTGTTCTGTTTGAGTTTGTTTTGTAGGATGGTGATTGTTTCAGAGATGGGGATGTTTGTGTACAGGTTTTTAATGTCAAAGGAGGCTAATGTGGCGTTATGGGGGATGTGTATGTCTTTTATTTTTGTTACTAGGTCAGTGTTGTTTTTTACTGCAATGTTGTTGTCTATTTGTGTGTGTTGTCTAATAATTTTGTCTAGATATTTTGCCAGTTTGTGTGCAGGGGCATTACGGTAGTTGATAATGGGGCGGATCGGAATGTCTTCTTTATGGATTTTGTGAAGCGCTTGGAGTGTAGGTGCTGATGGTCAGATTTGTTTCATGTAGGGCTTTTGTTTATGTGTCATAATGTGTTTGGCTTTGTTGACTATTTGTTTTACTGAGTTTTGGTATCTGTCGGTGGGGTCGTGTTTTAGTTCTGTGATGTTGTTCTGTTCTATGAAGTCTTGTACTTTTTTGTGTAGGTTGTCTGTGGGGATAATTACAGTCGTGTTGCCTTTGTCAGCTTTTACAAATGTGATGTTGTGTTTGTGTGCCTTTTCCCTCAGTTTGATGGCTGTGTGTATTTCTGAGTTGTGGTTGTTGTTGTCTGGTGTCTTATGTACTCCTATTGTGTTGTTTATATTATGTCTTAATGTTCTGGTTCTGTGTTTTGTATATTTGTTTCTGTGTCAATTATGAGCTTTGTTAGTGTTTGGTTGTTATGTTTGTAATGTATGTTATGTTTTAGGCCTTTATCAAGGAGTGTTTGTTCGTTTTTTGTGAGTGTGACGTTCGTGAGGTTTACTGTACGTGGGTAGAATTTGTGCGAGGGAATTATATCTGTTTTGATTGGTGTCAGGTTTTTTATTTTTCTGTCGTGTTTTGTCTGTATGTTATGTATTTGTTTTTTTGTCCATTCATTTGTGTGATGTATTAGTTCAGTCATGTAATTGTGTCCGTATGTGTTGGCGATATGTAGGTGTAGTGTTAGTGCTTTGCGATTAAGGGCGTCTTTTTTCTTATATAGTTGTTTAATTGATTCTTTTATGTATGTTCTTTGTGCGATGTTTTGTGTTATTCGGGCGGGCTGATTGTTATGTTTAATTTTGATTTGAGCATATTTAGGTGTTAGTGAATTGTTTAAGCATGTTTTGTTGAAATTTATGTGAGCTACAATCTTTCTAACCTTCAAAGTTGTGAACTTGTACGCTTGGACGTACTTTTTATACATTTAAAATGAAAATTTAGGTCATTCAATATTTGGCGTCTAATCTTGACGAGCGTCACTTTGAGAGTACTATAAATTAACGGAAAATTTGTAACCAACGGTCTGTTGTCATGGTTACATGTTAATTCTGATTGGTTAATCTTGTTAATTACCATTGTTATCAAATTTGAATTATTATTCAAAATAGCTGTATATCTTCTGATTGCTTATATTCTTCTGTCTTCCTTCCTGAGTATTAAATATTATCACTACTGTTATTATTTCCTTTCAAAGATTGTTTTGATATCCCATAAGGTTGGGTTCTATAAGATATTAACGTTTGTACAATTATGTCAGTGTTTGTTAGTTACATTTCTCTTTTAACTTAAGTCCTTATTCTAACATTTTTCTTTTAATATGATTTACAAATTATCCTTGGCTGGTTACTCGCCTTGGATTTGTTAAATTCCTTATTGATTTTATACAATTTGCAGTTATTTTTTTTTGGCAGTTAGGCATTTCATAGGCCTAAGCAGCCATTGATTATATTTACTTATTTTATACAGATTATATCCCATTTTACTTTAATGCGTTTTGTTTTGTTATTATAATTGGTTGTTTTATTTGTAGATGCGTTTTGGAACTGATTTTATACTATTTGTAGGTTTCTATTATTTTCTACATCATGGCTTGTTAATTATTTCGTAACTGATTTTCCAGTGTTATTATTTTTGTATTGATTTACCTTCTTATTTATCTATTTTGCCCTTGTTAACAATATGGCTATTACTTACTATTAAAACATAACATCTAGGCCTATGGTCTGTACAATTCCTTCAGCCATATCCTATTCACAAATTTAATTAAACAATTTTTAACAGTTATTAGGTAATGTTTGTTTACAATTCATTTCATTTCTTATTATTTTTTGGGTGATAAACATCATCACTCCTTTTAAACTTATTCAATTAATTCTCCCTTATAACTTGGGGTGTTTATTGATTTCATTTCTAATTCCTTATTTCTTACATAATCTCTATCTTCAATCCATGGTAACACCAACTGTTTAACTTTCATGGGATCTCCCTTTTAAATACTAGTGTATACAATTTAACTTAATTTTATTAATAATAAGATTCTTATTTTAATAATAATGTCACCATATTCAGTGTTCATTACAGGTTATTATCTGTTTACTCCTAATACTATCATTAACAACATTATTAATTATTAATATGGTTCACTATTAATCATTTAGAGTTTGTTTATAGATTATTAAGTGTTTTTTCCTATTAATATGGTTTCTAATTATTTTGGGGTTTTACACTTTCACTTTTGCACTCCTTAAATGTTTATATTAAGTGTTTGTTAGTGGGTAATCCCTATAATTACTTTTTCTTTGTCACTTAGTTGATTTTATATTCTCACTATCTTACTATTTCTCTCATTACAGATATTATTTACATTATTAATAAGTTTGTGTCGTTATAGAGTTTTTTGTTACATCTAACTCTAATTCTTGGGTTAGTGTACTTTTATTTTTCCACATTACATTATTGGGTTTTATCAAATCATTTACATTTATTTTTCAATCGATAATAATAATTATTTTATATATTGGTTAGTTATTGGTTTCGTTTCCAATATTACTTTTGAGTGTACCATTTCTCCTTTTCATATTCTATATTATTTGTCCGTGTTTTCTCATTCGCCATCACCATACTTCCATTTCCTTATATGGAACATGGAAGTAAAAATTATCCCCTCCCCCTTCAACTATCATTTTCGTTTATAGATATTTCATCTATCTTTCTACAGTGGATTATTATGACCTTCTTTTCAGGATACTTTATTTATCAAAATTAAGTACTTTACTCGTGTCAAAACATAAAATGTTGCAGGTAAACTACCCCTTCTCCTTAACCGGTCTTTACCAAAATCAATAAGCCTTGAGTCCTCTACAACTCAGGCACATATGCCAAAAATTATTTGATTCTGTTTGAATTTATGGCAGTTATCGTTCGTCATAGAAAAAATTACTCTTTTTAAAACATAAAATGTTGCAGGTAAACTACCCCTTCCCCTTAACCAATCTTCACCAAAATCAATAGGCCTTGAGTCCTCTATAATTTAGGGATGTATGCAAAAAAATTATTTGATTCTGTTTGAATTTGCAGCAGTTATCGTTCGTCATAGAAAAAATTCTACAGAGATAGACACACATACATTCTTGGATTTCGTTGTCCATGACGTGTCCGTTACTTAACTAAATATCACTATAATATTGACGACTCGGAACACTTAAGTTTTTTATAAGTAAAAAACGTAAAGTTTTACCTTACAGCCTAAACCGGCTTTCACCTATAGAAGGCTTCATCAGAGGCTGTCGTAGGTAGCGCTGTTCGTCTTGTTGTTGGCGACGAGATAGTTTTTCGAAAGATCGAAGCTGTGTGTGTGTGGTGAGATGTGTTCGAATAATGCGTGCGATTTGAATTGTGTCTGTTCGTTTAGGATGTCATTTTTATTTGTTTTTGTGTGTTTGTATATTTCTAATTGTTCTAGAGTGTCTAGTTTTCGGCCTTTTGTGTGTACGTGTAGTATGTTCATGTTATTGTTGATGTTTTTATATGTGTGGTTTGCTTCAATGAGGTGGTTTGCAAAGGTAGATTCTGTAGTGGTGTGGAGTGCTTTTGTGTGTTCAATGTATCTCTGTTTGAAGCTACGTCCTGTCTGGCCTATGTAGAATTTATTGCAATTTGAACAATTTAGCTTATATACACCGGGTAGATCGAATTTGTTTTGTGCTTTGGGCATGCGTTTTGATAGTGTGTGTTCTGTTTTGTTAGAACTGTAATACTATACAGGGGAAACAAAAGACAATGTGAACAGTTACTAACGCACATAAACAAAATACATAAAAACATAACCTTCACTGCCGAATACGAACACAACAATACCATAAACTTCTTAGACCTCTCCATCACAAAACTAGAACACAGGCACAAATTCAGTATATACAGAAAACCAACTACAACTGACACACTAATACACAACACCTCCAGTCACCCAATACAACACAAATTAGCTGCTTTTAGAACCATGATACATAGACTTAACAACATCCCCTTAGATGAAATAGACTACAAAGACGAACTAAACACGATAAAATATCTAGCAGAATCTAACGGTTATGACAGAACAATAGTCAGTAAACTCCTACACAAAACACAAAACAAACAACAGACAAAGACAGAAAACAACAAATTCATAACACTAACATACATCAACAAACAAACAGAAAAAATTGCCCACAAATTCAAAAAAGCAGGATACAGAATCGCTTACAAAACTACTAACAAAACAGAACACACACTATCAAAACGCATGCCCAAAGCGCAAAACAAATTCGATCTACCCGGTGTATATAAGCTAAATTGTTCAAATTGCAATAAATTCTACATAGGCCAGACAGGACGCAGCTTCAAACAGAGATACATTGAACACACAAAAGCACTCCACACCACTACAGAATCTACCTTTGCAAACCACCTCATTGAAGCAAACCACACATATAGAAACATCGACAATAACATGAACATACTACACGTACACACAAAAGGCCGAAAACTAGACACTCTAGAACAATTAGAAATATACAAACACACAAAAACAAATAAAAACGACATCCTAAACGAACAGACACAATTCAAATCGCACGCATTATTCGAACACATTCACCACACACACACAGCTTCGATCTTTCGAAAAACTATCTCGTCGCCAACAACAAGACGAACAGCGCTACCTACGACAGCCTCTGATGAAGCCTTCTATAGGTGAAAGCCGGTTTAGGCTGTAAGGTAAAACTTTACGTTTTTACTTATAAAAAACTTAGTGTTCCGAGTCGTCAATACTATAGTGATATTTAATGTTTTAAATCGTATTACGTAAACTAAAGTGCAATGGAACCAGCAGCACGTCTGTGAAAGTAATTAGTGATATACACGAGTGATGTAAAAGACAATAATACTGTAAACTACGAGGAGTCGAAATCGTCGATGAACTTCAAGAAGTCCAGGTAGAACTTCGAGACATCCACGAGGGAAAAGACGAGGAGAGGAGAGGAAACAGAGCAATGTACTAGAGGACGTAGGGACAGCCACACGCAGCTACAGCCAGCCGTACATCATCATGACCAGAGGTCCATGTCAGAACTCAGCATACATTAGATGGAGAGAGTAATTCCAAACGACGCAGAGACAGAGAAGGTGATAAGGGGATCCCAAAACTCGAGAGTCCAGGTGACGGTAACAACACAGTTAAATGGTTGCAGAAATATGCAGGTGAAGTCAGACATTTATTCAATCTTATAAATGACCCTGAGGTCTATCAAAAGAAGGCTCTAGATTCCATATCCAAGTTTACATAAATTTTATTATTTTTATTTGCATAATGAATAATTAATAAAAGTTCAGAGAATAATAATTTATAACAAAGAACATAAAACTTATTAATCTCATAAATAAATGGTAATTAGAGAAACCATATTTTATTATATTTTTATATTATAATAAATAATTAAAATCAAGTAACTGTAACATAAAATCAAGTACAAAAGTTTACTTCAATTGTAGATTTTAATTAATTGAGACATTAGGAGTATAGTTAAATAAAGCCTTAAAAACCGGAAGGCTGAAGATGGGTACAAGATGGTACCCGAAACATGTTCCTAACAAGGAAAAAAAAAGGTATATCTTGAGGTAAATTCATTATAAATATTAAATGTATTAAATAAAGTAATAGAATGGTCTCTATTAGAATGTTTATAAATGTTTAATTTTTTTTTTTAATTAAGTGGTACGTAAGAGAAAAAAACCACACTTGCTAAGTCAATATTAATATTCAATTTTGTACGTGTTCATCACGCATTGTAATAATATATGTGTTATGTATTATATGTCTGTGTAAATATTCCAGGTCATATATGTCTTATGTTTATGTATAATGTGTCTTAGACTATAAGAACTAAGAGTTTGCCACGTTATAATTATAATACGATATTCATATAAGGAAGTATAAGGGTTTCAATATTAGTTAACCCACACACTAATTAATAACATGACAATTTGCAGTTTTTAATTAATAAACAAAATGAATATAATTTTATTAACAAAGTCGTACTAATTTCACAACCAGTACTAAATCCTCTGTACTCTTTACTTATAACGATATTCACGTTCTTATCCACCCTCAATTAACTACCAAATCCTGCGACCTAGCTGGGAAACATCAAGGTAAATACTGCAGAAGAAGAATATACCTTCGAGACGTGGGTAAGTGCGCACAAATGAGTAATAGCATGTGTGCAAAGTGAGTTGTTTCTTTAAATCTTGTTGTAAATATTGGGATTGGTTTTTAGTGTACAAACCCAGTAAAAGATGTACATAGCTCTAAATTATATGTATTCAACAGTATATACTTCAGCAAACAGTGTCCAGACAATATAGTCTGAAAATATTAATCTACAAAATATTAATTCCATTCTTCTTTCATACAGGACACTGCAGTATCCCTTCAGTGATGAGTGGTTTTGGTTTAAAATGTTATCCTCACCTTTCCAGCAAGACAGAAGATCAAAATAACTATACAAAGTTCTGGAAAACTGCAGACCCTGAAGCAGCTAATCAGTGGCACCCGTGGGCATATGTCAGTGAAAAGTACACTGAATCTGTAACAACGCTAGGTATTGTATTTTGACTGAAATTCTCTCAGCTATGTAACTTTAATTCTGAAAAACTAAACTGTATAACTCTTTATTTTAAGAAGAGCATAATTCATCTGTAGTCATTGTCTTTCTAAAAAATTAAAACTATATATTTTTGAAATACACAAAAAACATTGCTCTGCAAATTCGAGGCACATGTTTTCACATAAGGATATCTATTAATATCATAATGTATGTTTTATTTTATAGCCAATTATACATAAAATCCATAACTTCTGTATCGTCCATATGATCTTATCATGTCTTCAAAAAAGAAAGACTCAATAGTTTCAGCTGTTTATAGCAAAACCTATATATAGCAATTATTTTTAGCAAATTTCACATTGATTTTAAATAGAGTATTGTAAATAAATGTTTATTTATAGATAGTAGAGTTCACTTGAACTAACATTGTAGAGGACATTTGGATTTTGTGTTAACTAAAATCATACTAAGGAATACGTCATTTGCAAAAAATGAAACTGGCCGGTTCTGCCAGTTGGCTATTCCCAGAATCATTCAAGCTTGTAAGTGTTAAAAAAGGCAAATTGTTTATTGTCTTAAATAAAGTTCAAATGACACTACCATTCTTGACTTTTTTTGGCTGCATGTCATTGTTACCTATAGACCATAGAAAATAAATCTTGTAAATACTGATATGTACTAATGACTGTGGTGACAATTTATGTTTGCAACAATCAAGATAAATCTTTGATTCAGAAATGGTAAAAATTTATTAACTCCATTTTCAGTGTTTGTGTAAAATGACCAGTATACAAAACTAGAGAGTAAGTTATCAGAAAAATCAAACAATTCGATGTAAAACAACTCAAGTTTTAAAAGTTTAGGTTTATTTATCCTGGGTTTTTCATGATTCGATTTTTATCTTAGGGTTTGTTTTTGGTTTTCTAATTGTTAAGGCCATGGCCAGTTATATGTATTTTCTTCAGCCAAGCATTTCAAGTACATTTACATCTACAACCGTTTAGTGGGTCTTCTTGAGTGATCAGTTGGTTGTCTTGTCCATTTCAATGAAAATGACTACTAATACTCATTATATAAGTCATGTTTATTTTTTTGTCATTAATCTTTGTCAGTAATGTAGAGATCCAAAGGCATCCACAGAAACATGAAACTAAGGATATACAAATCAATAATAAGACCCATCCTAACCTACGGCTGCGAAACGTGTATCCTGAACTTCAAAGCAGCAAACACTGTCGATATCTTTGAAAGAAAAATATTACGAAGAATCTGGGACCAGTTAATGACGTACACGGCTGGAGAATAAAATATAACTTTGAATTGTATCAAGTGTATAAAGAACCACCACTAACACGGTACATAAAACTACAGTGTCTAAGGGTGGTTGGTCATGTAGTCAGGATAGGGGAATACAGAATACCATGAGAACTATTTAATACCAGAATTCACAGAAAAAGAACAGTGGGAAGACCAATACTACAGTCACTGAAGGAAAAAAATTCAATTTAAGTGGCTTCTACGAGATTTTTTGCATAAGGCTAGATAAAAGGGTGAGAAACAATTTTAAAAAAAGTTTACATAAATTCCGTCGCGGTTTTTTGAAAAAGATGAACAGGTACAAAAAATTAGTTTTTTCAATTATCTTGAAAAATAACAAATTTACGAAAAAAAGACAAATTACAAAAATTAAATAGCATTAAATTCTCTATAAAAAACTATTTATCATTTTTTTTGTCAGGCCAATACTTTGTGAGAAAAATGGAATTGAAATATTAGAAAAAACTGATTGTTGGAGTCCGCCCCGATGAGCGGGAAGGCTAATTTTTTTCTGACATTGCAACATACAAATTTTAATAAAATCCGTTATAATACTTGTAGAGACAATAATCAAAAAGCATTTTAAAGCTAAATGTTTGCACTTTTACATAAAATGAAAAGAAAATAATTAAATTATTAATAAATAAGCTTACTTAAAATAAAGTAATAACTTTTTTGTTTTTTATTTTTTTCAACTAATGCATAAACATATTAACAATTTATTACAAATATATTTACATTAAAAAAAACTTCACAGTATGAACTTTACATATTGAAAAAAATAATAAAAATTAGTATTGATTTATTGGAATAAAATGAGCGAGTTTTAAAATTTATAATTTTGTTGAGTTCGCAAGTATACATCATTTTCTTAACTTAAAATTTCTATAGAAAATTTAAAAATAAATATTTTTTAACAAAATTATGAACACATATTGGTCAAAGTGTCTTCTATAAGACTGCAGTGTAAAGAATTGTTAACATGTAGTTAAATTTAAATAAATGTAACTTTTATTAATAAATGTAAAAATATGTCAATTGTGCGTATTAATATTAATAGTTAAAAACTAAAAAAGAAAATATTAATATGTTACTATTGTACGTAAAACTACAATATTTTAGGTTTCTCTTCTACATAGTGAGAATTTATATCCGTGCATGGGCATAAGAAGAACAGATCCTGAAAGTTGAAGAATTTTAGGGAGAGCGAGGACAGCTGGTGCATGCGCCATACAGATATTGAATTAATGCAGTTCGATATTGAATGTTCCATAAGTTCGATACTATTTTATATTGTATTTTGCTGGAAGTTCAATTTTATGTTTTAAGATTTGTGTTAGTAATTTTGATATTTTATAATTTGGTGCGGTTCTAGCGTTTATTAAAGGTTTTATAGGTTTATTGATTTTGTGTAATTTTATTAAATAATTTAATTTTGGTGCACAAGGATTATCCATTTTATATTTAAAGGAGTCTTTAGGATTTATGATTTGGGTACTATTTTTTAGTATATTTGTTGTGGGATCTTTATTTAATGTTATGCAATTATTAACTATAAATTCTTCTGTTTATCTGTGTTTTAAAAGTTATTTTATTATCAAAATCTTCAGTGATTGGAAGAAAAACTATTTTTGAATATATTTATAAAGTGCATTTTTTATAACATTTTTATAATAATGTGTAATAAATAAGTAAAAATTATACATAATAATATATACATAAATGAATAATAATGAGTTTTTAAACTTATATTCCTGAAAAAATTGCATGTCTATTACATAAACATGTATTTTATGTGAAAATCCACCTTGTGGAAAATTTGGACAACTTTGAATTAATTTTTCTACTAAAAGTATTGCCCTGACAAAAAAATGTTAATAACCTTTTTTATGCAGAATTTTATGCTCTTTTGTTTTGGTATTTTGTATTTTTCTCATAAATTTAATATTTTTTAAGATAATCATGAAAAATGAATTTTTTGTACCTTCCCCCTTCCTTTTTTTGAAAACCCACTACTGAATTTTCGTAAACTTTTTTTTAAATTCTTTCTTACCTTTTTATCTAGCCCTATGCAAAAAATCTCGTAGAAGCCACTTAATTTGCAATTTCTATTTTTTTCGTCTTCAGTGACTGTACTACGAGGAGAAGAAGGGAGGATGTGGTGGATGAGGATGCGAAAGAAATACTGAAATACTGAGGATCTGTTCCTGGAGGAGGATGGCTCCTGACAGAAGAGAATGGGGGGAAAAATTGAAGGAGGCCAGGGCCCAACAAGGGCTGTAGTGCCATAGGAGAGAGAGAGAGAGAGTAATTTAGAAATTTTATTACGACCAACAGAATGAGTGTACCAACTCCTCTAGAGATTGTACTCAGCTTCTGTCTTGTTTGTACCATCTGACTAGTCGTTGGTACTGTACAGCATTTTCTTATAACAACAGACACCAAGGAAAGACTGCTTCAGTCATAGTCATAATCTCTCTGGCTGAAGAAGAGATCCAAAATGCACCACAGCCCCAGACACAAAAGAAAAGTGTACATTTATGTTTCTTGTTTTTTGTTTTTCTTTTGCGTATGAGCCACTGTGGATTACATTTGGTTCAACTGGTTCCTCCCTTCTTCTCCACTCTCTTCCTCCTCCTCCTCTCTCCCACATCTCCTTCATTCTTAATCGATGTCTCTCCCTCCTTTCGCGTCAGTCCAGATTGCACCTCCTCTTCTTGGGTTTTTCCTGAAAACCTTAGGTACTTTTTAATTTCTTTTTGAGTGGCAAGCATTATATTACTTGTTTGTTATTATTATGTTTTTTCCTGAAAGGTTTTGTTGTTAATTCATAAGAATGATTTGAGAAAGTGATAAATATTTAACTCATATGCACTTCGCAGTAGATTTAAAAAAAAAAAAAAATATGACTGACAAAATTATATTGCCGCGACACCTATTAAGTATTGGGCAAAGAATCTATCAGTATTATGCCATAAAATATTTTAATGAATTACCTAATGAACTGAAAAATCTAAGTGTAAATATAAAAGTGATTAAAAAAAAATCAAAGAAAAAATTAGGAACATTGTTATTGAATAATCAAAAAAACAGTCTATTGTGATATGGACCTTTTTTTCTCTTTTTTTTCTTTCATTTATTTATTGAATTGTATTATAATACAAACTAAAATTTTGTTGAAATTGAAAAATACTTTATTTTTAATATATTACTATGATAGGTGAGGTAAAACTCACAATTAGTATTAAGTATATAAATATTAATTCTAAGGACCAACCTATGTACGGGCATTTATGCCCCCTATAGGTCCTTTATTGTATAATTTTTATTATATGTAAAGGAAAATTGGCAATAAATGTTATTATTATTATAAAAACATTATGGATACCATGTTTCAGGTAAATCTGATTCTGTATACCATGGCAGAGGTTATGTTGCAAAACTAGATTACACGCATAAAAAATCAAGTTTAATTGTCCATGACTTAAAAGAATCCAGTTGGATAAACCATGCTACACGTGCAGTTTTTGTTGAACTATTACTGTACAATGTCGACGCTGATGTGATCACTGGCATCATTCTAATCACTGAACACTTACCGTCTAGTGTTGTGTTAACTTGGCAAAAGGTGCGTAAACGTGTGTAAATCTTGTTACTGTACACATACACACATTTGTATTGATTGATTATTTGTAAGAATATTTCTTGTATATTTGTATTTATTTTATAATTTCTGCTGATAGTAGCACCTTGATACTATGAACCTCTATAACACAAATTCCTTGATAACACGATTTTTTTTCAATATCCTTGAATGTCCCATAACACTCAATTTGAAAATACCTCTATAACCCGAAATTCTGTAGTTAAAAACCTTGATAAGCTGAATTTTTGTTGATTTGAGATCAAAATATTGTTCGAATTAACCTTTATAACATGAATTTTTACTCAACAGAACCTCTATAGCAAGAATTTGACCTCTATAAGACGAAATACCCATGGCAGCGATCTCAGTAAGCCAAACGTTATGAAGTAGGACATCGATAACACGAACTTTTGTTGTCTTAACCTTGATAACAGGAACCTCGTTTTGACAAATTCCTCGATAACACGATTTTTTTAATAATCCCCTTGAGATTCGTATTATCGAGGTTCCACTGTATAAATTTCATAACCAAATTATTTAATATCATTGGAGCTGTTATAGATTTGATTCACGTCTTTTTCTTGCTATGTTGATTGTCTATGAAGTATTAGTCAAAATAACAAAATAATAGTTATCAAAGGAAGCTTTAGGAAATAAAAATGTGTAACAATGCCAGTTGGAAGGTGGCTTTTGTGCACGATCAGGGTTCATTGCCTGTGTCAGTATAAATAAGACTTCATGTTGAACTAGGTATCACTACTGATCAAAGAAATACGATACGAGCTTTGAGTAAATCATTCCTGTAACAAGGGCTAGAGATAGGTAGTGTACACATTGTTTGCAATAGTACCAGCATACACTGTGACTTGTATGGTTTAGAGTGATGAGATATAGATACTCTCTGGTGCTATGAAACAGCACACCTGTATTGCAGTAGTTCTCCTAGTTATACAGTTATCCAGAACACGCTGTACATAGTCAATAATAAAACACACAAAGATATAAACTGATGATAGTTTTGAACAGTGACCTTGAGATTTTCATTCATTTCACACATGTATGGACAGAGGTGCCCCCCCCCCCCCCAAAGGCCATGGTGCAATTCCCCCCAAGTATGTCAAAATTTCCCCATTTGATTTTGTGGGTAGGGGGATCACAATTCGGGGATATGGAATAACCCTCAGTTAACGGTGGATCTTGTGGCTTTATCCAAAACGTTTTGAAAACCTATAGCCATTTAAGCAATTATTGGAAACAAAAAACTAATGTTATTCTTTTTATCAATACTAAAAGGTTTTCTAGTATGCCTAATCAATAACTAAATTATGGGAAATGTAAAAGTCTGGTCAAACCTGGCCTAACGTAGTTAGTAGTACATTAGGCCTTATCAAGATAATCTAACTTGATTTTGTAATTGCATTTAATTTAAAAGTAAAAGTACAGAACGTTGTGGTACATTGGAAAATGTTCTACTCTTTTCTTGGCTATTCCCACAGCTGTAATGAGTATGTGATGCTTGACATGCGAGTCAGTATTACGTAATTCGGAATGTCTCGTGCGTTCGATGGTGTCGTTCTAGAACCTTCTTGATCAGCCCAACGGTGTGTGTTTCTGCCATGGCCGTGCTGAAGTATTCTCTAGAATTTTCACATGTTTGTTAAAGACGCATATTATGGAACCCTGCAGACTATAAATAGCCCACACCTGATGCCTAGAGTTCAGTGTTATGTCAGGCGATTTACACAGTGCGGTGCAAGTGGTGTATTAGTGAAAAGTGATTATAGCACGGAATTCTTATTATTTGACATTATTATTGCATGTGACAAGTCTAACTGGAATTATTGTACGAGTTGATTATAAACTGCTGTTTGTGATAATTAAAGCTGGTTTTTAGTGACTTCATTGGTGTCTTGTATTTTGTTTTCCACTGTACCATACAATGATCAGTAGACTGTTGTAACAATAAATTTATTGTGCCAAACTCAAACACATATCGTTGTGTCCTAGGAAATGCATCCGATAAAAGTCAGACGAGTTGTCTAGATAAATGGGCCATAATGGTTCTGTTTATCCACTCGCACAATTCTTATATCATATGCCTTTAAAACATTAGTGCTACCAATCTTCCTGCTTAGCTTCGCGACACGCCTTGCACTAAATCTTGACTGACTAGGATAGTTTCTTGGAATATAACAACCAGCTCATAAAACAAGGTAAGAGAATGCTAAACAAGGTATTTTAGAATGCTAAAATAATTTAAAAAAACTTGTCTCTATCATCTCTTAATTTTCCATATAGATTACAAAAAGCACTGTCTACATATCATGCACAGTTAATTGGGTGAACATCCCATATTCTTTTCCTTCTCCTCTTCAAAATGAACCAATAAACAACGTACAACACATATCTATTTTCAGTACTGATGATGGCAGCGCTGAACGAGTTTGTTCACACCTACTTCTGATATTTTTGACACATGACAGAAATCGGAGTCAAATCGGATGCAAAACGTATCATATGATATAAATCAGATGCATAAAAGGGGCCTAAAGAAAACTGCTTGCAAAATAACTATATTGCACACAAATCACTCTGATTTGTGTAACTTTCAGCTGAACTGTACGTGAATGGTATTTATATAATTCAGCAAAGGTCATTTGTGGTGTAATGTTATCTAGAAACCTCCAGATAATGCTAAATTAATTGTGTATGACTTAATGGTATATGCACACATTTGCTACTCCTTGCTGGACAGTTCTGGAACTTGTGTTTGCTTGCTGCTCACCAAAAATGTGTAATTTTCATGTAATACGGTGTGTTATTTATGTTCCCATGTTGCATCAGCATAACTAATAAATATAAACAACACCTTATGTTATTTCTTTTCCTTTCAGTGTTCTTGTCACTAATTTAACTCAGATTTGTCTTAAGTCTTCCCCTTGTTTAATTTTTCTAAGCTCTTTGCTTCACAGATTGTTCAGTGATCCATACACTTAAATTGTTTTCCTTCTGTAAATTCACCATAATCCCTTCAGAAGTGTTTACGGTTTTCAGGTTTCAGTTTCTTATTTTAATTTTTTTTTCTTTTCAAAGTTTTTTTTTATTACCTCATCCAATAACATCTATATTGTTGGATTTGTACCGTACTTATTGTAAATGAGTATAAATGCTCAATTAGTCTCAGCAATATTCTGAGTTGTATGTTTAATAATATTTATTTATAAATGAGAACACACTTCTTTTGCTGGTCTGAATTATTCAATTTTTATTCCTTAATTCTCTTATTATAATAATATTCTTTTCTTCTATTAATTAATAACAAATTTTCCTTTTTTAAGGTTCCTGCCCCATCTAGGTCTTGGATGCATGAAAAATTTTTTATCTCAGGGTTATAACCAAAGTAACAATCGTCTTCAGTAAAATTATAAATTCATACAACAAGTTTTACGTTAATAACATACATGAAGACAAAAAAATTTAATGTTTAGTTTTAATTGTTGTTTGTGTATGATTGTTTGGATTTGAGTTCTTGTGATTATATAAAAAGAAATCAATTCAGATAATTTTACAAACTTAATATTACACATTACAAATATAAAACTAATAAAATAATTAATAAATAGACATTAGTAATACAATTGACAAGAGAACAAAATTAAAAAAATAATTGTCTATTATATAGCTCACCAAGGTTCAGGAATTCTCAACATGGTGCACTGCTGTCCCCTTTCAGTAACAGTTAAATAAAGCAAGGGACGCCATGTTCCTTGAGTTGTATACACACTACTGAATGTTTAATAAAAATTATGAGTTCTACACTTTTGTTTGTTCAAAATAAGTTTGTGTCACTCACTTTGTATACCGGTATCATAGATTATGTTTATAAATGTAGTCACACTAAATGTGTTCGTTATTTAGTTTGTATTGAAGTGTTGTGTAAAACGTTGATAGTTGTCAAGATCACTTTAGTATTAAAACGGTCTCACCAAATTCAAAGATGTAGTACTCCATTTTAGGATATTATTTTCAGCTTTCCTTCTTCAGGTTGGTTGAATATATATTGTTCGTTAGTTTATTGATATCTCCTATAACTTTACTTGTCTTTTTACTATAATTTTCTTCTCTAATATTGTTTGGATTGGCAACTGATTCAGTTTGTTCTTTTTTCATTGAACGCCCACACTAGAAAAAAACCTTTCTTCCTTGTAAAACCAGCTTTAGATTCATTTATAAGAGGTCTTGGTGTGTTTGGTGTATTGTTCGGTTTCAGGGCTGTTTTATCCACCTCCAGTAAATATAAGTTTTTAATATAACCTTACTTTTCCTGATTATTTTTACATAATCCCGTTTATGTTTTTATTTCACTTAATTTTATATTGTCACTCACACTAATGAACTTGATTTTATTGTTATATGGTCACTTTATATCAAATACATGCCATTCTCACCTTTTGGTCATACTAGGTTCATAACACTTTATATTTTTATCATTGTTTACACTGTGTCATTATTATTATTTATCACTTTTCTATTCCCTTATCTCGCCTTGTATGTTTTTCGAATAAACACATTTATAAAAATAATTACCTTGTCTTTACCATAACACTATATATGAGGTAATTACAAATCCAGTCTTAGGTTAAAGACCTAGCTTGACTTTTAGGCTTGTGTTATACAAATGATTTTGCTTACCGGTAACTCTAAATACATTTTTTACTTACATACTACAATATTATAATAAAATATACAAAATCACTTCCCTAATCTATTGGGTAATTAGTGTGTCAAAGTCACAGTCTAGTCTTTTTAGTCCTTTATTATGTCTAGTATCAGTTATTTTCTCTATGTTAGCAGTCTTCATAACAACTTTGTCAAATTTTGTTGCTTCCCTGCTATATACACTTTTTCCTCGAACGAGGCCTTTCGGTTTCGCAACCATTATCAATTTCTTCCTACAACGAACAAATGGTTGCGAAACCGAAAGGCCTCGTTCGAGGAAAAAGTGTATATAGCAGGGAAGCAACAAAATTTGACAAAGTCTTTATTATGTCTGTTTGTAAAGTTATTTACTATGTTTGTTTACAAAGCTAATTCCTGTTTTTAATTTATTCATGCATCTGTAAAATACTTATTTTTTATTCATGGTTTATTGTTTTAGTTATTATAATTCTTCCTTATATAATTATTTTTGGTTGTTCTCATTTGATTACTCATTCTTTATTGCATTCCTCATTCAGTTACATAGTATTTATCTATTTGATTAGTTTTACTATAAATTTTGATGATTAAATTGAGTTTCCTTTTTTGTATTATCTCGTGATGCTACAATATATATTGTAACGAAACAGAGTTGAGGTCCCCAACGTTACATAAAAAATTGAATTAATTATGGTCAAGGACCATACCCCGAATTAAGGTTGCTCAGTAATCAGTACATCTGAGAAGTACCTCAAGTCAAAAGATATAATAGATAACTTTGAGTATAAAATACTATACCAATTAATGGTTAGTATAATAAATTGTACTTGTGTTTTATACTGTAGCATGTTAATGTTCACAGAATATTTATGTTATGTTTTGAGTATGGTAAGAGTGAACTAATGTTGTTTAATAGGAATACTCAATCAGTGATAATGTTTGTATTTATGTTAAATTTGTCTTTAGATAATCAAGTATAGTTACCTGTGTTAGGCATTATACTAAGTTTTAAGTATTTGCTAAAATCGAATAATGAAGTTGTTTTAATTAATGTTTGTGAACTTGGCCAGGATGGCAATAAGTGGTCAAAGTTAGACAAGTAGTTCTGATAATTATATTGTAAACTAATGAAGGGTTCCAAGACGAGTTAATTAAGGTAATAAAATAAAAACCAGGAAGTTAAAATTAATGTAAATAACCATTAACCAATAATTAATTGTACAGTAGGTCAGGTAAAAGAAAATTAAGTTAAAAAACCAAACAATGTTATAACAGTTGTAAGAAAACCTATAGGCCTAAATTTAATATTTGTGAAAGGAAATTAATACCTTTTTAAGAAGCCCAGTCCAATGAAACTATAGTAAAACATATACTGTTTAAGAAGGAAGGTTAGGTGAGAATTTTAGGTAATTTAGTATTATTCCAAGCATGGAGTATTTTATTGAAAAAGAGTAGTAATATTCTATAATTCTGGCTCTAGGATATCTAATTTCATCCAATGACAGAAAAAGTGGTTGTTAAGGCAACTGGAATGTACAAGAGTTGTTTATATTGAATCATTCGTTCCGATTGTTACAAGCTAATGAGTTGAGATGGGCAGATACATTTAAAAGAATGAATAATAAAATTTGAAGAAAATATGCATCTAAATTAAAAAAACCCTATTTGAAACCTAATTCTATAATACTACTGATGAGTAATAAAACCAATTAGACTTCCAAATTATAACAGAATACCTTTAAAAGAGTTGAAAACTCCTCACTTCATTCACCAGGATAATTCCGCTGGATTCGGGATTAAACCGATTTCCCATGTAACCAGAAGACTAGTTGAGAGAAGTAAAGGCCGAAACTAACGGAATTATTGAGAAGACATACGAAGACCTCGTTTTGCAGAGTTAACCTTCACTTGCAAGAAGAAGCTGGAATACTATTTTCATTCCACCGTGACCGACAACTATCAAGATCGTAGGAGAAGAACGGCAGTTAGAAGAGTTCCTGAGAGCTTCCCTGGATACTACACCATCAATTTTATTAAGGGCCAGAACAATTTTTCCTGGATGAACGTAACTTAAGCCGATCATCTTCACTGTTTACAGACGTCCAGTGCCAGTTTGAGTTCTGCCAACCCGGTAAAAAACAACCTATTTTTAAATTCAATATATTTAGAGTTAATAATTTTTTTGTAATACTTGAGTAACCTTAATTTGCATTTTACCTGGCCTTACTAATGGTTCAAAGAATCTTACGAACCCTGGAAAGAAATATTTATTGTTATATTTAATTTGTATAAGTCAAAGGAACTTGATCAATTGATAATCGATATATCTTTGTATAATCGATTCGACAATATTATTATTTTTTTGAGATAACGGTTACTGTGAAATAACGTATAAAATTAATAAAGGATCTTTATTGTATGAGATATTGTTTCATGTTATTACAGAATAGGTACTATATGTTGTGGGTGGAATAATTTACAATAAAAGGTTGATTAAAACCCGATGAACGACTAACCTAGAACCAAGCTTATTACAAATAACAGCGCTAATTGTTAACAGCTGGTGGAACGGGAGATTGCCGAACTAGCGTGTTTTCAGTACCAAATTTGAATAGAATTCTCTAATATCGAGGGACTAGGGTTGACACGAATACTCAATACATTCAGTCAATACACTATATATATAGTTGATATTGCTCAACTACTGAATACTAAGTTAAACCTATATCGTAGTACGATTATAAGTTAAAAGAACATAATCATAATTATATTTACCTAATAATATATTTTCAGGAGGTTTCATCTGTAACAACCTAATAGATATATTCATTAATGATATATTGATTAAAAACAGGTAACAACATTTTAATTGTTACAAATTACCACCTTCAACGTGTTACTTGACGTGATACACAGGAGTCTCATATAAGTAAAGAAAACACCATAAACGTTTTATTTCAAATTGGCGAACCCAACAGTGGGGTTTTCACACATCCTCGAATATAATTAAACATACCAGAGATCTTGTTTTATAGCAAATTGACGACTCCAAAGTGGGACTGAATTAAGAAGGACTCCCTTGTAAACGTTTTATTTCAAATTGATGCTCAGAACGTGGGGCATCATCATCTTCTATTAACACATAGTAATTTGTGTTGTATCAATATATATAAAACTCAAAGTCTGAGGATTGATGGTTACTGAATACAAATTCACACCATTACACCGATTGCCACCAAATTTTGCACAGGTAACCTTTGACACAAGGCGAAAAATACTGTCTAACTTGGAATCTGATATTTTGCCCCGTGCACACGATTTAGGCCCTTTTAATTATCCCTTTTCATTGACGCATATAAAGATGTCAACAACACCATGGAGACCAGAATTAATTACCATAGTAACAAGTAAATAAGCAATAGCTATTTAGCGGCATCGGAACTGTACATTTATCCATTCCTGCAGTACATTTTCGATATTTTATATACTATCCAATTTTATCGATATATTACGATGTGGAAAAGAAGAAGTGTACTAAATGTAAATTGTCCTACTACTTAATGCAAAGCGAAAAAACGTGTTTCATTTGTGAGGTTAGGTGACAACGGTTTTTGGTTTTTAGTTTACTGCTGAAATAAATAAAAGCCATGGTTGTGGAAAACATAACGTTTAATGTGTTATACAATGCTTCTAACACAGTAACACTTAAAATAAAGAATTTAATGTTTTTGATTTAACAGGTATTGTATAAATATATCCAAAGGCTTTATAAACAGGTACTTTTAAATCTCCATAGGCTGTTGCACCAACATAATAATTTAGTACAAGTTAAAATAGCACAAGTGTTGAAAACAGCTTTGGAGAGAATTTGACTAATGAGTACAAAATTGTTATATGATCTGACAGAATGCCATATACACATAGACAATAAAAATTATATTAAAATACTTATTAAAAGTCAAATATTCACATGCGAAGCTGTGGATTGTAGAATGGTCTTGTGATTGTAAATATGATACAAAATTCATATCATGTTATGTATGTTCATGGTTTTATACTCTAAAATTACTTTAAATTGGGTCTGTACCTTACCACCATATTAATTTTTGATTGATATATAACTTAAACGAGTAGTATGTATTTTGCATTGTAAGTGAATATTATTAAAAGAACAATAAACTGACAAACACTTATGATTTTACACTTGTACGTTAATAAACTTATTGTGTTGATAATAACACCCTGTATTTTTATCTTCACTCATTCCTATCATCTATACTTTAGACCATTAAAGAATGGTCCAACTTTTCTTAACCCTCTTCCCCCCTCCTCCAAATTGTTTGGTGGATCTGCCCCTGAATCAGAGAAGAGGTACCGTTTCAGTGATATAAATGTTTTTTATATTGTATCATTAAAGAGCTAATCTCCATATGGAAGGTGTTGACATGATATGGTCATTTAGAAGAGCCAAGAACCATAGATGGATAGAAAGGGTAACTTTAATGCTAGCCTCAAAGGTTGTGGACAGATGAAGTGGACAATTCAGTAGAGAAGCATAGACTTGAAGATTAATTATATACGTCCTAAAGTACTGGAAAGACAAGAAACAGTAGTTAAAGAGGAAGAAGACACCACCAGCATATTCCATGGTGATGATAAGTAGTATCGATAGATTTTCTATATTTGGTACATTATATGTACTAGTGATATATCTGTGTGTCAAAACTTTGTTGTGTTTACTTGCTAAACTGCTACTTGTCATGTTCCGGACGAGGCCTTTCAGTGTTTCCACCATTTTCAAGTCCTAAACCATTTTGGTCATAGTTTAGGACTTCAAATGGTGGAAACACTGAAAGGCCTCGTCCGGAACACGACAAGTAGCAGTTTAGTAAGTAAACACTACAAAGTTGGAATTACAGAGACTGCTAACTCAAATAACAAAATGTATATCTTTGTGTGTGTGTGTGTGTGTGTGTGTGTGTGTGTGTGTGTGTGTTTGTGTATGTATTTTATATTTACATTTAAGGAAATGTGATTACTGTATAATGTGGATAATTAATAAAATAATTATAATAATTTGTTTGTTTCAGATTCTCTCCGTGAACGAGTATTATTTCATCAGTTATGCCATAATTGCTTTATTACTGTTACTTTTCATTCTGTTTTTAGTCAGAAGTATTTTCCATATTAACAAAACTGGCTTTTTAAAACATTTCTTGCACATATGGCGTACGCTTGAATTTGTTTCAGTTATTGCTGGCGCTTGTTTTGTTATTTTATACTTTATGTACGTTTATCACATGGATCTGATTATTGAACATTTTCAGTCGACCCGTAACTATTTTCGGTTTTTCATTTTAGTCAACTACAACCGTGCATTTTATTTTTTAATTTCCATATTGGTGAGCTTACTCACTATAAAACTGTTGAGATATTGTAAATTTGGGCGAAAATTTTCTGCTTTTAACAACACCCTTGATCTGATGAAAAATCCTATGTTTGTTGTATGTCTGATGTTGTTGGTAATTTTTAAATTTCGAATGTTTCTGTATTATTTTACTAATGACTTTGCAGAAACAGGTTTACATTCAGCTGTGAATAGTAAAAACTACGGCCTTATTCATCGTTGTAGTTTTCTTCTAACACTAACTTTTGTGATACTATATTCGTTTATATCTGTCTTATCCCTTGTGATTATAATTTACTATTGGGATTCCAATCCCTACAGTGATAGAAGTAGTTTTAATTATTTTACCTTTATTTTAAATGAAATAAAGGCATGCCTTTCTAAAAGAAGACAACACACATAACAGGTGGCTGATAACAACTATAATAAAAAGTAGTGAAACTACTATAATCACGGATTACTCTGAGAAACTAAACATGCTATTCCTTTGGACTCAGCATCAACAAATGTGAAGCAGGGGTAGAATCTAAAAGTTTCTCTTCCAGTTCCAGTTTCATTATAAAGTTTGTAAATACACATCATCTGTTTATCATTAAGTTGTCATTAAACTTTTTTTTTTAATTCAGATGATTGTCTTAGACCTTCCAAATGACAGTTTTGGATTAATATCGAGAAGTCTATAATGGAAATTATTGTACCATATGTTTGACTTTAACGTTTGTTTAATATTTGGATTGGTTTATAAATTTGTAAAATTCAAGTTCTATGTATTTATACAAAATAACGCTATTTATTAATTAAGACATGTATAGGTCTAAGTAGTACGTAAGAACTAAGACAAACGTCAAAGGCAATGTGTGACAAAATTGTATGTTTATACAGACGTTTATTATATACATGTATGATTAACAAGCATTATATGTGTAAAAACTTTAAGAGTATATATTTCAGTACAAATAAAAATTTATTGTATGTAAAATGCATATTTATTAAAAAATGTCTGCAGCTTCCATATGCTTTGTCTACTAGACTAGAATAGTAGTGGATGTAGTGAAGTTTACTCCTTTATTTGTAACTCGTATTTAATCTAACCAGATTTTCACAAACAGAATTAACACTGTTGCACACCACTATAGAAAAATTATTCCGATTAGCGCTTTCAAGCTTCACAGCTCATTATCAGATCGGCTGTGCAACAGTGCTAATACTGTTTGTGGTTATAACCACTAACACAACTTTCTTAATTAAATACTTAGATTTTGTAAGCGGGATTTTGTTTAGTCTGTCTTTGTGTCCTTGCTATCAACCTATGGTGTTTCCAAGGGACTTATCGTTGAGTCATGATGTTCATTTTTCTTTTAGTATTTAAAATCTTTATTTTTAATAATAATTACTGTATTTGACAGTTTCATATTAATGTAAGTTAAAAATGTGGATATTAAAATAAGCAAGTCAACTTGTGTCTTTGATGCAGTCATAATATTAAATTGTTATAAATTTAGAAGACAGCATGCATATTGTTATGCCATTACATGTTTCTCGGCTATCCCAGGTGTAATGTTTGTGTGCGTACGTGACACTTAACATGTGAGGCAGTGTTACATAATACAGAACATCCGAGTAAATTCGATAGTGTTGTTTGACAAGCTTCTCAACTAGCCCAACGGTTCATGATTCTACCAGGGCCACTCTAGAATTTTCAAGTGTTTGTTAATGATGCATATTATGGAACCCTGCAGACTATAAATAGCCCGTACCTGCCGCTTAGTTATCAGTTTTATGCCGGACGATTTACACAGTGCTTCTCAAGTGATGTATTAGTGAAAAGTTATTATAATGTGGAATGCTTTATAGTTGACATTATTATTTGTGTGGATAGATTAACTTGAATTATTGTGCAAGTATAACCTTTTTGAACAACTTGTTGATTACAAACTGTTAATTGTGACAATTAAACCTGGTTATTAGTGATTTCATTGATGTCTTGTATTTTGTTTTCCACTGTACCATACAATGATCAAGGAGACCTTCATAACAATATTCTTATGTGTAATTGAGAATGTTGATGAAATCTGTATTCTTTGGTATGATGAATAATGTTGCTTTGAATAAAAAAAAGTGAAATAACAATTTTGATTCAGACCAGTGGAAATTAAAAATCAAGAATCATAGCAAAGCTGTGCATTTTAACTGAAGGTGGCACTCCCTTGTTTGGGAAAAAAACAGTGCCAAAAAAAATTACCAGATAGAGTGTGTATGAGGTGTAATGATGAAATTGACTAAATAATAATAATCAATTTGACTGGAGAAAAACAGCATGGGTAAAATGTTTAGAATTAAAGCACCCATTGGCTGTGTCAGAGTTAGATGTATTCGGGGGGAATTCAACCAAAAATGTTAAAAAGAAATGGTGAAATTGAGAATGGATTTAGTGATTATTCTGAGAGGGGTGACCTGTAGTCGCAAGTGTTGTATGTTGTTGTCATTGATGTATACTATATGGATCGCGTGCTGCATTCACTGAATTCGGTCCGACCGCTGCACCAGTGGTAGGCAAGAACACTGCGTATGCTATATACTGTACCTGTACAAAATCTGACTATTCTGCTTTGTTATAGCATTTGTTGCTTTAGCAGACCATATTTTGAGTTAAATGGTATAGCTATGTCATTTTAAAAATTAATGACTCCAAAGTGGGAGGTTTTTAACAAGTTCTTTTCCAAAATAAACACATTTGTTTCACTGTAAGATTTCAGTGTTCCGACACATTATTTCAGTTTGTCGCTAAGTTCTGTTGCGTTCATAAACAGTTCTGTTGCATTCTTATATATTAACATTTATTGCTGAAGCCAGACGAATAAAGATAAGAATAAGGGAAACAAAGAATAAAAGACGTGAGCCGTAAACTTTAAAATGTTTATTGCATAAAAGAAGCTGGCGTATACCCTCGCCATGGTCGTTAAAGTGTTCAATTAGCAATGCTAATTTACATTAAATTTTTTTTTATTTAATTAGCTACATATTAATTGTATAAAAATTGTTTACATTAAACATTATTAAATAATACAAATTTATTTAACTTTTGGCAGACACCAAGCTTAGAGAAGGGAGCTACAGCGGTTCTTTCCTTAACAATATCATAGCACAAGATTTTATAAAATAATGTCCCTATTAATTTGATAAGTTTCACATCGTGGCTGTCTTAAGAAAAATCATTGTTTGAAATATATTTTCTAAATACTGTGCCGGTAAAGTTTTTGCAAGCTGATATAATCATTTTTTTGGTATTAAGGTTACTGTCAGATATAATCAATAACTTATACATATATTTTGCAATCTTTAAAACGTCTGATGATGCTCTAATTAATTTTCCGCATGACACAAAGTCAGTAAAATGAGTGTAAACGCTCAAGTTATTGTCATCTGTTATCAGTCAGGCAAAAAAAACAAAACAATTATAATAATAAAATCTTCATAACCACAAATTTTCAGTAGAACTGTCCCAAATGTAATAATTGTAAGGTGTCAAAACAAGTGCATTACTGACTGAATGACTCATTTAGTACACGTGTTAACTTAGCGCCAAACGCATTATTGCCCACCATTGTGTGGGAAGCTGTACGTGCTTCGGACTGTTTTCTGCCATTCACTTTGCGTGTCAGCACACGATCCATATATCCATACATCGATGGTCTTGACTAAGGCAAGACTTGCCACACTGGACGAAGGGGGGAGGAGAATGTTCTAGGCGTCCGATAGGATTCTCGTTACAATATGTATTCCTGAAAAGTAAAGTACACTTGAAAAAAATAAATAGACATTTTATTATAACTAATTTACAAAATGAAGGTGATTTGTCGCTTATTTTTCATTATAATCCTCAAACCGGATCAAACATTTGTCCCAACGTGACACTAATTTTAATGTGTGTGTGTGTGTGTGTGTGAGAGAGAGAGAGAGAGAGAGAGAGAGTTTTTTGGAAGAGATACCAATTTCAAACTTCGCCCCGGTCGCAGATTTTTTTTTCAACGGCCTTACTATCTATAAAGGCTTACAATTTTTAACTCATATTCAGATCGGAAAATGAGATACGAAAGCGCTTATCGGTTTCAACATTTTATTAAAAAAATAAATAAATAAATAAAACAAATGACGCCACAATAATGGCTGTACACACGTGTTTAGAAAATCACAGACGTAATTAGAAAAAGAAGAAATACTTTCTACGGACATGTTCGAAGAATGAATCCTGACAGACTAACAGGGAAGCTTTTTAACTATTTCAGAAAGCTCAAAATGTCCAATACGTGGTTCAAAGAAACAGAAAAAGACATAAAAGACCTCCAGGTTACTCAAGAAGACATTGAAGAATGCTTGCCACTCAAAAAGAAATTAAAAATGCCCAAGGTTTTCAGGCAAAACCCAAGAAGAGGACAGGTGCAATCTGGACTGACGAAAGGAGGGAGAGACATTGATCAAGAATGAAAGAGATCTCATACTCGGGAGAGTGGGAGAGGAGAAGAATGGAGGAACCATTTGAACCAAACATAGTCCACAGTGGCTCATATGCAAAAAAAGATAAAATAAAATAAATAAAAAATAAAACAAATGGTTTTATTCAAAAATAAGGCTGGCTTACATCGATGGTTGTTGTCAACAAGCCATTTAAACTATAAACATTCAATACATTTTACTGTATACACATTTAAGCCATTAAAAGCAACCATATAATTCAGTGTTTTAACCATTCCTGCTTTTCTAACAACATTGGTGGAATGTAAGATGACGTTTGGAATAGTAACTTTGGAAAAAATTTAAATAGTGTCTCTATTAACACAGAAGAGCGAAGTCATGTTGAAGAGCATACAATAACCGCGACTTTTTATAAATATTCTATTGTGTGTTTTTTTTTTTTTTTTTTTAACAATATGTGAGTCACCTTTATTTGGGGCCACCTTGAAGTATTCAGTACAATACAGTATATTGGAGTAATTCATTTTTTTTTTAATTTGACTGTCAGTTTTTTGTCACTTGCTTGAATTGTCAATATTTTATTCTCTAGTGTCATTCTCAGGAGTGTAGTTTCTTTCTTGTGTGTAATACCCTTCACTCTTTTCAATATCCTATTACAATTTGGCGCCCCAACGCACGGCTTAATAGGCAAAATAATATTTAGTGTCATTAGGCTAGGGCAGAGGACAGACAGGGTGATCATTAATTTGTTTAGACGTAAGTAGAATAAGATAGAATAGTAATAAGTCGCTAAGTGCCTGAATGATAACGCAAAGGCGGGCAAAAATGGCAACAAATGAGGCAAATTCGGAGAGCCAAGAATTCGATATTAATAATCAGTTGGGGGTTGAAGGATCTGAAAATAATACAAGGGAAAGTGAAGAAAATGCAACCAGTAGTGAGGGAAATATCCAGAGTAGGGTGTGGGGACAGGAGTCGGAACTGCGCGAGATTAACCTCAATATGTTGATAGAATTAATAAGACAACAGGATGAAGAAATAAGAAAGCATATTGACGAAAAGAATGAAGAAATAAGAAAACAGAATGAAGAAATGCACAGGAGGACAGAAGAAAGAATAACAAAAAGCTTAGATGAAAAAATAGAAATAATTAAAGAGAATCTATAGAGTCAGATCCACCAAGTAAATGCAGATCTACAAAAACAAACGGAAAAGCTGGAAGAAGTACAAAAGAAGAATGAGAACGGTAGTTAAGAGATAAGGTAACAAGCCAAGGAGAGTAAAGAAATACGAGAAAAAGACCGTAGAGAATGGCAGGACGCACTTATTAATACCCAAAACCAAAATAAACAACAAATAGAAGGGATCGAACAACAGGTAAGGAGCCTGAAAGAAGCTCATCATAGTACAGAAGAAACATTGAATAGTGTGAATAGTGTCTCCGTAGAGAAGGGTAGGAGACTGGATGAGATGGTGAACAACCTTACAACTATGCGGGAGAATCAGCAGAGGTTGGAAGAGATGGAACAAAGACCAGCCGTCACCGTGAATGGAACAAACATTAATAAAGATATAACCTTCGACGGAGAGGATAACTTTCCTATGGAATTCCTGAAGGAGTTGAAAGAAATCCAAGAAACTTACTACCTCGAAGACAACACTAGATGGATAGGCCGACATCTAACAGGTGAAGCGGCTATCTGGTGGCGAATAGTAAGAGGACAAATAAATACATTCAAGGAGTTTGAGGAGATATTCATGGAAAAATATTGGAGTTCTACCCAACAAGACCGTATCCGCGATCAGTTGGAGTATGGGCAATTCAATCCAAACGGTCCGCTCAACATGATCCAACATATGGAACGGTGTGTGTCAAAATGCAGACAACTTATATCAATTCTTTCAGATAGGCACATGATAACTAAATAGCGCGCCATTATAACAGAGAAATACAAATAGCAGTTGTAACTAAAGTAGTAACCACAACTAACAGTTTCGAAGCGCTACTGCGAGAATACATGAGTATAAATACGAGAACAAATAATGAGATACAGACAGCCGGCAAACGCTCCGTTATAAAATATAAAAGCGAGACCCAAACACCTCGACAGAACAATAGAATCAATAAAGCACGACTGGGTTGGAGAGAGAACTTTTCAAAAGGGCCGGGAAGTGAAAGTGTCAAACAACAAGCCATAAATAGTTTAGTTGTAGAACAACACACAGCTGGTAAACAAGACAAACAACCTTGTTCTTCACGAGAGGGTGGCAAGTGACTGGTACCTGGGAGGGTAATGAATTCGGATGTTTGTAAACCAAACAACGAATTTATAAAACCCGATGCATACATAGAAACACTTTTCCCGGATATAAAAAACGAGTTAATGGAAGAGAGTGAACAAAGCATTGAATTAAAGAATCTTAAAACCCAGAGTTATCAATTAAAATCAACAACATTCATGTAAATGCCTTAATTGATACTGGAAGCGCAATTAATGCATTGTCCGAGAATTGGTATAATAACAATCAAAAGAAGCTTACGAATCATGAAATCCTAAGTGTTAACAACACCACTATAGTTAGCGCTTTAGGAAATAAATCCAAACATATTAGGAAACAAATATTTTGCGAAATTCGTATTAATAATAGTGTAAGTTTTGACTGTGTCTTCTTAATTATACCAGGGCTGGTGAGAGAATGCATACTGGGTATGAATTTTCTTCAGCAAACAAAAAGCATAATTAATATACCAGAAAAGAAAATATGAGTACAAACAGTATTGAAAACAATTGAGGAAGAAAGTTCTTGTGAAATACCTCTAGTGGTGATAAAAGAAGACGTAAGTAGCATAGAGGAAGAAATATATAAGAAACTCGACGAACTCGAAGAGGTGGACCTAACAAGAAGGAGCTAATTAGAACAACTTTTGTATGAAAACAAAGAAGTGTTTGATGATCGACCAGGCCTCATAACGGGATACAAACATTACTTCAAGGTGACTGATAACACGCCTTACCTACAAAAAGGGTGGCCTGTACCTATTAAGTACCAGAAGGCCGTACAGGCTGAGATTAGGCGAATGCTTGAGTATGGGGAAATTGAAAGAGCCCAAAGCCCCTACATCCAACCTCTGGTGACTGTAATAAAATGGACGGGAGAGTGCGATTGTGCCTGGACACCTGAAAAGTAAATAGTATAACAATCCCAGATTATGAAGGACTGCCGCCGATAAATGAAATATTAGCAAGATGTAATATAAAAGTTATGTCCACTATATACCTAACAAATAGCTTTTGGCAGGTGCCACTAAATGAAAATTGTTGTGATTACACGGGTTTTTTATATGAAGGACAATGTTACCGTTTTAAAGTTACACCATTTGGACTAAGTACCAGTCTCGCGAGCTTAGCACGTGGACTTGACCATGTACTTACGGATGAAGTGAAGAAAAACAGTATCATTTGTGTAGATGATATTCTATGTTTTTCGCAGAATGAACAAGAACACGTAATACATTTAAAAAATTTATTAGAAAACTTAAGAAATGCCAATATGACTATTAATTTACAGAAATCACAATTTTTCCACAAGGAAATTCAGTATCTTTGCTACTGTTTAACAACAAGTGGGATTAAAGCAACACCAGATAAAGTAGCTGCTATCCTAAATTTTCCTGCACCAAGAAACCCCAAGCAGTTAAAAGGTTTCTTGGGGCTTACTAACTTTTACAACAAATTCACCAACAAATACGTAGAATATACACAACCATTATTAAAACTGTTACAAAAGGGAAATAAATTCCAATGGGATTCAGCCATGGAAGAACAATTCCAGCGAGTGAAGAAGTTATTCATAGATACAGTAATGCTCAAGTTTTCTATACAAGGAAAACGGTTCTACCTGCAGTGCGATGCAAGTAATTACACATATGGTGGACAGTTATATCAAATTGACGAGGATGGGGAGATTGCCGTCATTGCATACACCAGCAGAACATTCAAAAATTCCAAAAAAAATTACTTCACAACAGAAAGGGAATTACTCGCTATACTACAATGCCTGAAGAAATTTAGAATATATATATTAGGCCAACCGTTAACAATAATAACAGATAATAAAGTGTTAACATTTATTCAAACGTGTCATTTAAACAACACCCGGATTACAAGATGGATACTCAGCATCCAGGAATACAACTTCGAAATTTTACATTGCAAAGGGAAGGAAAACAGTTGCAGATATACTGAGCCGATACCCAGAAGATAACAACAGGAATGTACCAACCGAAAATAAACATGAATATTATATCCATGCAATTGAAATACAAATGAATAAGAACACTGCCGCTAAATTGCGAAATATAAATCAAATGCAACTCGCAAACAATAAGATAAAACAAATTATAATCAAGATTAAGGAGGGAAATGAGGACCAAATGAGTCAGCATTTTAAATTAATGAATAATAAATTATATCGCAGTTGCAAAAACCAGTGGAAACTATATATTCCCAAAGAACTTAGAGTTGAATTGATCCAAGAAATTCACCAGATGTATGGACATCCAGGGACGAAAAGGACACTACAGCTGATAAGGGAACACTTTATTATGGACACCATGTGCAGAACTATCACCCAAGTCATAAAATGCTGTGATCTTTGTCAAAGGTGCAAGGACAGCGGGAATAGAATTATCACCGGAGAGACACGACTGATACTGCCGTCACGCAAAGGGGAATTAATTAGCATGGACTATTATGGACCCCTCCCTGTATCCAGTGGAGGAGTGAAATATTTATTAGTTGTTGTCGATAATTTTACTAAATACGTAGAATTATATGCACTGTGAAGAGCTACTACGAATGTGACGCTCAAACGACTACAACAATACATAACGACCCACGGGAAACCTGATAGTATTTTGACAGATAACGGTACACAGTTTACATCACGCAAATGGACGCAAGGTCTGGGACAATTAAACATAAAACCTAAATACACTGCAATAAGAAATCCCTGTACCAACATAACCGAACACTGGAACCGAAAATTAGGAAACTTATTCAGGATATTTGTGCGAGAAAAACACGCTAAATGGGCCACGTATATCAAAATCATAAAAGCATGTCAAAATGAAACCTATCAAGACACCATCAAGATAACGCCATATGAAGCACAATTCAGTACAAACCCAACTAGAGATTGGGAGAGATACCTAGACCCCATAGTGGTAAATACCGAAAGGGTAGATCTAAGCAAACTACAATTACGGATAAAGGAGAAGGGAGAGAGACAAGCAGCTCGAATAAATAAATTGAACAAAATTACTGAATTTGAAGTAGGAGACAAGGTTCTGATATGGGCACATAAACTCTCTGACGCCACACAAAATATAATTGCAAAATTTTGTGCGTTGTATGAAGGTCCATACGTTATCACACGAAAAGTTGGAAGTGCCACGTATCAGCTACAAGACCGCATGAATAGCACTGTGATACGTGGGGTTTTCAATATAAGACAGCTAAAGAAATATCATTCAGAAAACTTAGTAGATGCCTAAGATACCTTGTAAATGACAAATGAGTTGTATAAAATTAGATGTAAAAATTTACAACACTAAAATAACAATTAGTAAGTTTTCTAGCATAACTAAAGTATGTGTCATGTAATATGATAAAGTTAACTAATTATATGATGTTAAATGGAAGTTTGAGATAACAATTGTCTTAGTAATGAAATGTTATATAATAAAATTTGTAAATTTTGTAGTAAAATCCTGTTAACAAATTTTAGTCATACAGTTGGCAGTTATTTGTTAAGGTAAATGTATAGATTATACTAAAGTGTCCAAAATTTTGTTTGTGGTATAACACTTATGAAGTTTACTAGTATGAAACATTAAAATTATATTCTCACAAAATTTGTATGTTTAAGGTTGTAGTGAAATTTGTATGTTTAAGGTTGTAGTGAAGTGTTTGTTAAGAGTTAACACATAAACTGAGAAAACAAGAAAAAAGAACATTAGTAGCAATCTTAAATTAGAAGAGTGTATAAATAAGTGAAGTAAATACATTAGTCTATTATTAAGATGTAAGCATTAAATTGTATATTCATAAATAGGTAGACAATTTTGTTTAATTAGTATTTCCTTAATATTCTTAAATAGCTATCTATTCAAAAATATATAATAATATATTTGTGTCGATTTAATACTAAATTGTTAGGTAGTATTTTACATAAAACCGAATATACTAAGTGTGTACATATGAATAGATAATCTAATTTTTAGGACTACTAATATTAGTACAATTATGATTATTGTTATTATTAAATGTAATGTTTAGTTATTTTCTGTGTATATATCTGTGTATCATGTGAAAATAAGGACAACCAATTGTAGGAATAAAATCATGTAGAGACATAAATAAAAGTAGACTTAAGATGTTATGAATGAAGGTTATTGTAAAATTATAATCATATATAAATGTACCAGTAACCAAACAAATGGATTCATTGTAAATATGAAAGCAAAAAAATAAGTTACGGTGTAGGAACCCTCAAAATGATGTTCACCATTAATTAGGTCACAAAAGGTAGACGTCACCTACTACACTAGGTTCGTAGGACATTTAATATCGAATGTCATATAAAACGCAATTCATAGGGCGTAAATTTGGGATCCTTTGGATTCAAGAAGATCATCACAACGGAACCCAGATTGGGGACAAATATTATTTTGAATGATCATCACTACTTTTTTCACAGCACTTAATAATTATTATTTAAATGTACTTTCACTTGTGAAACTTACTTGTTGATATTCCCTCAAACGTCGTTTCGGAGTTGTATTTCGGAAGAAGGAGAATACAACTTCGAAACGGTGTGTGGGGACAAATGTAACGCCAAAACGTAAAAAATAATTTTTTTTTTTGAAAGAAAGGGACCATCTGGCAGCGTGTGAAATGACATTGAAGGATGGGAGAAACAATAAAAGGAGATAATACAATGGATGTAACAGCCTTCAACGTCGACGGGTACAGATGTCTGTAAGTATCATAAATCTAAACAAAAGCAGATGTTCGGCAGAGAGAAAATTTACCAGGAAAGACTACAGAGGCGTGTGAACAAAGTTAACATGTGCAGCCAGAAGCATGTTGAAATTAAGGGATTGTTCTGAAAGCAAGGCAAACAATCGCCAGAACGAAGTACAATTAGAAATATAAAGAGAGCCACACATGAGAAACTTACATAACATGCGCATCTGGACGAAATAAGAAACAAAGGGTACTCTTACTAAAAGGATAGAAAACACCAGAGAGAAGCACTACCAGATATTCCAGGAAGAATGCAACAGGGAGGACTAAACTAGTCGACAAGCAGGTGCACGCCAGTACACTTAAGTGGTGTCTTGCTAAGAGGCATGAAAAACGCCAGAAGAATTATGACTATAACATGTTGAAAAGACTACAGCAGGGGTGGAACTAATTAACAGATGCAGCTGCAAGCTGGACAGAAGGTAAGGATGTCACTGTCAAAAGGCATAGAACAATACTTACGATCATGGGGATCGTACATACTGATGGCAAAAGGTGGATGAACCCAGGATAAGAAATAGGTGGGAACAGAGGGACCTATCAGAAACGACCTTTTGGAAGTAGGTGAAGTTGGTTTCTTAGGAACAGAATTTACTAAGTGTAGGGAGAAAAGAACCAATTAGAAAAGGGCAGATTGAAAATTAGAAAACTAGTGGAGAAATACCCGCGTTGAATATATACACGCAACTGAGACGCGATCGGGGAGTCTTTACAAATTTTCGAGAGAGTCGGAGGTGGAGTTCGTAGCGTATTATTTTAAAAGAGACTTTGTTAGTTTTACGAAAGTATGAAAGTTTTCGAGAGTCGAGTCGAGACGATACGAAGTCTAACTTAAACTTCGTGGAGTCGAGATTAAGTGTTACGGAAATTCGATGTTAAAAGTTCGGAGAGCTTTACTCAAAATCACGTAAGATTATCATGAATAACAATCTGTGAAGAGAGAACTGGAGTTTATTAATTAATAACTCGTCAAAACAAAAGACCGAATCTTATCATGTATCACGAACGATATAGCTGTTGAAACGGAATAAGTCGTTACGAGATATCAGTGAACGTAACCGAAGTAATTAGTAAACAATAATTCCACTAAATTTAAAATTGGGAATTACCGGTTATCAATAGAAGGAGTGAAATAATGAAAGTGTATATGTGCCAAATACTACTAAAGAGTCACATTGTTATGCACGCAAATGATCCTGTGTTCAACGCAGTCGACAGAGCATCTACATCTCCAAATGCTGATTTAAGGAACCAAAAAGGAGATCACATCATGACAACGCGCCGTAGAATGGATATGTCATACCAACAGTAAAAAATGTATGCATTTATTTTATTTTACGAAATCACCTGTCTGTCACTCTAAAAGAATTCACGTAGAGAATTTTATAAGATAGAATGTCCTCACAACTTTGTCGTATTTTATTGCTTCTCTGCTAGGAATGCTAGTAACGTGTTGTAGGAAGAACTTGATAATGGTGCGAAACCGAAAGGCCTCGTTCGAGGTAAAATTGTACATAGCAGAGAAGCAACAAATACGACAAAGTTGTTAATCGATAATAATTATTATACAAACATTTATGTCATCATAAATCACTTGAAACTTTTGTAGAATATTTTCATTCCAGAATTGCGCGGTCAGATCTTTTTAATAATAACAACGCTTCACTTCGGTCTACGTTGTATTGATTTCGATCAAACGGGTGATATGGAATCGCAGTGGTATAACATCGAGTATGCCACATCATAGAATCAGTGGAAGATTGGTATTAACGATGTTACCAGTAAAATGTAGCTGTGAACCGAAAAGGATTGTTATTAAATTACACAGACCTTTGTTTGTTTCGTTTAAATGGAACAGTGTCTCTAGAGTCGGCCATGGGTAGGCCTATTTATAACTTGCACTTGGCCACGATTTATCTGAGTTAAAGCGTAAAACATCCTGTTTTATGGAGACTGTAAAATAATGTGTCGGCAAATAATTAGCCTATACACAAACACAATTGAGCAAACGTATAAAATAAAATTTTAACTTGTGGATCACAAGTCAGTCTTCTGTTTGCTAAGGGTACGGTTACACGAGCGTTTTTCCCCCGGCCGTGTGCGTGCGGTTGGGAAACGCATTGAATTTAACACACAGGCGGAAATGAAATTGGTCACACGGACTGTTCAAAGATGCCGCTAAAACATCATTTGTTTATTTACTTGTTACTATGGTAATTAATGTTGGTCTCCGTGGTTTGTTGACATCTTAAAAAAAATATATATATGTAATGTAAAAAATTTTCTGAATAAAGATTTATTTACTACTGATAACCAATGTTTTTCTTTAATCTAAACACAGACGTTTCTGTGCAGTTGCATTTTGACATTTATATAAAGATTTAACCTTTATAGCCAGAGCTGCAGGAATGCGCGTCCGAGAAGTCCCAACGCTGCCGTCCGATTACAAACCGCCTGCGTGACTACACTTCCGTCCGTGCACGTACGAGAAAAATACGCACGTGTGACCACTGTGCGTGTTTCCAAACTCCTCGCGCGTGCACGGCCGGAAAAAACGCTCGTGTAACCGCATGTAGTAAGGGGATCCGAAGTTTATCAAGTGAAGGAGAGGAGGTTCGATCCAATTTTCTATTTTTGTTGCGGAAAATATTATAAAGTATTTTAATCACTTTTAATTATTCATGATGATATCAAATATTATTCAAGAGTTTTAAGAAATCAAATAAATACAAGAAAGTAATGTAGCCTAAGCGATTCCCATCTAGGCCTATATCAAAATTTAAAAAAAACAGTATCCAAGTGGACGTGAAAGAACTGAGCTTCGATTTTTTTTTGTTACGCTACCGGTATACTAATCAAATTTTAAAACACTTAAATAATCGAAGTATGTATATTCAGTTGTCTTTTTTCGCCTTATTTACACCTATTCTCTTCACGAATGTTTAAAAAACGATAAACATAAAGATAGACGGGGAGTATTACTGCATTTTTATAAGATTACGCTCCAAATTAATACCCGGTTTCGAGACAACTAACTTGGAGGCATTGTAAACTTTAATAAAGATAATAGTTTTTATCAAATAAAAAATGTTATACCTGTTCTTAGTTTAAATAGATCTAACGCGTTTTCCTGTTAACTAGGGAAACAACTTGGCACATATTATGTATATTTCGTTAATATTTTTGAATTGTTATACATATTATGTTTGTGATTCTTCTTCTTACTTTGTTTACGGTCTGAGATTTATACTTCCGTTGAAGAAAAGTAGCGTTAATTATAATTGAACTAATTTCAGTCGTAATCATAACAATTTGTATCTATTTTTTTTATTTATTCAACCACAATGCGAATTGTAAGCGAATTTTAATAACGTAAAACGACAGTATTAGGGAATCGAAATTAATTCCACGGGAACTAATTATCTGATACAGTGAAATGTAGCCTAATAGTGAGCAGTAATTTGTTGTTTGTTTTTTCTTTCTGTAAAATCAGACAAAGAAACAAAGCATGCGGTTATTTAGCCACTATGTTTTACGAAAACCTTTGTGTTCGTTCATTATAATCTTTGTCGTTATAATACGTATAGCATTATGTGATAAAAAGAGTTGTTCTGAAGAAGTGTGCAAAGTATGCGGTGTCTGTGTTCAAGACAAATGTGAAACGAAATATTTTGAGGAACTGTTTGATTCAGATCCTCCACATTGCCCACTCAAGGACCACTGTGTTCAGAATAAATGTAAGGCCGGCAACTGCGTTAGCACGTTTGGAAGCTACTATTGTAAATGTCCGTCGGGATTTCAAGGACAAACGTGTGATATACGTAAGTTTATTATTAAATATAGTAAAAACGAAATTATACAGCGTGGATCATAATCGGTTGGTAAAAATGCATTATGATCATTACTACTGTCAGCCATTATGTCCACTCTGCATTTTATTTTTTATAGCTGTTACACGCAGCTTCGCACGTGAATATTTGACTTTTAATAAGTATTTTACTATAATTATTATTGTCTAGGCCTATGTCTATATAGCGTTCTGTCAGCTCGTATAACAATTTTGTACTCAAATTCTCTCCAAAGCTGTTCTGAACACTTGTACTAAATTATTATGTTGGTGCAACAGCCTTTGGAGATTTAAAAGTTCCCGTTTATTTAGTCTTTGGAGATATTTATTTATAAAGTACCCGTTGACTCAAAAACGTTAGGTTCTTTATTTTAAGTGTTGTAACCATTGTATATCACATTACACGTTTGTTTTCCTCAACCATGGCTTTTATTTACTTAAGCCAAAAACCGTTGTCACCTAACCTCACAAATGAAAACAATACGTATTTTCGGTTTGCATTAAAAAATAGGACAATTTACAATTAGTACATTTTTTCCACATCGTAATATATCGATGCAATTGCATACTAAAACATCGAAAATGTACTGGAGGAACAGATAGCCTACAGTTCCGATGCCGCTAAATAGCTTTTGTTTATTTACTTGTTACTATGGTTATTAATTCTGGTCTCCATGGTGTTTTTGACATCTTTAGTAGTAGTATTTAATATATTTCATTACTCATTCATTGTATCATCAGAAATACATATGAACATAAATTTTATAATCGTTTAAGACAATTACAAAATATATAGACGTATCTGTATAAAAATTACAAAATACAATCGCATATTAAAAATATTAAAAACTGCAGGAAAAGGTTACCTGTCCAAATTTGGTGGCAATCGGTGTAGCGGTGTGGATTTGTATTCAGTACCCATAAATCCTCAGACTTTTGAGTTTTATAGATACTGTATAGATTTATTCCTGGTTTTTGTTGTCCATGACGTGTCCGTTGTTATTAATTAACTGTACATAACACTACCGAATCGGATCACAAATTATTATTGTTAAAAAGTTAAATTTTTACCCGATAGCCTAAACTAGTATTCGCTCCATCAGAGTTCGTCAGAGGCTGCCGATAGGAGCGCTGTCCGTCCTTCTTTTGGTGACGGCGCCGTCGTTCAAAAGATCGTTGTGTGTGTGTGTGTGTGTGTGTGTGTGTGTGTGTGTGTGTGTGTGTGTGTGTGTGTGTGTGTGTGTGTAATATGTTCTAATAGTATGTGTGATTTAAATTGTGCCTATTCGTTTAGGATGTTGTTTCTGTGCATTTTGTGTGTTTGTATAGTTCTAGTTGTTCAAGAGAGTCTAGTTTTCTTGAAAACAAGGTGGACAATTTTTGTTTTCCTCATTCTTTTCCCTACAAGCAGGGTGTTTTTCTGAATGAACGACGATATGCAATTTATAGGGAGTCAATTTCGCCGAAAATGTGAAAGTGAGATTGCTTCATAGGTACAACTTCTCTCATGTATTTTCCAGCATTGCCCCAACTATAACCAGCGGCGTTTCTAAAATTTGGCTTTGGGGGTCCGGGGTCGGGTCAGGCTTTATATATATAAAAAAAAATAACTCAATACTAATCAACATTACTATCTTTAAAGTGGCTAAAAAACGCGTGATAACATCCCGAAATCAGTTCCATTAAAGTAAACGGCAATAACAGAATTTTGTTAACGATTAAAAAATTAACGAACTTAGTTAATTTTTATTTTTTTTGCTTCCCAAGTGGTACAGTAGCCAAAATAGTTGTTGAAGTCAACGCTGGAGAAAGTTTGTTCTAAGCGTTTTTTTGCCTAATCCTTTGGCAGAGAATGGACCGGTTTTCCCCCGTGGCACCGTTAGGTCTCCTTTGTCTCTTTGTTGTCAATGTCCGGGTAGCAAGGATGGTTTTCTGTCTTTTGTTGAATTATTCGCATGACTACCCCAGAGAAGTAAGCAACAAATAACTTCTGTTTTGACATCAAAATAGTGGGAATACAGCGTTGCTAACGTACGTTTTAATAACAGGCTGAGATATAAAACAAAATTCCTTTACATGTGCTGAATATTACAAGTACTGCCTGGCCGCGATTGGAGTGCGCAGGCAGGGTAGGTAAAGTGGGGGAATGGACAATGCAGTAACAATGCATCTGCCGGTCTAGTGGTGGGGACGCCAAGCCGCGTATTCCAATCGCGGCCAGACAGTAGGCCTACTCATTTGGTTACACGAAACCGGCTACTAGGCGAGCGTGTCATAAACGTTTAGCGATGATTGACTAGTTCAAAGAACGCCAAATTTCACTCCTCCTACTACACAGACATCACAAAGGAGGTCAATTTAAACAGATTTTCAATTCCACCAATTTATCGTTCACTGTCCGTTCTTGTGTGCTTGTTGTCATTTTTATATTTGTGCAGTCAGAGTAGTGGAAATTGTTATTATTGTGTTTCTACAGTTTTGTGTTGATTGTTCTGTAAATAGAGTAGTCTCTTGTTACGTACAGGTATTTTTGTTTTTTCACGAATTTATTATGCGTATCATTTATTATTTGTATATTAATATCGCCACATTGGCTACAAATTTCTAGATTTTATGAACGTACTGAGAAAGTAGACGGTCTTAATTTAACTTTTAAGTGGTTGATGTATGTGCCCAAGGTCAAATATATTAAACTCCGCTGACTGTAGTGTCTAATTTGAGGACACACATAAAGGTAAGCAGATTAATTAATCTATATATATAACATATATCCTCAAAGTCTGAGTATTTATTTGTATTGAATACATATCCACACCGTTACACTGATTGCCACCAAATTTTGCACAGATAACCTTTGATGCAAAGTGAAAAACACTGTTTAACTTGGAATTTGATATTATGCCCTTTTGTTGACGTGTATAAAGATGTCAAAAACACCATGGAGACTAAAACTAATTACCATAGAAACAATTAAATTAACAAGTGCTATTTAGCGGCATCGTAACTGTACCTTTATCTGTTCCTGCAGTACATTTTCGATGTTTTAATATTCGATTGTATCGATATATTACAATCTGAAAAAGTAGTAGTATTCTACTACTACTTTATTGTATTATTGGAATTGTAGGCATCTACTTTTACTTATTTATTTATAAGTAAAATATCGAAGAAAATCGATATTATAACTGGCCTTAGCATCGTTGACACATTCAAAACTTGCATGGCTAAAAGGGAAGTTTTTCTTCCGACACCACGTCATTGTAAGTCGTACAAAAACAAAATATTCTTCGCATTTTTCACGACCGGAATTTGATATCTGCTCTCTTTTGCTTTATTTAGTCAGTGATCCGCTGTGGTCTAACCCAAGACAAATGGAATGTGGAAAAATAGAGTCTGCTCTACAGCGTTTACCAAATATACAAAGCAATAAAGAGTACTGTATTAAGTAGATTTAGAGCTTGAGCGAGTTGGATTTTTCTGTTTGGAAGGTTACCCGAAGAGTCGTTTAATGTCTTCGGTGACCCAGGCTTCGCGGAGACGCTTAACTTATATGTCCCAGTGGCATTCGCTTCACAAATGCCTTTTGTCTTCCCTTACAGCGTCTTTACATTCACAACGTTGTGGATTCTGAGTTCACCTCGTATGTACCCTTTCCTCAACCTTTCCAACAAAGTACATTACAACTTTCCGTAATTAGTGTCAGAGATGGTGGTTTTGGAGAGGGGGGAGAGAGAGAAACACACACACACACACACACACACAGAGTGAGAGAGAGGAGATGAGAAAGGTGTAAAGATACAGTAGTAAAAACCATGGGATTTTTGTTGGACGTGGCTACTGATAACGTACTGGAACGAGTATACTCAGACAAAGTAACCTTTTTCAATCCACCTTGCGACTTCTTTTTAATATATAGATGACGCGTTTCAAAGCATATGCTTCAACATCAGATCATAAAATATCACTCGTAGGTTGTCATCGGTTAACAATCCTTTCGTCAGTAGATGCGCACCTATTCACGTTTGGTCGACCACTTTGAGTATACTCATTATTACATACCCAGTTTAATGAAAGATGATCAACATGTGTCGATTAAGTGTAAAAACGCCCGAGAGTGTTTAGCATAAACTATTCTACTTTTCATGTCTGCTATGTCTACACTAATTTTTATATTATAGTAGCCCTAGGCACTCAATCTGTACTTCACAGCTAAAACTCTGCTACTCATTCATACATTCGTTCGAAGATGTGTACATAATAATGTGTTTTAATGTTCTGTGTCTCTGCAATAAATTCAACCCTAGTTGCATTTGTCCAATGTGAAAACACTTGGGTTGGAAAGTTTTATTACTCTGAGCAGAGGCGTAGCTAGGGGGGATGGCGGTCCCCCCCCGGGTGTCACCCGTTTGGGGGTGACACCCACCCGCGATTTAAAAAATTAAAAATTTACAAAAACTTCAAAAAAATATGAATAAACCGTGCGCGTGCTTGTACATATTGCGAAGTTTTTTCATACGAATTTCGAAAATTCGGACGGTGCGGCGCGGACAGATGTGCGTTCACATTTACGTTTACCTTTACCTAGAGTATGTTGGCTACACGGAGAGAAATTTGGTGTGACATTAGTTGCATCTGAGCTCTGCTAGCGGTATTTTGTCAGCTTACGCCATCTAGTGTGAGAGATAGTCTCACTGCGCGAGTTCACTAGTTTCCCATTTTTGTTTTCAGTGTGAGAGTTTTTCTTACGGTGCGAGTTCTAACGTTTAAGTTTTTTTCACATTAATAGTATTGGTGTGTACTTTAGATATTTATGAAGTATGTCCTGTCTTACAATAATTACACTACGTTAAATGATGCTAATAATTCTTTCTAATTCTGAATCTTGCAGCCTAGAAAGATATATACATGTATTATGTATTTAAATACGTATAGTCTATGTTTTGATTTTTTAATAAATTTATAAATTACGATACTTTGAATTTTCTGTTATTTGAATTTTAGTTAAAATAATCTTTTTTGTATAAGTGTGCAGTATATTATATTATTTTGAGTTGTAAGATTAGTCACTAATGTTTAGCGTTAAGTGTAAGCTAATAAACACGTAATTATTTGGAAAAATTTTTTTTTAATTACCTTGATTTATTAAAGTTAAAAAAATTAAAATACATATATTAATAAAATAAAATAAATACTTAATAATAATCCATATATTAATATGTGAAGAGAAAACTTTGTACCCCTTTTTAAGCATATTGCGCGCACAGAGGAGTGTGAGATTTGGCATAGTTAAAGTTTATATGGAGAAGGAGTGCAGAAAGCTACAATTAAATTAAATTAAACATTCATTTGCACTTGAAAATTCATTTAAACTTTTTCAAACAATGGTAATTGTTAAAAATAAAATAATTTTGTTGGCAGGCAACAATAGTCTGTGGAGTGTATGTCAAGGCAAAAAAGTGTTTATTTTATATTTTGTATATTAGATATCTGTTTTATATATTAATGTGCAGTTGAAAGTAAATAAGTACATTTTATTATTTTTAAATTAAACCCTGTCTAATCTTAGTTTCAGTAATTTCATTACATGTTTTTTTTTACATTCAGATATTATATCAGCACCTACTTCCATTAGGCCTCGACATAGAACATTGACGGGTCGGAGTGAGAGACAAAGAAGAAGGAATATATATTCGCGTGAAAGTCAAAATGATAATAGACCAAATGCAAATTTAAATAGCGTAAATAGTATAACATTGACGGGTCGGAGTGAGAGACAAAGAAGAAGAAATATATATATTCGCGTGAAAGTCAAAATGATAATAGACCAAATGCAAATTTAAATAGTGTAAATAGTATACAAAATGATGAAATTATTTTGAGGGATACATTTAAATGCGCATGAATGTCATTCCAAGAAATTTTAATACTTTTGATTGTGGATTAATGCATTTACAATGCAGGTTTTGCAATGCAAAACATTTCGAATCTGAGGTCACTTTAGGTGAAAGGACTGCATTCACTTCATGTTGTCGTAAGGGTAAAGCAATATTACCGGCCTTAAGTCAAAATGAATACTTTAAATCATTGTATGATGGACTTACTTCAAATAAACCTTCAATAAAAAGAAAGTCAAAAAATTATTTTGAAAACATTCGTAAATACAATTCATCATTTGCTATGGTTAGCTCAGAAGCTAAAATTACGGACACAGTTACGCGTGGAGTGTATCATTTTAAAATAAATGATGGTTTTTATCACAGATCAGGTCCAATGACTGCTGGATATGGTCGCTCACCATGTTATGCGCAATTATATTTTTATGATGTTGACACTGCTGTCAATTATAGATTACGTGAACACTATAATCAAACATGCAATAACAATATAATGCGCGAAATCTCTCTTGAATTGGAACGCATTAATCCTTTCGTTCGGTCATTCATTGCAATGAAAGATCATTGTCAGAGAGTTGAAAATCAAAATAAAGAAATTTGTATGCTCATTAAAGTAAATCGTGATTTAGATCTACGCCGCCGTTATAATGATGCAGTTCAAACTGATGTAGCAGTAATATTTAGTACAGTTGATGGTGAGCCACCCTTTGAACGAAATATGGTTTCGTTTTCAAAAGTTAATGGTACCATTAAAAATATCTCTGTTTTGGATTCATCATTGGACCCTTTAGCGTATCCATTACTTTTTCCAAATGGTGATACTGGGTGGCATATCAATATTTCTCATAATGTACCAACTACATCTAATTCAAGAGCACCCAGAAATAAATTAACCATGCTTCAGTATGCAGCCTATCGACTTGCAATTAGAGAAGATTTTAGCATGTTGCACAATTCACAAAAATTATTTCTGCAGTGGATAGTTGATATGTATGCGAGAATAGAGGGCACAAGGTTACATTTCATTCGACAAAATCAAACAAGTCTTAGGTCTGAAGTTTACAACAATTTAACAGATTATTTAGAATTGAACCCCAATGCCAATAATGTTGGCCGTAGAGTAATTTTACCATCTTCATTCAATGGATCTCCAAGAAATATGTATCAGAATTATTTAGATGCAGTGTCAATTGTACAACATTTCGGAAAGCCTTCTTTGTTTATTACAATGACTTGCAATCCAAGTTGGCCTGAAATAGTTAGCAATATTGGTGTAGGTGAGTCAGCTAATTTTCGGCCTGATATTGTTGTGTGTGTATTCAATTCCAAACTAAAGCCTTACACTAAAAAAAATCTTCAGTAAAGTTGAAAGCACTCATTTATACAATTGAGTTTCAAAAGAGAGGATTGCCTCATGCTCACATTTTACTCTCTTTAAACGAGCAAGATAAAATTGTTAACGCTACCGATATTGATAAAGTTGTATCTGCGGAGATTCCTAACATTCAAACACATCCTACATTACATGAATATGTTGTAAAACACATGATGCATGGTCCATGCGGTGTACTTAATCCAAATTCTGTATGTATGAGAGATGGAAAATGCACAAAAGAGTATCCAAAACGATTTAATGAATTTACATGTGAATCATTAAATGGATATCCATTATACAGAAGGCGTGATAATGGTATTAATGATGAAGTTCTCGGTAGTTGCCTCGACAATCGTTATGTTGTACCATACAATCCGTATTTACTTGCCAAATTTAATTGCCATATAAATGTTGAAGTATGCACTACAGTTAAAAGTGTTAAATATATTTATAAATACGTGTATAAAGGCTATGATAGTGCATCTGTTGAATTAGGTTAAGAGAGAAATGAACCAGGTCAAGAAATACAAATTGATGAAGTTAAAAATTTTTTAAATGGCCGTTATGTCGGATAAACTGAAGCTGTATGGCGCATCTATTAATTACCAATGCATTTTCAATCATATGTCATCGTTAGACTTGACATTCATTTACCGCGTAGACAGAATGTTTACTTTCGAGAAGGGCAAGAATGTCAAGCAATTGAAAATGTAAGACAAACAAAATTATTAGCATTTTTTGAATTGAATCGATCAGATCCATCAGCACATGAATATAAGTATATTGAAATTCCTTTGCATTATGTGTGGGAAGATTCCCGAAAAAAATGGAAGAAGAGAAGGCGTGGAGGTGATAAAATCATTACACGCATATATGTAGTATCACCAAAAGACATCGAACTTTTCCATTTACGATTGCTTTTATTACATGTCTGTGGTCCAAAATCATTTGAGGATGTTAGAACATACAATGGAATTATACACACTTCTTTTGTTGAAGCGTGCCATGCTTGCGGCATTGCTTCAAATGATAATGAATGGCGCGAATGTTTAAATGAAGCAAAAGAATTACATTCACCAAAACAAATGCGAAATTTATTTGGTTACATTTGTGCATTAAATGTGCCAGCCAATGCATTGGCGTTATGGAATGAATTTAAAGTATATCTTAGTGAAGATTTTTTGAGAGATTACAACGAAGAAGTATCCTTTAATACAGCTCTATTAGAAATTGAAGATACAGTATTTTGAATGTTCATAATTTGTCATGTCAAGAACTTGGTTTACCAGTTCCCACGTATTCGCAGAGAACAGACGAAGCAAATGCTATTGATCCAATAGAACAAGAGTTTCTGTTTTGTGAGCATTATGAAACTGCAAATATTGAACAGCGTAATCTAATTGATCGTGTGATTCGTGAAGTTTTGCATCATGATACTGGATCTAATGTTTTTTGTTTAACCACTCATGCAGGTTGTGGAAAAACATTCACACAAACAGCAATCATTCACAAATTAAATTCGCTTAATCTTAGTTGCATTGCAACAGCGTTCAGTGGCATAGCTTCAACTCTATTACTTGGAGGTAGAACTTTACACAATGTGTTTAAATTGCCTATACCCATTTTGGAAAATTCTGTAGCGAATATTACCCCAAATAGTAGCTATGGACGTTACATAAATTCATCATCATTGATAATTATTGATGAAATTTCTATGTGCCCACTGCAAGTGTTGAAAATCATAGATAGATTATTGCAGGATCTATGCGATGAAAATGATAAACATAAACCATTTGGAGGGAAAACTATACTTCTGTGCGGTGATTTTCGGCAAATCTTACCAGTTGTCCCACATGGATCACGTGCAACTTTAATTGAAAATTGTGTCACGAGTTAGCATAAATTTGTTTATTTTCATAAAGTAACGTTTACTCAAAATATGAGAGCCTTACCAAGTGAAATAGAATTTGTCGAATTCTTGAAAAAAATTGGTAATGATGAAGCCCCACAATTCCCTCAGTTTGGTAAAAATATTATTGAAATACCTCAGCAATTAATAGGAGATGAAAATAATATTATTAATGAGGTGTATGGAAATATTTCCGAAAACATACTCTCAGATAACATATTGAATTGAAGTCAGTTATTTTAGCACCTAAAAATGATGATTGTACTTTTATTAATACTGATATACTTAATCGAATACCAGGTGAACAGAAAACATATCATAGCTACGATAAAATAATCTGTGATGATGACAATGAGATCAATAACTATCCAGTAGAGTTTTTGAATTCTTTGACTATTAGTGGTTTGCCACCACATAAGTTAGTATTGAAAGTTAATTGCATCGTTTTACTGATCAGAAACTTAAATACAAAGGAAGCATTAGTCAGTGGAACAAGAATGCGCATCAAGTGTATCCATCGTAATGCTATTGATTGCGAAGTTTTAACTGGAACCGCACGCAATAAGAGAATTTTGATTCCATGTATAAATTTAACATATTCCGGTACTGTTTTACCATTTAACTTTCAAAGAACTCAATTTCCAATTATACCTGCATTTGCGATGACAATAAATAAGTCTCAAGGACAAACATTCCAAAAAATTGGAATTTTATTGAGGCAGCCAGTTTTTACACATGGTCAATTGTACGTCGCAGCAAGTAGAGTTCGATCATTCGATGGTTTGAGATTTTATATTTCCGAATATAATGGCCAAGGGCATTTAGCAAATGATGAAAGAGTTTTTACAAAAAACATCGTTTACACAGAAGTTCTGAATCATTAAATTCACTTTCAAACTATTTTAAGTTCAATGGACAACTTTTATTTTTTTAACCGCCCGGTTTTTTTGATTTAATGAAAAATATATGAAAAAATTATGAGGAACGTATTTTTTATTTCATTTTTTATTTTGTATTAATTTTTTATTTAAATTTTATATAATTCGAAAAAGATAGGCAAAATAACTGTGAAGCCTTGGCGAAACCTGGTCAGTATGGCAATAAAAAAAACCCAAGGAAATGTCAAAAAACGCGTTATTGCTTTTTAAATATGGCTTAGCCTAGCTAAACGTCATTTTTCTTATCTTTCATATTTTTCAAATAACTCGAAAATTAATGCATAGAAAAAAAAATTAAAAAATTATATAAGCTTTGTAGCAGATAATCTTCAAACTGTTTTCGAATTTTGTACCTTACCAAAAATGAAATGTAATCCACTGGAATTGAAAACAATGTATCTTATACTTCTATGAATGTCAAGTCTCATTTTTATTAGCGTTTATTTGATTCAATAATAACATGAAAAAATTAAAACTGACAATGAATTATATTAAAAAAATGAAAGTACCGTTTACCAAATGGTAAAAGCTTAAGAGCATGATAATGTCTTTCAGCCGCCAGCTAAACGCAACATTATTATGGTTACTGAGTGACTGATTGTTTCTTTTGCGCAAATGTTGCGTTTAGCTGGTGGCTGAAAGACATTATCATGCTCTTAAGCTTTTACCATTTGGTAAACGGTACTGTATCCATTGTCGAACGTTGTTTTAGTCAGTCGCCACATTATGGTTACTATGGGTTACTATATACCAGCAGCAGTGTATTTCACCACAACACAAAACAAACCTTTATTTACAACAATCCCAATGACATTATGTATCTCTGTTATATCTTCACATTTATGCGGTGAGTAATTAAATATAAAGAGGAAGTAGATTTGCATTTAGGATGCAGTACAGACAAATATTTTAATGAATAGATGCAGGATCGTTAGCTGAATCACATACGAAGAGAACCATTAACTAGAGACAATAAACCTATCTACAGCTATGCAGTGTTGTTTGCTTGTTAGGTCTTTAATCTGTGACGACGTTAGCATGTTAGCGGTCACGGTTTTAGTTAACGATTCCCGGCTGGTAAATTGTGCTAACACTTGATTTTAAACTTTCAGGACGCTTTATAAATCTGGTTTAATTGTTTGCAGTGATATTATTTTTAACACATTATATATATTGCGACGTATCAAAACAAACGTTTATTTACAACAATCCCAATGACGTCACGCAAGAATGACGTTATGCAGCGTGATGCGTTACAGTTTACAGCGTTACAGAAATTTTCAAATGATGGCCAGCCAAAAGACATTATCATGTCAAAATAAATACGAATACAAGCTGTAATTTTGTTTTTTTTTTTCAACTGTTACTAATATTAAATTTTAAATTTCATAGGTATTGCAGGGAATTAAGGCAAACAACACACGCTAATGACGTATTTGTACACGCTCGCAGCTGACGTAATAGAATAAAATTCAAAAAAATTATATGCAATGATTATAGAGGTATACTCTTTGACAAAAGAACCTCAATAACGTTCAAACTTAAAAATTTAATGAATTACGGCCGAATTTTGACCACTGGGCGACCACTAGTAGAATTTAATAGGAGTGAGAGAAAGACACGCGCGAGTTTTCCCGGTCCAGAAATAGGCGCAAGTTCTCGCGGGTTAATGGGGTGACACCATCTATATCCGCCCCGGGTGCCACCCTTGCTAGCTACGCCACTGACTCTGAGTACCACGACAAAGCAAGTGTGTACATCCTGAGCGCTACATGTGTGTGCTGGAGTCAATGCAAGCGAGCGCCTTGGACTGACCCCAACACGCAGACTGCACGTGGGACATGTGTCACTTGCGCCTGTGTATGAACCATAGGTGTTGCGGAGCCTGTAATCTGGCGGCATGGTGGGGAGATGACCGAGCCGCAAATTTGGCATGGTGGGGAGCTTAGCTGATTATGGTATGAATTTTAATGAATGTTTCGTATGGCACTGTCCATTATACACGAACACACAAACTCATGAAAGCAAGAGTTACAGTGTATGCACTGTAAATGACATGATTTGGAGTGTTTAATCCGTTTAACAGTATAAAATTCTGTTTGTGTGGATGACAACATACTAGCTTTGTGACGATTTCTTAATACTGTACTTGCAAATTGTTCACAAGTTTTCTTTTCATTTTAATCATCAGATAAAAAATTTTATCTCTGAGCAAATTTAATATGGCACAGATTGTTTTATCCAGTCTTTTAATCCGTTTTCCTTTTAGATAACAATATTTTAATATTTTTTTTTTATTAATATATATAAACTTTCACGTATGAACTTACTATTCGTTGTAACTTCCCCAAACGTTTCGAGGTGATGTTCCTCTTCCTCAGTGGGAGTAATACATTTGATAAGTAATAATTTGAGTATTACTCCCACTGAGGAAGAGGAACATCACCTCGAAACGTTTGGGGAACTGACAACGAATAGTAAGTTCATACGTGAAAGTTTATATATATTGTAACGTTACATAACCCATGCCCAAATATGATAACAATAATCATCGTTAAAACCAATAATCACCCCATTATAAAAGTCAGAAATGGGTATTATGTACCAAGCTATAAAAAACTTTGTACTACAAAACACTGTAAACAATAACAAAGTGAAATATAGTGTACATAGTGAAAGTGTAAACTTTTAAAAAGAGCATCTCACAGATTGATACTGTAGATGAAAAAACAATCAATATTGTAGCAGTGGACTATATTGCTGCTGACAAATTTTGTATTTTGTGTAATTTTGTTTTGTGTAGGCCACAAAGGTCTTGTACCTAGGAATAACCTTTGTGTTTAATATAATGATTTTGTTTAAATATAAGATAAACCCGGGGTTAGATATAAAATAATAATAATATAAAATAATACTATGTTAGCAAGATGGCATAGGAAAAATAGTTTAGAGTAAGGATACATTAAGTAAATAATAAATCATATATAAATCAAATTAAAAGGGATTATTTTATAAAATACCGATGTACAAGTTTAAGGAAAAATATAAGGAAAAACCTTAAATAAATTAAATTCGATTATAAATAAAATCTAAAAAGGATTATTTTTATAAAAAGAAGAAATAAATTTATAACAATTAATAATAGCCTATATACTAAAAAGTATATAGATTCACCAATAAAAAACCATAGAAATTCTTGATTACTAACAGTACTACTAACAAGATTGGAAATTAATTGTTAAAACGATTTGGAAGTGAACGTTTGAAAAAGTGTAATGCCTATAAAAATTTGAGAAATTAACGAATACCATTTGGAATAAGTAGTGCTAAATTAATAAAATTGACAAGTGATGTCCGCTACATATCAGGACTCCTTCGAATAGAACCATTCACGCCCGTAATTTGATGAAACTTTGATAAATCAACCTCCGAGATCCAGGCCTAGTCCACATTTCACAGGACGTCCAGGACGTCGACATTTGGTGAGATCGTTACCAAGTAAAAATTTAACTAAATTATTACATATCAACTATAACTTCATAACACTAGAACCAGCACCATATCATTAAACACTTCAGGAAAAGAGGTGAAAACAAACTTTATTATTTTTGTTAACCAAAAAACCAGCAGACCGGATTCCTGTGAATTTCTTGCCGCCATTAAATAAATTTTGTGTTTTCAGTGAAGACGTAATCTGCTATCTAGCGGTGAACCAAGCAACTACATAACATAAATAATACAAATTATAAAACTGTATTTTTGTAAAGCTTGGTATTAAAATATTCATTTCTGACCTTCTCATAGTACAAAGAACTCTACAATAACCCTGGGAAATTTATAAATTGTTTCTTTATTGTTATTGAAATAAAAAATAAAAATACTTGTTATACATTATATGTTTAAAAATAAGATCGAACTAGTGCTGTTTTGCCAGTAAGAATCGATTATCCCTTTCCATTTTGGGAGAAGATAAACAAAAATTTGCTAAATAAATCCAATGAATACTTTGTTGTTTGAATAAAATGTGTATTATTTTCAGTAGATGGTAGTTGGTTACAGATTGTCTGGAGACAGAGAAGAGAACAGACAACCAGAAAATATTACATACCATTCGGGGTTAATTTAACCTCAAATGTGTTTATAAATGTCACAATCAGCTGGTCTCATGAGCGGAGAAATTTAAATTAATTAATCGTATGCTAAGAGAGTAATTCTCTTTGCACTCTCTCTCCTAACTACGGTCAAACTACAGTATTGATTTCACTCAAATAAAATCTAAGGGAAATATTGGCATAATCACACACACTTGATTAGGAAAGAAATTTTGAGTTATACGAAAGATAATATCACAAAAAACGTAATTTTCGTCAGCAACTATGAGAAAACAAGAAATGCATAATACCAGAGGCAGATCGAAGAAGAGGGCAGAAGAAAAGGAGAAGGAAGAAGGTGGACAGGAAAGAGAGATAGAAGTAGTCACGGACAGTGAAATGGAACAACCAACGGGTGATAAAGAAGAAACCAAAGTAGTCACAAACACGGAAAAAGAAAGAGTTGAAGAGGATGCCCAAGGGGACCAACCAGACAAAGTGGAAGCCAGAAGAGAACCAGATTGGCAAGAAATGATGAGGCTAATGATGGAGAAAATTGATAGCATTAAGGAAAGCAATAAACAAACAATAGATGAAAACTCAAGGAAACAAAACGAAACCTTGAGCGAAAAATTTGACAAAATAGATGAAAACTTTAGGAAACAGGAGGAGGAACTCAAGGAAGCAAAATGAAACCTTGAGGGACAGTTTAAAACAAATTGAGAAAATAAACGAAGAAAATTTAAAACAATTTGAGGGTAAGATGGAGAAGTTCAATAAGGAGTTAAGGGAAACTTTCGGGGGGAAGTTTGAAAATGTTAACACACTTAGCCAAAAAGCAGATACATACAAGGAGGAGACAAATAAGCAAATGGACAGTGGTTTCAAGAATTTGGATGAAACATTAGACAGCACTTCAGAAGGTATTAAAGTAAGTCCGAATACAGAAAGGAGCAGGAAGGAAATAGAAATTACAGAATACCAAGGTGTAATGCCATCGGAAAATAAAAATAGCCACAACAAAGAGGATAATCAATACCTGGAAAAGAAGACCAAGAAAATAAGATAAACATGTAGAAAGAAAATAATAAATACAAGGGAAGAATGGGAGATGATTACAGGTGGATTAATTAATGTATTTAACCTTTCAATTAATGAACAGAGGGAGTTAATTAAGTTTAGATCTCAGTTAAATATGTCAACAATTGAAGTGCATCAGAAGATATCAGTCATATCATCAAGACGGAATATATCATTAAAAAATTTGGTAAATCATCCAGAGGAAAAAGGGAATGGAATGATATTAAAAATGAGTGAATATGTTATGTCAGAGGAGGTACAATACCTGATAGTTAAAAAGGAACTAACAATGATGGAAGACCGGTACTTAAATGAAGGTTTCATAGCTGCAAAGTGGGAGAGCCAGATGGTAAGGAGATTATCAAGGAGAGAATTAATTCCGAACACCCCAGTAATCCGAGGAAAGGGAGTACCTAAGTTAATGGACCATGGTTAAACTAAACAATAACCAACCAGAAAAAAGGGGACTGATTTTCTGATACCGACCAAGCAACCCATTGGAAAGATGAAACCCCAAAATTCAAAAAGCATGTAAGGACAACTTACTAAATATTTCGAAACAATTTGATAAAATAAAAAGACAAACCACCAAGAAAATGTAAGAACAGATTATTAAATAATAATTATAAATAACTGATTTAAAATGGAATAATAGGAAAAAATAATATTTTTGATGGTAACAAACAGAAGAATAAATAAATAAATAAAAACAATTGATGGTAGTGTGCTCAAATAAGAAGAATAACGAATAATTTAATGACTACAATGAAACTAAAGAATGAGGATAATTAATACAACTATAATTTAGAATTTCTCGGAATTGAAAATGATATAGGAAGAAATGATACGGAGAAAATATGTCACAAGAAGGAAAGTCAAAAGGATTTTAAAATAATGCATATCAATAATGTTATATGCTATTAGTTAATGAAAAAGAGGATGGAATCAAGAAGAAAAGAAATATATAATTAAATGCAAACAGCAACAGAGTGAAGAATCCCAAAAGTGTTTAGTATTAGTTGCTAATCGACTACTTGTAAGTTTTTTATTATAATGAATTGACTGTAGAAATGTTCCAGTCATCATTCAACTGAGCAGGGATGATGTTCCCCTGATTTCAGAAGGTGTAAGGATGGACAGCGGAGTAATGGACCCAACGTGGCCACCCGAACTGAACCACCGCACAGGATAGGGAAAAATGTTAGGGAAATTGAATATTTAAGGGATGATAAAATAGCTGAAAAGATTAATATTAGATTCCAGAAGTATGAAGGAAGATAGCAGACAGAAGCTTAACTGAGAAAGCAAATTTATAGAAGCAAATAGAAATATGAGTGTCAAAACAAGTTTTTTATGATTAGTGTGACCAGCCCTTATCAAGTAATATGTGAAATACCACTACCCAGAGAAATTAAATCATTAATGAATTTGCCTCCAAGAGAGAGAGAGTTGAAGATAAAATCAAGCCTATTACCATTTAACCGAATAACAGGTATATAACCAGTCAGAAATAAAAAGATATTATGAAAAATAATGACAGAATCCGAAGACAGAAGAGTTCAACGATTATTTTTTAAAACAAGTAAACAAAAATAAATCTATTCTAGTGGGGGGGGCTTTATGTAACGTTACATAACCCATGCCCAAATATGATAACAATAATCATCGTTAAAACCAATAATCACCCCATTCTAAAAGTCAGAAATGGATATTATGTACCAAGCTATAAAAAACTTTGTACTACAAAACACTGTAAACAATAACAAAGTGAAATATAGTGTACATAGTGAAAGTGTAAACTTTTAAAAAGAGCATCTCACAGATTGATACTGTAGATGAAAAAACAATCAATATTGTAGCAGTGGACTATATTGCTGCTGACAAATTTTGTATTTTGTGTAATTTTGTATTGTGTAGGCCACAAAGGTCTTGTACCTAGGAATAATCTTTGTGTTTAATATAATGATTCTGTTTAAATATAAGATAACCCAGGGTTAGATATAAAATAATACTATGTTAGCAAGATGGCATAGGAAAAATAGTTTAGAGTAAGGATACATTAAGTAAATAATAAATCATATATAAATCAAATTAAAAGGGATTATTTTATAAAATACCGATGTACAAGTTTAAGGAAAAATATAAGGAAAAACCTTAAATAAATTAAATTCGATTATAAATAAAATCTAAAAAGGATTATTTTTATAAAAAGAAGAAATAAATTTATAATAATTAATAATAGCCTATATACTAAAAAGTATATAGATTCATCAATAAAATATAAAGGAAAAATATAAGGAAAAACCTTAAATAAATTAAATTCGATTATAAATAAAATCTAAAAAGGATTATTTTTATAAAAAGAAGAAATAAATTTATAATAATTAATAATAGCCTATATACTAAAAAGTATATAGATTCATCAATAAAATATCGGTATGGAGAACCATACATGACTTCCATATTCTAAGATTTATTTTTAAAATCATTTTCGAAATGAAATATTACCATAGAAACTACTTCTTTCTACTTACTGCTTCAGCCTTAACCACAGTACTGTGGTCACTAACATATACCACCTCACGTTATCGCACTCGATTTTCACTGACGATGGAAGTCAATGGCATTGCCGAAACGTCTGGTTTTGTAGAAAACATTGGACTACGGCCAAATATCCCGGGAAGGAATTTTAACAAAAACTACTTCTTTGTTGCCGATAACGTTGTACACATATTGTAACGCAACATAGTTGAGGTTCCCCAACGTTACATAAAAGACTGAATGAAATATGGTCAAAGACCATACCCTGACTTAAGGTTGTTCGATAGTTCATATGTTTGAGAAGGACCTCAAGTAAAAAGGAGGCAATGACTAATATTAAATGTAAAAGAGCCAGACCAATGAATGATTGGATGTAATGAAATGTTTGTTTTGTACTGTGACATGTTAAGGTCTACAGAATATTTATATTGTATGTTGAATGTGTTAAAAATGAAATGATGTTGTTTGATAATAATACTTACTAAATAATTATGTTTATATTTTATATTAGATTTGTTTTTATACAGCACAATATAGTTACCAATGTTAGGGACGGTACTAAGTTGTCAGTATTGTATAAAATTGAAAGATACTGTTGTTCTAATTAATGTTTATAAACTGGATCAGGAGTGTGACCAGTGTTTCAAGTCTAACAAGTAGTTCTGACAATTATGTCATAAATTAATAAAGGGTTCCAGAACCAATTGATTAATGTAAAAACAAATAACCACCAGTAAATTGAAATTCATGTAATTAACTATGTAATCAATAATTAATTGTACAGTAGGTCAGGTAAAAAAGAAAATTAAGTTAAAAACCAAATAATGTTATAATGGTTGTAAATGAATCTATAGGCCTAAATTCCATATTAGTGAAAGGAAATTAATACCTTTTTAGTAAACCCAGTCCAACGAAACTCTAGTAAAACATTTACTGTTTAATAAGGAAGGTTAGGGGAGAATTTTATGTGATTCAATATTAATCCAAGCATGGAGTATTTTATTGGAAAGGAGTAGTAATATTCTATAATGCCGGCTCAAGGATATATAGAAAACCTGGTTGTTAAGGCAACTGATTTTTAGTAACTTGTTGATTTTGGATAGATGGTACTGATTGTTACAAGCTATTAGGTTGAAATGAACCGATATATTTAAAATATATGAATAAATATGGTAAATATTTACCTGTGCTACACCAGACGCCATATTAACTGAGTAGTTAGTGGGATCACCACTACATTTTGCCTTAACGTAATTCAATTGCCTACAACGCAAAGCATTACATTTCAGACTCGTGGGTGGCCGACTCATCAGTTTCCTACAGTATCCACCGCTGAGAGTGATTTTGGGTAGCCGGCTCGCCGCACATGCTTTAGTCTACGGCGCCTTCGGCGCCTCCGAGGTTACTAATAATAAACTCGCGGTGGGCTCAACGCAAAGCTTTAAACCGCCGTTTGGGCTCAACGCAATTTTGAACATGTAAGAATCATGTAAATTTTGTTTTGGAAACGCATCAACATGATTTCCAGTCAAATTCGGCTCACCGTCTACACAGTCAATATGGCGATCATTCACTTTTGCATGCATCCTTATGGGAGTATTTATTTTATTTTTTTTCTTCGTAAATAGCTTCGACCCCCGTTTAAAATTAATTGTCGCGTGTTTATATAACATAGAAGAATAAAAAAAAAAATATTTCACTTCAAGATTGTATGGTGTAGCACAGGTAAATATTTACCATAAATATAAAGAAAATATATATCCAAATTGAAAAAACATTTTTGCAAAACAATTATACTGGAATGTTAATGAATCATACAAATTAAATAACCCTATAAATTATCAATGAACACAATAAAAAAGAACTGAAAGCGTCTCACCTCATTCACTAAACAATTCCGCTGAATTTGGTATCAAACCAATTCATGCTATAAATTGAAGACCAATAAAGAGTTGAAGCCTGAATTAACGGAAATATTTGGAAATACAGAAGATTCGGTTGACGAAATAACCTTCATTGACAGCGGAAGCTGAGATCCTAATTCCAGTTCGTTGGGACCAAGAATTGTGAAGACGCAAAAGAAGACTCGAAGCACCAGAGTTCCCGTGGGATTATCATCATCCATTCATTGAAGACCAGAGCAGTTTTACTGGGTGAAGACGATATAACCTGCATTTTGATCGTAGTTGACAAACATTCACCGCCTAATGAAGCTTTCGCCGCTTGGGTAAAAAAACAAATTATTTTCATATCATTGTATTTTAAGTAAATAATTTTATTCTTTTTGTAAATTGAACAACCTTAATTATGCGTTTTACCTGGCCTTACTAATGGTTCAAAGAACTACACGAACCCTGGTATAAGAATTATTTGTCATTATTTTCAAAGTATATATGTTTTTCTTTTTAGAATTCGAATAATTAAGAATCGATACATGTTGGGATAGTCGATTGTATTGTCTTATTGTTTGTCTGAGACAACGTAACTGGTTAAATACCAGAGAAAAATAAATAAAGTACATTTGTTGTATGAGATAACGTTTTAATCATTGCAGAGAAAATACTATATGTAATTGGCGTAATAATTTATTAACAGATTGATACAAACACTCAGAATAACTAACCTATACGCACAATTATTTATAATAACAGCGCTCCAAGTTTGCAGCTGGTGAGACGGGAGATTGCTGAACTAACGGGTTTTGCCATACTAAATTTGAATGAAATTTTTATCGTTGAGGGACTAGGGTTGAGACAAAAACCACTTACATTCAGTAAATACTCCATATATATTGCTCATATTAAACAAACACTGAGAATTAAATTAAGTCTACAGAATACTACCATTATAAATTCAGGAATATAATTCTAAGTTTGTGGACTTAATAATCTGTGTTCTGAGGGTTTCACTGGTCACAACCGCAAGGTATATTAGTTAATAACATATTAATTAAACCAGGTAACAGCATTTTAATTGTTACGAATCGCCACCTACAACGTACTACTTGGCGTTTGTTACACCGGAGTCTCTTATAACTAATTACACTCATAGACAAGATCTCTTTATAATTTGACGTCTCCAGCTGGTATCATACATTATTACATACGTCCTCACATAATTAACAAGCAGTTCGTTACTAAATTGATTACAACAGTGGGGTTTGAATAAGACGGACATTTTCGCTAGCACCGGCACATATTAGTCTCTTTCTTTACAAATTGACGCTCGCAACGTGAGGCATCATCGTCGCATCTTAACACCTAATTATTTCTTTCTTTACAAAATTGGCGCCCAACGTGGGGCTTTAGTTAAGTAAAAACTCATATTATTTGTTACTTAACTTGAGCAGGCAACCAATAGAGGCACAGGAATGCATACGAGAGCTCTTACGAAAAGAATGGAGAAGGAACAAGAGACAGAAGAAGATAGGAGGGAAAAAGAAACAGAGGTAGGTACAGATACTGAAATGGATCAACAGACAGGTGGTACAGAAGAAATCGAAATAGTTATGGATACGGAGACGGAAATAGTGGAAGAAGATGCCCAAGGGGATCAACCGGATAAACACAACCAAAAAGAAAATATAAGTATACAGGAGATGTTAAGAATTATAATGGAAGGGAATAACAAGATCCAAGAAGATAATAGACAAACTAACGAAAAATTTAAGGAAACTAATGAGAGTTTAAGACAAATCAAAGAAGATAATAGACAAACTAATGAAAAAATATACAGTATCAAAGAAGATAATAGACAAACTAATGAAAAAATAGACAGTATCAAAGAAGATAATAGACAAACTAATGAAAAAATAGACAGTATTAAGGAAAGTACTAGTGAACTTTTAAGGCAAACCATAAATGAAAATAATGAACGATTGAAGGCCGATTTTAGACAAATCAATGAAAAGATAGACAGTATAAATGAAAATTCAGAAAAGCTGGAAAATAAAATAGACAGTATTAATGAGAACTCAAGAAAACAAAACGAAATTTTGAGCGAAAATTTAATCAAGCAAATGAATAAAAGGTTTGACAGGAATGAAGAGAGTTTGAGGCAGATTCTGGAGAATACCAAACGAATGGATGAGAAAATTGAAAACCATAATAAGGAGTTGCGGCAAATCATCAATGAACAAGGCCTAGCATTGAGGGAAGTCATCAATGGAAGTATTATAATTGTCAATGAAACACGGAGCAAAGGAGTTGATAGCTATGAAGTGGAGGTAAGACAGCAAATAAATGAAATTACGGTGGATCTGGAAAAGACAGATGAACCCATCATGCAACTCAGAGTAGAAGTAGAGACCAAAATTACTCAAATAGGAAACATACAAGCGAAGACCCAAGAAAAATTTGACAAGATACCAATTGATAGAACCGGAAGAATAGAACGGATTCATGATGAAATGAAGATAGTGAGAATAAGACAAATGTGTAAACGGAAATTAATAAATACACGGGAAGAATTGGAAATGATTAAAAGGGGATTGGTTCAACTGCATAATAGACCAATTACGGAAAACAGAGAAGTAAGGCAAGTGAGAAACTTTAAACGAACCACACTTGAATTCCCAGATGGACTAGAAGGACCAAAAAGGCCAAAACTAACTAAGGAGCATGGAGGACTTGTGGAATTTATGTATGAACCATCAGAAACATTAAGAGACAGTACAGAAGAATCAGTTCAAAGGACAATGATGAGCTTGACTATAAATGACAATTTTATAGTGACAAGAGGCAAGAACTGTACAATAATGAGATATGTCACAAGGACAGAAATAACTCTATACACTAGAGAGACCCGAACAACCAGTATAGAGGAAATAATGGACCACGGTTAAACAGATTCCAAACAGAATATAATGAAAAGGGATGGATTTTATGGATACAGGACCAAGCAACCCATTGTAAATAAAAAACCACAAAATTCTAAAAGTATGTAAGGACAACTTACTCATGTTATTTCGAACAATACAATTTAAAATGAAGAAACTAAAAAAACCCACAAAATTCTAAAAGTATGTAAGAACAACTTACTCATAATTATTCAGAAACAGTATGATTTAAAATAAAGAGAATAAATACCCCAAAATTCAAATAATGAAGTAAACTCAACTTACAAACAAGTATCTAAGAAAACAATTTATGAATTATATAAGAAAGAGAATTTTGAAGATAAAAAGAACAACCAAAGTCGAAAAATAAGTAAGAACACCTTACTATACAATTTAGAAGAAATTGATTTAAACTGATATGAAAGAAGAAAAATATTTTACACTAATTCAACCTAATAAAAATCATCAAAACCAGAAGACGAAATGAGTTTATCTGATATAATATAATAGCGAGAAATATAATTTTGAATGTAAAAGAAATAATAATGATTGTGCCAGAAGAATATAGCTACATAATGTAATGTATAGTACTGACCAAAATCTCATAACCAGCTGTATTGATCACAAAGGAATATGAGCCAATGAAGACAAGAGAATGAAGAAGCCAAAATGGAACCATCAAAAGGATCACAAGAAAAGAAAAAAAAACTAATGGTTAAGAATTATCCGTAAACAAAACCCAATTAATAAATGTCAATAAAATAGCCAAGTATTGGAGAGAAAAAGTGTATAATAGAAGGAAGAATTAATATGAAGAAATAATATGATCTGAGTTAAAGTACAGTGAATAATCCCTAGAATATGATTATTATTTATTATTTTATTGAAGGTCACATGATGACTACCTTACGAGGTTTATTAATGAAGATTGACTGTAGAATGTTCCAGCGATCATTTAACTGGGCAGAGATGATGTTCCTCTGATCCCAGAAAGTATGTAACGGACGACGGTAATTGGTTAGCCGATAGAGCACCACCGATTCGATTCCAGTTATAATGTTAGGGAGGTTTAGGAAAATTAAATATTAGAGGGAAAACTCACAAATAAAATAGAGAATTAAATAAAACCAGATCCAAAATGTATAATTAATGAAGAATGTCACAAGAATGATTATAGAAATAAGATTTAAACTTGGGAAATAATTGACTTTAAGAAGGAACGAAGAAATGATAATAAAATAACGAATAATTGGGAAATATAAAAGTACTATAAATAGGAAACCAATTGGCCAGATACAAATTAGAAGTTTATTTCTTGCTAAACTTTGTTTATACCAAAATAAACTTATTTCGAAGGGGGGGTGTTATGTAACGCAACATAGTTGAGGTTCCCCAACGTTACATAAAAGACTGAATGAAATATGGTCAAAGACCATACCCTGACTTAAGGTTGTTCGATAGTTCATATGTTTGAGAAGGACCTCAAGTAAAAAGGAGGCAATGACTAATATTAAATGTAAAAGAGCCAGACCAATGAATGATTGGATGTAATGAAATGTTTGTTTTGTACTGTGACATGTTAAGGTCTACAGAATATTTATATTGTATGTTGAATGTGTTAAAAATGAAATGATGTTGTTTGATAATAATACTTACTCAATAATTATGTTTATATTTTATATTAGATTTGTTTTTATACAGCACAATATAGTTACCAATGTTAGGCACGGTACTAAGTTGTCAGTATTGTATAAAATTGAAAGATACTGTTGTTCTAATTAATGTTTATAAACTGGATCAGGAGTGTGACCAGTGTTTCAAGTCTAACAAGTAGTTCTGACAATTATGTCATAAATTAATAAAGGGTTCCAGAACCAATTGATTAATGTAAAAACAAATAACCACCAGTAAATTGAAATTCATGTAATTAACTATGTAATCAATAATTAATTGTACAGTAGGTCAGGTAAAAAAGAAAATTAAGTTAAAAACCAAATAATGTTATAATGGTTGTAAATGAATCTATAGGCCTAAATTCCATATTAGTGAAAGGAAATTAATACCTTTTTAGTAAACCCAGTCCAACGAAACTCTAGTAAAACATTTACTGTTTAATAAGGAAGGTTAGGGGAGAATTTTATGTGATTCAATATTAATCCAAGCATGGAGTATTTTATTGGAAAGGAGTAGTAATATTCTATAATGCCGGCTCAAGGATATATAGAAAACCTGGTTGTTAAGGCAACTGATTTTTAGTAACTTGTTGATTTTGGATAGATGGTACTGATTGTTACAAGCTATTAGGTTGAAATGAACCGATATATTTAAAATATATGAATAAATATAAAGAAAATATATATCCAAATTGAAAAAACATTTTTGCAAAACAATTATACTGGAATGTTAATGAATCATACAAATTAAATAACCCTATAAATTATCAATGAACACAATAAAAAAGAACTGAAAGCGTCTCACCTCATTCACTAAACAATTCCGCTGAATTTGGTATCAAACCAATTCATGCTATAAATTGAAGACCAATAAAGAGTTGAAGCCTGAATTAACGGAAATATTTGGAAATACAGAAGATTCGGTTGACGAAATAACCTTCATTGACAGCGGAAGCTGAGATCCTAATTCCAGTTCGTTGGGACCAAGAATTGTGAAGACGCAAAAGAAGACTCGAAGCACCAGAGTTCCCGTGGGATTATCATCATCCATTCATTGAAGACCAGAGCAGTTTTACTGGGTGAAGACGATATAACCTACATTTTGATCGTAGTTGACAAACATTCACCGCCTAATGAAGCTTTCGCTGCTTGGGTAAAAAAACAAATTATTTTCATATCATTGTATTTTAAGTAAATAATTTTATTCTTTTTGTAAATTGAACAACCTTAATTATGCGTTTTACCTGGCCTTACTAATGGTTCAAAGAACTACACGAACCCTGGTATAAGAATTATTTGTCATTATTTTCAAAGTATATGTTTTTCTTTTTAGAATTCGAATAATTAAGAATCGATACGTGTTGGGATAGTCGATTGTATTGTCTTATTGTTTGTCTGAGACAACGTAACTGGTTAAATACCAGAGAAAAATAAATAAAGTACATTTGTTGTATGAGATAACGTTTTAATCATTGCAGAGAAAATACTATATGTAATTGGCGTAATAATTTATTAACAGATTGATACAAACACTCAGAATAACTAACCTATACGCACAATTATTTATAATAACAGCGCTCCAAGTTTGCAGCTGGTGAGACGGGAGATTGCTGAACTAACGGGTTTTGCCATACTAAATTTGAATGAAATTTTTATCGTTGAGGGACTAGGGTTGAGACAAAAACCACTTACATTCAGTAAATACTCCATATATATTGCTCATATTAAACAAACACTGAGAATTAAATTAAGTCTACAGAATACTACCATTATAAATTCAGGAATATAATTCTAAGTTTGTGGACTTAATAATCTGTGTTCTGAGGGTTTCACTGGTCACAACCGCAAGGTATATTAGTTAATAACATATTAATTAAACCAGGTAACAGCATTTTAATTGTTACGAATCGCCACCTACAACGTACTACTTGGCGTTTGTTACACCGGAGTCTCTTATAACTAATTACACTCATAGACAAGATCTCTTTATAATTTGACGTCTCCAGCTGGTATCATACATTATTACATACGTCCTCACATAATTAACAAGCAGTTCGTTACTAAATTGATTACAACAGTGGGGTTTGAATAAGACGGACATTTTCGCTAGCACCGGCACATATTAGTCTCTTTCTTTACAAATTGACGCTCGCAACGTGAGGCATCATCGTCGCATCTTAACACCTAATTATTTCTTTCTTTACAATATATATAAAAAATATGCATAAAATTAATGGCTTGTATAAGTTAATGATTGATCTCCATTAAGTAGTGCTCAAGTTTCCAAAGTTTTAATATTATGATGTCCGTAATTAAAACATCAGAGCAGGTTTAGTGTGTATGAGGGTTCACCGTGGACAAAATTTTCAACATTTCCTATTGAGCGTTGCTTAGAATAAATCTGCGAATCTACAGTGTACGTTTCACAGAACAAACACGCGGAAAAGAAGGAGCGCTCCGAAGTCACTCATTGACCCTCAGCATCTTGCAGAGGGTTCATTCCCTAAAGACGAAAAGTCTGTCTATGAATCGTTCCTCTGTAAACACGTGCAGTTACACTGCCCAGCGATCCACAGGAAGCAAATCGCTATCCACGCTGGACACTTTTTCGGCTTGCATGCGTTATGTTGGTATGGGTTCGGCACTTTCCATTTAAAAACCGTGCAAATGTAAGAAAATAAACATGAATGAGGCCAGAAATAACGCGAATTGTGTGTGTGTGTGTGTGTGTGTGTGTGTGTGTGTGTGTGTGTGTGTGTGTGTGTCTTCCCTGCCTTTTTATTGCGGTAGTGATAATAATAAAATGGAAACGTAAGCAGTACATAACTGAGATATGCTTGCCTGCCACGCACGATATATTTTCTCTTATACATGACTAGCAGAATACCCGTGCTTCGCTACGGAGTTTTACGTTGTACGTAATGAAAATGTTAGTTTAATTAATAAAGTTTAATTAAAGTAGGCTTCTTAAAAATAAATAGCTGTTGCCCACAACTTCGTTCGCGTGGTTTTCAATTTAATGCGATAATATATTTAGAATAGAATCTATTCTATTGGGTTGCCATAGTAACCAGATCTAATAGTTTTTTAAGACCGCAAAGGACCCCCCAGAGGATCGTATCGAAAAAAAAACCTGTCCTATGTTGGTTCTCCCGTTGCGTAAAATATTTGTGCCAAGTTTGGTTGAAATCGGTCCAATGGTTTAGGTGGAGACGTGGAAGACCCCAAAGGACCCCCCAAAGGATCGTATCGAAAAAAGCACTTGTCCTATGTTGGTTCTCCCTTTGCGTAAAATATTTGTGCCAAGTTTGGTTGAAATCGGTCCAGTGGTTTAGGAGGCGATGTGGAAGACCCCAAAGAACCCCCAAAAGGACCCCATTGAAAAAACACCTATCCTATGTTGGTTCTCCCGTTGCGTAAAATATTTGTGCCAAGTTTGGTTGAAATCGGTACAGTGGTTTAGGAGGAGATGTGGAAGAAACCTTCGCGGACGTGCGCACAACAACTCACCGAAGTTTCATCGCAATCGGATGAATGGTATAGGAACGCATACAGGACAAACAAAGAAACATTCATTTTTATATATAAGATGTAAACTATACCACTTACTTGACATAAACCGTGATAGCTAAGCTAATGTACAACATATATGTATTAATTATACACATAAATGTTCCTCGATAGACACTCTATCTATTGGCGAAAACTTGAATAAAATCCGTTCAGTACTTCCTGAGATTAGCGATTTCAAACACAGAGAGAAAACGGACCGACTTTACTTTATACTATGTACAGATTTACATTAAAATGAAAAAATTATAATTTTATTGCCTGGCAACAAAATTATTTTATTTTTAACAATTACCATTGTTTGAAAAAGTTTAAATGAATTTTCAAGTAATTCACTCTTGTTAAAACGTAAAAGGTTGCTGGTAAACTACCCCTTCCCATTAACCGATCTTCACCAAAATCAAAAGGCCTTGAGTCCTCTACAATTCAGTGACGTATGCAAAAAATTATTTGATTCCGTTTGAATTTGAGGCAGTTATCGTTTGCCATAGAAAATACGCTTGATAAAAAACGTTGCAGGTAAACTGCCCCTTCCCCTCAACCGATCTTCACCAAAAACAATAGGTCTTGAGTACTCTACAAATCACGGCTGTATGCAAAAAATTATTTGATTCTGTTTGAATTTGCGGCTGTTATCGTTTGCCATAGAAAATACCCTTGTTACAAAATGCTGCAGGTAAACTACCCCTTTCCCTTAACCGATCTTCACCAAAAACAATAGGTCTTGAGAACTCTACAATTTAGGGCTGTATGCAAATAATCTTTTGATTCTGTTTGAATTTGCGGCTGTTATCGTTTGCCATAGGAAATACCCTTGTTAAAACATAAAACGTTACAGGTAAACTACCCCTTTCCCTTAACCGATCTTCACCAAAAACAATACGTCTTGAGAACTCTACAATTCAGGGCTGTATGCGAAACATTATTTGATTCTGTTTGAATTTGCGGCTGTTATCGTTTGCCAAAAAAAAAATTTCCCTTGTTAAAAAAAAACTGTTGCAGGTAAACTACCCCTTTCCCTCAACCGATCTTCACCAAAAACAATAGGTTGTGAGTACTCTACAAATCAGGACTGTATGCAAAAAATTGTTTGATTCTGTTTGAATTTGCGGCAGTTATCGTTTGCCATAGAAAAAAATCTATAGACAGACAGATAGACAGACAGACAGACACACACACAGACAGACACACACACAGACACTTTTTGGAAAACGACTTTTTTTCATGTTTTGAGTGTAGTACAATCAGAATCTGCAATAATCTCGAACACGATTTTTTTTGCCATCACCTTATTTCCATTTCCTTAAGGAATATGGAAGTAAAAACCATAGAAATTCTTGATTACTAACAGTAACCAACTAACAAGATTGGAAATTAATTGTTAAAACGATTTGGAAGTGAACGTTTGAAAAAGTGTAATGCCTATAAAATTTTGAGAAATTAACGATTACCATTTGGAATAAGTAGTGCTAAATTAATAAAATTGACAAGTGATGTCCACTACATATCAGGACTCCTTCGAATAGAACCATTCACACCCGTAATTTGATGAAACTTTGATAAATCAACCTCCGAGATCCAGGCCTAGTCCACAGGACGTCGACATTTGGTGAGATCATTACCAAGTAAAAATTTAACTAAATTACATATCAACTATAACTTCATAACACTAGAACCAGCACCATATCTTTAAACACTTCAGGAAAAGAGGTGAAAACCAACTTTATTATTTTTGTTAACCAAAAAACCAGCAGACCGGATTCCTGTGAATTTCTTGCCGCCATTAAATAAATTTTGTGTTTTCAGTGAAGACGTAATCTGCTATCTAGCGGTGAACCAAGCAACTGCATAACATAAATAATACAAATTATAAAACTGTATTTTTGTAAAGCTTGGTATTAAAATATTCATTTCTGACCTTCTCATAGTACAAAGAACTCTACAATAACCCTGGGAAATTTATAAATTGTTTCTTTATTGTTATTGAAATAAAAAATAAAAATACTTGTTATACATTATATGTTTAAAAATAAGATCGAACTAGTGCTGTTTTGCCAGTAAGAATCGATTATCCCTTTCTGTTTTGGGAGAAGATAAAACAAAAATTTGCTAAATAAATCCAATGAATACTTTGTTGTTTGAATAAAATGTGTATTATTTTCAGTACTTAACTAACACTTAACCATCTATTTTCAGTAGATGGTAGTTGGTTACAGATTGTCTGGAGACAGAGAAGAGAACAGACAACCAGAAAATATTACATACCATTCGGGGTTAATTTAACGTCAAATGTGTTTATAAATGTCACAATCAGCTGGTCTCATGAGCAGAGAAATTTAAATTAATTAATCGTATGCTAAGAGAGTAATTCTCTTTGCACTCTCTCTCCTAACTACGGTCAAACTACAGTATTGATTTCACTCAAATAAAATCTAAGGGAAATATTGGCATAATCACACACACTCGATTTTTGGAAACATTGAACATAAATTATAACAAATTCTGTGACTCTCATTAAAGCAAGATTTTCGAAGGGCTAATAAAATATAGATTTAATTAAGTAAACTACTATAAATACTCTGAGATAAGACCCGCGAGACGTTGCAGTATTAATAAATTTAATAAAGTGAACGAAGAGGATGAATCAACAAGATAATTTTAATATTTTATTAAAATGTTCTTAATATCACTATAATATTGACGACTCGGAACACTAAGTTTTTTATAAGTAAAAACGTAAAGTTTTACCTTACAGCCTAAACCGGCTTTCACCTATAGAAGGCTTCATCAGAGGCTGTCGTTAGTAGCGCTGCTCGTCTTGTTGTTGGCGAGGAGATAGTGTTTCGAAAGATTGAAGCTGTGTGTGTGTGGTGAGATGTGTTCGAATAATGCGTGCGATTTGAATTGTGTCTGTTCGTTTAGGATGTCGTTTTTATTTGTTTTTGTGTGTTTGTATATTTCTAATTGTTCTAGAGTGTCTAGTTTTCGGCCTTTTGTGTGTACGTGTAGTATGTTCATGTTATTGTCGATGTTTAGGCTGTAAGGTAAAACTTTACGTTTTTACTTATAAAAAACTTAGTGTTCCGAGTCGTCAATATTATAGTGATATTTAGTTAAGTAACGGACACGTCATGGACAACGAAATCCAAGAAAATGTTCTTATTAATATATATAAACTTTCACGTATGAACTTACTATTCGTTGTCACTTCCCCAAACGTTTCAAGGTGATGTTCCTCTTCCTCAGTGGGAGTAATACTGATTGTCAATTACAGAATAACCGTTATGGACTTAAGTGTGTGTGGTGGGGGTTGATGGTGGGAAGGGATTGGCGCTGAGGTTCAAATTGTGTGTTTGTATCAGTGTATCGAATAGTGTATGTGATTTATAATGTAATTGTTCATTTAATATGTTGTTTGGTTGTAGTTTGTGATATCTGTATATTTCAAATTGTTCAGCTGTGTTTAGTTTTCTACTTTTAGGTAAGTAGTGTAATATTTCCATGTTGTGTTCTATATTTGTGTAACTGTGGTTTTCGTTATGTAAATAGGAAATGTGTGGCAAATGTGGAATGTATGTAATTTGTGGTGAGGGCTTTTAAATGTTCCGAAAATCTGGAAGAAAAAGATCTTCCCGTCTGGCCGATGTAGAATTGGTGACAATCATTACAATTTAATTTATAAACCCCTGCGTTGCTGTATGTGTCAGTGTCTTTGTTAGTATTATTTATGTGTTTTCTAATGGTGTTGTTGGTTCTGTAGGCTATTTTATAATTGTGTTTCCTAAATGTGTTTGCAATTTTGTGTGTATTGGAATTGTAGTATGTAAGTGTTATGTATTTGCTGGGTTGTGTGCTGTTGGTCTGATGTGTTTTATTTTTTGTGTTTAGGATTTGTTTGTGTAGTTTATTTATTAATTCGGGGTTGTATCCATTTTTGACTGCTATATATTTGATTGTATTTAATTCATCTTGGTAGTCATGTGTGTTTAGGGGTATTGAATGAATCAATATTGAATCAGTTGAATGAATCTTAGGGGTAGTGAACGAAGAGGATGAATCAACAAGATAATTAAAATTTTCTGTTGACATGTTAGTGTTTATGCCTAAATGAATCCGATAACAGTAGGCCTATGATCTGTATTGTTACTCTATAAAATGAATGTGTTTCTTCTTCATTAAACAGTCTTTTTAAAACTTCATGGAGCATTTATAAAAAATTAGTGTTCCTAGTCAGTAGTGATATATTTATAATCGGTGGACAACAAAATCCAGGAATTCAAATTACATTAAGGTACTACATGATATTGAAATTTTTATTATTAAATATAATAATATAATAAATGTTAAAATATGATTACGTTAAGGTAATATTTATTATTAAGAAAAATCATAAGAAAAATCGCTGCATGTGCCAACCAACTAAATTTCTTATAAAACCGCCAATATCTTGAAAACGAAAAAGCCGATTTTATTGAAACAAAAGCAAAATAAAAATTGGAATTTTCTATAATTTTCACTCGCTGACACCATATAGCTATCTCTCATAAAACGAAAGTTTGTCGCATGCCGAAAATTTCACTACATGAAAATTAAAAAAGAAACTTCATGACGTGGAACCGTCTGAAGACTCTGTTTTTGAACATTGTTAAAACTATTGGTTAAAATTTATGCCTAAAACCATCTTCAAACTTCAAGAAACACGGTGATGAAAGAATTTTAAAAATCAGATGCTGTTACTGAAGTTATGTCGAGCAATGATACACATCACATTCTCTCGCGGTCTCCGTCCCACCATGTGGCTCGGTTATCGCCCCACCATGCCGCCAGATTACAGGCTCCGCAACACCTACGGCTCATACACAGACGCAAGTTACGGGCTCAAGCGGTGCGAGGTGTGTATGTACGCGCGGGCGATACATGCGTGTGCGCACATGAATGCGTGCTGGAATCAATGCAAGCCATGCGCACTTGCATTGACCCAACAAGCCAACTGCGCGCCAGCATGTGTCCACCAAACGTGTGTGTGTGAGTGTGATGCCCCGTGTCTTGATGGTAGCAATCAAATCAGCAAAAAAAACCTGTATACCTCGAGTATTTCACAATGGGTAAACATTCCACGAGATGGATTTATTTGCAGAGACACCAACGGAATGGAATACAATGAATGGAATACGTCTGTAATTCTCTAATCGTTGACAATTTGAATTAAAATAAATAAATTCATTAGTTTCGTTCAATTGCTTAGAAACAGACAAGTTATTGTTAACAATTATAACAATTAAAATTTAATATAAAATTTTTTAAAGTACGTACTAGTCAAAAATTTGTGTTAAATACTCTCATTTTGAAGAAAACAAGAGGTAAAATTTATTTATCTAAAATTCATTAGATTTCAGAATTCACCTTATCTAAAAGAATTTAGATTCTAAAATTCTACTTTCTGTTAGATAATCTAAAGTACTAGAACGTCTTTCCTTGCACAAGGTCAAGTCCACCTCAGTTGTATCACCACCTCCCAATTACTTTTTCACATCAACTTGAAGATTATAAAAGTAATCAATAGAGTAGCCTAATTATTGTCTATTCTATTAAGTCATTTAAATACTACATCACCCTGCAGGCACAGTACAATATCAGTAGTCAGTACTGTGAACTGAAAAATGCAATAGACAAACAATATTAATTACCTGCTGCAATTAAAAATAATGTTAATATAATTTAATGATTAAAATAAAATCATCTATGATTTTTAATTATTAAATTATTAATGATTGAGTTTTTTAGTGCTAAATATTTTATGCCATTTTTTCTGCAACGGAAATATTAATTAATTTTTTTTAAAAAGCTTAATTTATGAATTTATTTAACATGATTTTAATTATATCAACAGCCAAAGCAGCTTGCTCAATAAAACAAAAAAAGGAAACAAATTTTTAACTTTTAATCAGTTAATATGATTTGAACTTTAACCTTAATCAGTTACTTTTTGCACGTATTAACATTAATTTTAACTCAGTTAACTTTGGGGGACACTAACTTTAACTTCAATCAGTTAAAAATTTTTATTAACTTTCTCTAGTCTGCTGAGTACAGTCTGTCTCAGTACTGGGATGAATTGATGAACAGCTGCCAAACACTATTGACACTGATGGTGAGGCCAAAACCTCTGTCACAATCGACAATAGTCGACATGGCCAAACAGCCCAGCTATGAGTAATAATCATTTTAACGAGTTGTTAGGCCTCTATTACACTATGCAACTGATTGCATGTAACTGATTTCAGGCCTACATGAAACTAGTTGCACGGTAGTAAAAACAGGCTGCAACTGCTCTGCAATCAGTTGCAGAGTAAACATGGCGTCTATATTACTATTATAAAGAGGTAAAATTTGTTTGTATCATTGTCTGGGCTAACCTCAGAAACTAATGATCCAGTAAAAAATTTCTTTCACCACTGTGTTCCTTGAAGTTTAAGGATGGTTTTATACATAAATTTGAACTAACAACTTTTTATTTTCAAGAACGGAGATTTAAAACGGTCCCATGTTAAGAAATTTTTGTTAATTTGCATGTAGTGAAAGTTTTGGCATGCGATAAACTTTCATTCTGTACGGTGCCAGCGAGTGAAATTTAGAAAAAATTACTAACCGGAATTTTATTTTGGGGTTTGTTTTAATGAAATCCCCCTTTTCGTTTTTGAGATATTGGCGGTTTTGTCGGTCCCCTGTCACGAAATTTCTTCGTTGTCTACAGAATGCACATGCAGGTGAATTGTATGCAATCGGTTGCTTAGTGTAGTATGCTACATTTGAATTAATGCCCCACAATGAGTGCGTGAAACTTAAAGTTGCACGTGCAGTTATAAGGCTTGCAACTGTCTTGCAATTGATTCCAGACCGTGTAACCAATTGCAGTAAGAGTAATACACTACATTTAAACCAGTGCCCCACAACTTATTTTGCAATCGGTTGTGTAGTGTAATAAAGGCCTTAGTGTTAGGAACAATTTTTTTCTACTTTCACCAGGAATGAAGATGAATTTACAAAACCGTGCTACATTAAACTAGGACTATGCTAATTACTGGCGTAGCACTAAGACAGACCAACATTACGCTGTTCAAAGTAAGCTATTGTAATAAACTGTGTTTTACATTTGTTGTAGGTATGCAACTTGATACAGAAGCTTCAGTGGCAGAGGACGTCCAACTGATGTTCCAACCTATCACGTATGTTCTAAAGAATTACGACATTCTTGTTGTTATTAAAAAACTGGGGCCAATGTTTGAACTGGAATTTGATAGTGGCTATGGTGAAATCATAAGATACGATACAACTATTTTTGAGAAAAAGAATCCTGACCAATATTGTTTACAAAATAATGTAGCAACTTACGATATGTGTAAAACTTTGCCTTCAGGTAAATCAGAATATTGCTGTTTTTACAGACTATTTTTATATGTTTATAAATAAAAATTCAAAAGTTAAAGGTGATAAAATAATGAGTAACATCATATTAAGAATTAATACACATAAACAGATATGGCACTATCATCATCATAATCACCATAAAAAGCAGCACTCATCTGCACATTGCTGAACAAATGCTCCAAAGTTATTCTGCAATGCTTTGTCACTTGAGTGATCTGGTACAGTTATTCTACAGATCGTCCTTCCATATAGGAATAAAAGGCATCTCCATGGCCTCTTTTATGTTCCCTTCTTCCCACCCACAATATACAATATACAGTCTTTGTGACTCTTTGTCATCTACTTGCCAAGCCAATTGTTCTGGCTATGTCCATATATTTATCTTAATCACTAAAAATGATATTATCTGTTCTTGTAAAGCTTCGTTTCCTTGCATCACCTTGCTATTGCCAGCATACTCTTCCCATGTTTGATTATCAGACTGCAGTTTTTGGAGTTCCACATCTCTGATCCCTAAACGATTAAAGAAGATCCCTGATTAAGAACTTTTCTTTCTCAAAGATAATGGCAGTCTGGTATTCTTTACACTACTTCTTCATTTTTCATCATTCTAAATCAAAGATGAAAAATGACATCACCCTAATCATATCCAATTGGAACTTCTGAAATTATGTCCCATTATATTTTATTATTTTTACCCAAATATTTTAATTTATTGATAGCTGTTGAGTTCTTAATTTTTCCTGCTCAGATAGTCCAGCCTTATTAAACATTTTAAAATATTATATGTGCCTATTCCATTTTTGTTTTTAGACCAGTGTATAATAATAGGAAATGGTGTAGCCTAATATTTACAATGGTAATTACTAATTCACAGGAGAAAACGCTTTACTTAGATAGATTATAAAACAATGTGAGATAAAATTGTCAGAAATTAAGGGGACAGAATGGATAATGGTCTGAGGAAATTGGTCAGCAAGACCTGTTAAACACACAGAATTAATAGAAAAAAATCACAGAGGATGCTAAAATGTGAGAAATTCATTTAATGTTTACTTCATAATTATCTTATTGCCATTTAATTTAAAATCCTACCAAATTATTTTGAGCAGTACAGAAGTTACAGAGTATAATTTATTTTAAAATGGTCACCATCAATGGACATTATCTACACTATGAAATTTTATAATTTCATGACTGTATGTTGATGGGCTATATTTGTTTAGTTTCATGTTAAACTTGTGGTTTTGCTCAAAATAATAGCAGTGTGAACAATCTTCATCAAATGTGCTCACTTAATAATGTCTATTTTTTTTTTGTACTCTATGCCTTAATTATACCATACATGCAGGGGTGGATTTACCATTTTGCTGTCCATAGGCAGTATAAATTTGCCACCCTCTCACAAATCTTCCGGGGGGGGGGGTGGATTTATGGGTTTAATTCAATCCTTCATATATTTTTGATTACCCTAAAATTTGTTTTTATATTTTTTCTTAATACATTTCTATAGAACAATTTACATAATGTACTAGGAAGAGTACAGGAAGACATTACTGTAGCCGTGTTTATTCCAAAACATTTTAACTAAAGTCTGAATCAAAGTACACCATGCCAAAAATTTATGCGGTGCCGGTCAGAGTTAGGTAAGAAATTATGCTACACTCATAGTCTATGACTTTTATAGTCATGAAATTGTCATGCCTCTTTTATAGTGGCATCTATAAAGTCAGTTACGTCAAATTACAGAGTTGGTAAAGGATGTTCAAAATCTGAATGTAAACAAAGTTAAATAGTTAATTAGTACAATGGAAGAATCGCATAGTTAATGCATGTAAATGTGTTCTCTTTATGTAATAGGCCTAGTTACTAAACAATATATACTTTTAAAAGGTTCTTATCATATCGGAACGAAATGGAGCAGCATTTGAAACATCTCTTTAGTATAAAACTAACATAACGGCCATCAAATTTCACCTTTCTAAAATTTTCCGCCCCTCAAATTTTGCCACCCATAGGCAATTGCCTACTTTGTCTATGCATAAATCCGCCACTGTATACACGTCTGTAATTGACTGAACAATAGCATAAGATACATTATAATTATATGTAAGATAGTTGTAATATGGTCCTTCTGTCATCTAATGCAGTTATTCCTTTTACAATGCTAATAGTTACTTAATTTAGCCATAAGAGGATATCGTTACTGTAATCTACAGTGAGTCCTATGCCTGAAGTTTTATAATTGTGTAACTTTTGTTACAGATCAAAGGAATCTTTTGGTTGTGCAGCTTTCATATCCTCATTCTGTTGGCAGTTGCGACGGAAATCAGTTTCATTTTACAATCACCATAACGGATCGTTATTCAAAACAGTTACAGTTCACACAGGTTTATCCGTTATATTTAAAGCAACAGTGCCCCGCCCCTGATTGTTTCCCAACAATTAGAATAGAGAATTGGTACTGTTGTTTGTATTATTTGTTTTTTTTTTTTATAAAATTACATGGAACTAGCATTATTATTAAGTATGGGATTTCATGGTAGTCGCTTTAACTTGGAAAATTATGTATTAAATATTAATTGGTTTATATTTTAACTATCTAGTATACGTAAGTGAATGGGGGACAGAGAGAGTGAATGAGAAAGAAAGAGTGTGGAGAGAGAAGAGGGAGAGAGAGAGAGAGAGAGAGAGAGAGAGAGAGAGAGAGAGAGAGAGAGAGAGAGAGAGAGATTGTTGGATTTCGTTGTCCATGACGTCTCCGTTTCTTAACTAAATATAATTATTTCACTACCGACTTGGAACACAAAGTATTTTTATGGGTAATAACATAAAAGTTTTACCTTATAGCCCGAACCAGTTTTCACTTTTAAAAAGCTTCTTCAGATGCTGCCGCTTGGTGCACTGTCCGTCTTGTTGTTGGCGATGGTATCGGCTTTTGAAAGATCGATATTGTGTGTGTGGGGTGTGTGATATTTCGAATAATGCGTGTGATTTGAATTGTGTCTGTTCGTTTAGGATGTCGTTTGTATGTGTTTTCGTGTGTTTGTATATTTCCAATTGTTTTTACTTTTACGTTTTTTCCCATAAAACATTGTCGATGTTTTTGTATGTGTGGTTTGCTTCAACAAGGTGGTTTGCAAAGGTGGATTCTGTAGTGGAATGTAATGCCTTTGTGTGTTCAATGTATCTTAGGCCAGAGAGGACGTAGCTTCAAACAAACATACATTGAACACACCAAGGCACTACAGTCCACTACAGAATCCACCTTTGCAAACCACCTCGTGGAAGCAAACCACACATACAAAAACATCGACAATAACATGGTCATTCTACACGTACACACAAAAGGCCGAAAACTAGACACTCTAGAACAATTGGAAATATACAAACATACGAAAACACATAAAAACGACTTCCTAAATGAACAGACACAATTCAAATCACACGCATTATTCGAACATATCATACCCCACACACACAATATCGATCTTTCAAAAGTCGATCTTTCACTGTCGCCAACAACAAAATGGACAGTGCTCCCAGCGGCAGCCTCTGAAGAAGCTTTTTAAAAGCAAAAACCGGTTCAGGCTATAAGGTAAAACTTTTACGTATTTACCCGTAAAAAACTTTGTGTTCCGAGTCGGTAATGAAATAATTATATTTAGAAAAATTGTGTTTTATGATATATCACAGCTTTAGCAAAAATTGTCTAAACCAAATGATTAAAAATTACTCTAAAGGTTATTTGAATGTTAAAAACACATAGTAAAAAATATTGTTTAAAAAACAATAAGAATACAAAGCAGATGTTTATAAATGGTAGTGGGCATATATAAAGTTATGAAGGTTATTTGAAAATTACCAACACTAGAATATACATAGTGTCAATTCTTGATTATCCAAGACATTAGACAGGATGAGATCCATAATTAATCCAGAACCACAGATAGTTTATCTGACATCATGTATTGGATATTCAAAAATTTGTCACAAAAGAACAATAAATATGTATTAATACACATATTGTAGTACTTACATTGACTCATGAAAATATTACTTATTGGAGAACATTCATTCTTATACAAAATCTTTCCAAGAGTTTGAGTAATAATAGATAAAATAATATATTGTTACGACGGTCTACTTGATCATCATAGGTACAGTGGAAACAAAATACGAGACACCAGTTAAGTCACTAATCACCAGCTTTAACTTTCACAGTTAAACAGTTCGTAATTAACAACACCGTCTCTTACAACAAATCAAATAAAAATTGTTCACACGCAAATAAATGTCAAACTAATATTAAAACACAATAATTTTATTACATTATACCGCCTGATTATAAAACACAACACTTCACTAATAACCACTTGAACGCACACAGTAATATCGCTACTATAACTCTCGAACCGCACTGTCAATATATCGCACTAATACTGAAACTGAACATCGTTGAGTACTGGTATTTATATCTCCCCAAATTACTAGATTAATCCATAATGCGCGATAGCGCCAGTATAGTTGCAACATAATTACTTGCGGCCTTGACACAGTCCGTGCGCCCGCGCGAAGTCTGGCACAATCTAGAAAATGCGTCAACAAGCACGTACATCACTCACATTGCATTCCAGATCCCTCTGGAACATTCGATAAACATGTAGATTGTTCTGTGATGTCGTAACACTACCCCCTCCTTAAGCCTGTTTGTCCCGAACTGGCAAACCATCTCTGAAGTAATACTTGACCAGGCGATCTAGGTGGACGTCCTTGCGAAAGTTAGTTCTCCGGTTCTTAGAATTCAGTCTCGTGTGATCCGAATATCAAGTTCCCAGGAATATGAGTCTTCCGTGCAACCGCTAGTTTTGCTGGAATCACTCCCGTTGCGTCATGTATTGATGACCTAAACACCACTGGCTGATCCAAGTCTGTTTGGTTCTCGTCAACAACCTCTTGCATAACTTCATCTTCAGCAACTTTTCCCGCGGGCGCTTCTATTAACTCACTAACAAACAAAGGGGTTTCCTTGACACCCATAGATGGCTTTCCAGTCACTTCCTTTGCCGTTACACTTATTTGTATTTCCTCTGCTAGTTCTTCCTCCATTTCTGCTTGCAATAGGGAGGGTTCCTCTTGCCCAGACCGGTTGACGTTTTCTTCGTCTAATGCCACTCGCTTAATCGAATAGTTGGTAGACCCTGTCATTTTAGCCATGCAAAGCTTTATCTTCTCTTGGCCAACCTTCAGGACATTCTCTCTTAAGTCCACAATGAATCCATAGGCATTCATAATGTCCGTGCCAAGAATCACTTTATCGACAATGTCTGCAACGAGCATTTGGTGGCTAAACTCGTGAAGACCTAGGCGTACACGTACGTCTGCCTTTCCTACCACCTTGACGGGGCTTCCAGTCACAGTCTGTATTGTACTAGAGCTAATTAGAGGCTGGCGGTTGCTGACTAAGTCAGGGCACACAATGGACACTGTTGCCCCCATGTCAACTGTAAATTATGTTGGTTTACCTTCTGCAAATCCATTAACAATCAAGTTTCCACTGGTCTTATGTAGCGTGGAAACTGTGTGCTGTTCTGGGGCTTTACTTCTCCAATTGATGTGATTACTCTCTTCCCTCGGTATTTTCTTCTCCCAACAGTCTACCTGTAGATGACCATGTTTTCCACAGTTGTAAAATTTCGGTCTTCTGTCTTTTTCAAATCATTGCGACTCTCTTGAACTTTTGAATTGTTTGTCCGACAACATTGTTTTTCTGCACCCATCGAATGGCACAAACCCATTAATGTAGCGGGACGCTGACTTGGCAGCTTCAAACTCTAGGGCATGAACAAGAGCTTCTGCTATTTCGGTATCTTGCCATTCGTAACACTTGCTGAAGTTCACAATTTCCGATGCCATCAAAATGAACTGTCCCTACTGCAGGCAAAGTGACTTTCTCTATTAACTTATTTTCTGCGTCTTTTTCTGTCTTTATCATTGGTACAGTCTGTTCACAAAGTTGTTTTGGTTGTAACTTCAGGCACTGCTCTCTTATGTTTGCCATTGAGATTTCTACTGCAGATATTTTATTTGACATGGTTTCTTCTATGTCAGATATTTTTGTGGACATCGATTCTTCAACACTCGAAACAGATTTCTCTACTTCAGCTATTTTTAATATCATTGATTCTTGTACCTCCGATATTTTAGTAACTTGTTTATTAAGCTCACCTCTTAGGAGACCCAACTCTGCAGCGGTTTGTTTTTGTGTCTGCTTTTGCTCCTGTATTAACTCCTTGATGTCTTCTGTTTCACACTTCCGTTCTTCTTTTTGTCTTTCTTCTGTTTCTAGAATTAATGCTTTCTGACGTTCCTTTGCCTCTTCTCTTTCCTGCCTGCGTTTTTCATCCTGTCATTTTTCTGCTTCTTCCGCATCATGTCTGTGTTTCTCATCCTGTCGTTTTTCTCCTTCTTCCGCCTCCTGTCTGCATTTCTCATCCTGTCGTTTTTCTGCTTCTTCCTGTGTCTGCCGCAGCAGTGTTTGTAAAACTTCCATCATCTGAATGGGATCCATGTTTACCGATTAATTAAGAATCACACTTGTCTTGTACAAACTGTCCACTGTTTCCACTGTTAACCGTTTATCCCACTTCTGACACCACTGTTACAATGGTCTACTCGATCGTCATAGGTACAGTGGAAACAAAATAAGTACAAGACACCAATTACGTCACTAATCACCATAACCACCACTAATTAACAACACCGTCTCTTACAACTTATCAAATAAAAATTGTTCACACACAAATAAATGTCAAACTAATATTAAAAAACAATAATTGTATTACAATATACCACCTGATTATAAAACACAACACTTCACTAATAACCACTTGAACGCACACAGTATTATCGCTACTATAACTCTCGAACTGCACTGTCAATATATCGCACCAATACTGAAACTGAACATTGTTGAGTACTGGTATTTATATCTCCCCAAATTACTAGATTATTCCATAATTCGCGATAGCGCCAGTATAGTTGCGATGTAATTATTTGCGGCCTTGACACAGTCCGTGCACCCGCGCGAAGTCTGGCACAAACTAGAAAATGCATCAACAAGCACGTACGCCACTCACGTTGCATTCCGGATCCCTCTGGAACATTCGATAAACACGTAGATTGTTCTGTGATGTCATAACAATATCTATTCAGTGTATTCTATGTAATGTATTGAATTTAAATTCAACTTACATTGTGTAAGTAAATTGAATTAACTTAAACATAATTACAGTTAGTAGGTAGGCTACAGTAGGACTATATTATAGTGTTAACAGAGATAACTTATAAACAATTTTTAAAGGTAAACTATAATATAATTTACTTTTTATTTCTATTTCTACTTTTTTTAAATGATGAGTGCAGTTTAGTCAAAATTAGTTCCTACATCTAAAAGAAGCCTGTCCCCCTCCTCCTGATACTTGATCAAATTCATGCTGAAAATTAGCACTGTTTCAAAAATATGTCCATATTAAATGATACTGCATAGTGGTTTTTCACTATATATGTGAACCTTGTTATTTATTTTAATATTCTTTCATTTTTTTTTCCGTAGAGCCATTGTTGATTACGTTTGGTTCAACTGGTTCATCCCTTCTTCTCCTCTCTCTTCCTCCTCTCCCACATCTCCTTCATTCTTTATCAATGTCTCTCGCTCCTTTCATCAGTCCAGATGGCACCTGTCTTTTCTTGGGTTTTTCCTGAAAACCTTGAGGATTTTTTAATTTCTATTTGAGTGGCAAGCATTCTTCAATGTCTTCTCGAGTAATCTGGAGTTCTTCTATGTCATGTGTTTCTTGTCATTCTATGAACCATGTATTGGGCATTTTGAGCTTTTTGAAATACTTAAAAAGCTTCCCTGTTAGTCTGTCAGGATTCATTCTTTGAACATGTCTGTAGAAAGTAATTCTTCTTTTTCTAATTATGTCTGTGATTTTCTATTCATTTATAGGATGTTAAAATCATCCTATATAATGTTTAACTTGTTCTGAATTTCTACAGTTATTCCAAAAACCAAATAATCCACAGTTAAAAGGGAGTTGACTGTTTGAATTCTGTAGTAAATACAATGTTTAAGAATGCGTTACAAAACCATAAAATATTAGTTATTAATTTCCTACCGACTCGGAACACAATGTTTTTTATGGGTAAAAACATAAAAGTTTTACCTTAATCCCTGAACCAGTTTTTGCTTTTAAAAAGCTTCGTCAGAGGCTGCCGCTGGGAGCACTGTCCGTCTTGTTGTTGGCGACGGTATCGACTTTTGAAAGATCAATATTGTGTGTGTGGGGTGTGATATGTTCGAATAATGCGTGTGATTTGAATTGTGTCTGTTCATTTAGTATGTCGTTTTTATGTGTTTTCATGTGTTTGTATATTTCCAATTGTTCTAGAGTATCTAGTTTTCGGCCTTTTGTGTGTATGTGTAGAATGTCCATGTTATTGTCGATGTTTTTACTTTTACGTTTTTTCCCATAAATAACTTTGTGTTCTGAGTCGGCAGTAAATTAATTATATTTAGTTAAGTAACAGACACATCATGGACAACAAAATCCAAGAATTATTAATTTCATAAATCTAAGAATTACTAAACCCACAAATTTTATTGTACTCTTTTTATCACTTTGTAACCCTAATTATCACTTTGTAGCCCGTTTCTTTTTGTTCACAACTCATTTTATTTTCATGTTTCTCTTTTCCAGAAATAGTAACAAAACATAAACCTATAAAACTATGAAAAGACTCAGAGAATCTCTCTACACAAAACTACTTTATTTTGATTCGTCTTTTTGTATTATAATAGTAATTATGATAATAACTTTAAATTTTAATTTTGTCTTTCATATATTAAAATGAAGGGTAGTTTTGTAATTATTTTTCTTGGTTGTAATGGTAACAGTGGCCAGCAAAAGTTTAGTGTTGGCCATGCACTGCTTCTTGTACATTGAACAGGTCACAGAGTCAGCCTATTCTGTTTACCTCTTGTATGCTGATTGTGGCATGAAAACGGCCATTACCATTACAGTACAGCCTCTGTAATCCGGCACTGTGGTAGTCCAGCGTTTTCAGGCGGGTGCTGGCGAGCATGGAGGGGGAAACAAGTTGCTGACCATAGGCGTAAGATGGATCCCTTGCTGTGTACAGTGCTGTTTAATTGTAGTTTGTTTTTTCTTGGTGTAATTATTTGCCGTGTTTACATAATTTAAGATCGTGAGTGCAAAATGTCGTCACATGCTGAACTGCATGAGTTGCAAGGTACAATAGCTAAGAAACTAGTAGACAAAACAGATGATTTGACAACAGACAATGTAAAGAAGTGGCTGGTGGGTGACGAAGATAAAAAAAAAACAGTTTATGGCAGACGATGAAATAGTCGATGTGATGACCAGTAAAGAGGAGGAGGAGGAAGAGAAGACGCAGCAACATCTTGTGGATGCCTTCACAACATCTATTAAATGGGCAGAAGAATATGGCATGTCTGCTTGTGAAATTCTTGTGTTAAAAAAACTGCAAGAAAAAGCATTAAAAGTGTTATTTCAAGCCAAGAAACATAAGAAAATTGACAGCTTTTTCACTCCAATGGAATAGTACTGTATATTACTCTGTGAGATTCATTTTTTCCTACGGTTGACTAAATTGTAAACAAAACTAATTTGAATAATTTAAAAAAATAGAAGATAATTTACTATATTTTTAATCTGATGAAAAAATCAGGTGTAATTTTTTTCATGTTTTACCATTATGTACAATATACTACAACAATACATATTTGTTGTATTTAAATTTGTGGAGCCCCACTTTCTTGGGACGCCATTTTTATACAACGATACATATACAAAAATTTGATATAATGTAATTTATGTGGCCCCACACTTTTTGGAGACAATTTACAACAATACAAATTGATGTATTTATTTATATATTGTGTATTGAATTCATAGGTAGGTGTAATTGTAATAAGAAGATGATACGTTATTTACGTTTAAAATCATTCCATTATTTATTTATTTAAACAACATCTATCATTTCAGATATTGAACAATAACTCATTATTAAATCGTTTGTACGAAGTTTTCGTACATAACTTATTGCTAACAAATTACATACATACGTTATATACAACTCTTATTATCTAATTGTAATTACTTTAAAATGTTTATTTTGCTCTCGGCTTACTCATGGTGTGTTCATATTTTTGCAATTGCTGATTGATTAGCTTCAAAAAAATGAATTTTTTTATCTTCTACTGACATAGCCTCCTGCGCCAATGGTTGAATCGAGAAGAAGAAACTTTATTAGCGCGGCCTGGTCGTGCAAAAATTCCTGTCTGAACACTTTTCAACTTGTCGATTCTGTCGAGGCATCACTCCCCCATTCTGGTTCAATTCACTATTTTCGCCTAATTTTCCGAATTACGAAGTTTGTTTCACCTCACTCGATGTTCAATCGATCACTAACTTTTATGTGATTACTATACGTAAATTGCACTTCTTTATGGTATTCAGAAAAAGAGTTATTCATTTTTATTATTTATTTTATTTATTTGGCCAATGCACAGTATCATTACTGTCTGTACTGTTGCAATACGCTACTTTTTGTCATTTAAATACATTTTTTTTAATAACCATCCATTAGTCCGGCATTTTCACTCTGATATCTGCCTGATTAGTGAGAGTGTACTGTATTTTATGTCAAAAAAGGATTTAACTGTTGTTTAAGTTATATTCATATGAGATTATATTATCTGTAACACTAATTGAATGTATTACAGCCAACAAGAAACCATGTTATATTTTCAAAGGAATGAGAAGAAGACAATTCACGGCATTGTCACTGTTGCCCAGACATGTCTGCGGCCAGTTAAGCAAATCCAATGGGTTTTATGGAAACGTAAGAAACCTTTGAAATTTAGCTTCATAAAACATTGTCACAAAATGTGTGTGTGTGTGTGTGTGTGTGTGTGTGTGTGTTTTATTTATTCTATTTAAAATAGTTAATATAAGATTCTGTGCTGATATACTGTCAAAACGATGTATGGTACCACAAAATATACTTGAATCATAATGTACTTTATCATAAAAATGTTGCATTGGTTTGAAGACTAATAATTGGTATAGAGAACCATACATGACTTCCATGTTCTAATTAATTATAAAATTATTTTTAATATGTAGGCCTGCACTCAGAACAAAACCAAATACATCAGCATGCTTTTGGTAAAAATGCTGAGAAAGATAATCAAAATACAAATTGTAACTAGTTGTTAATATTTTTAAAATAAAATAAAGAATTAGTTTGAATGAATTATCTTTTATTTAAACAATGTGAAAGAAAACGAAACCGCCCAATGTTTGTAATCTGTGAATTTCTGAAAACTAACAATTATTTGTTTATGTATCTGTGGTGACATAGCATGGAACGATATCAATTGTTAATATTTTATTGAAATTTTTAAGTTTTCGATCGAGTAAATTTATTACATCAATACAAAACATTACCCCTCCTTCTTCAACTACCGTTTTCATTTATAGATATTTCATCTACCTTTCTACAGTGGTTTACTATGACCTTCACTTCAGGATACTTTATTTATCAAAATTAAGTACTTTACTCTTGTTAAAATGTAAAATGTTGCAAGTAAACTACCCCTTTCCCTTAACTGATCTTTACCAAAATCAATAGAGCTTGAGTACTTTACAACTCAAGCACATATGCAAAAAATTATTTGATTCTATTTTATAACTTCTGCAAGGCAGTTATCGTTCGCCATAGAAAAAATTCTACACACAGACTTTTCTTCATGTTTTGAGGGTAGTACAATCAGAATCAGTCCTTATCTTGAACATGATTTTTTTCATGATCACCATAATTCCATTTCCTTACGGAATATGGAAGTAAAATGATGTTAGATACACATTAATGAAAATCTATGAACTATGTATATGTATGTATGAACTATCTATTTTAAAGGCACTGATACAAAATAATTGGCCTAATTAACATTTTAAAAATATTATAATAAGTATAAAATACATGTCAGTGAATTAAAAATGTGTAGTATTCAATTACATTTTTAATTTTATTTATACAGGAAGACCTAGTAGTTAAAATAAATTATATAATATTTACAGGTAAAAGTAGTAAATATGACAAGAAAATATTAACACACATCCATGTTAAGGCTTAATAAACTTTATATAGTGTTTATTTTATGGCAATTTATAAAACAGTACCTTGAAGCAACTGTTGTTATACCATTATTTCTGTAATTACAAATTGTTGGGACTCATTTTTAATAATATCATTCATCTTTTACAGATAACATAAATTTTAATGGACGTCGAGACAAGCCTGAAATAGTTACTGAAGAACAGAAAACATTTCACATAAAACCCTTTTCTTTAGAATTTGGTCAGTACAAATTAAAATTACAAGTTCAGGTTCAGTTACCTCAGGGATACCTCCAGAATTTTGCTAACGTAAGTTAGCATGTGTCATTATGGTATTAGGATAGTAAGAAAAATTTATTCGTAAATAGAGTGAATTTACACTTAATAATTTAACAATATGCGTCCACAAAATACAGGTTAATTTTCATAACTTGAACTATTATGGAACTGAAATAAAAATTTAAGTTATAGAAAATGAAAATTATGGAATATCATTTTTTTTAAGGAATAGGGACATTTATTAAAATGTGTTTTGACAGTGGTTGATTTCTAAAATTATATGTGCCAGAGTGAATCAATTCAAAAGTTGTACAGACACAAATACACCTATATGTTATATTAGCGTGTACGTTTACATCAGATTATTACAAAGGAGGTCTACATTTTTAAAGCCTTACAAAATATGTAACATACATATAAACTTGTATCTAAAAAAGTAATAAAGTTTACTGACAATTTTAAAAAGCTTCATCGTCAGGTTAGCCACATGACAATCGAAAAAATGCCAATCATGATGGCATCATCCCGGAGCCTCAATCAAGCTCTAAGTGATGGTTTCGGTGGTTCGGACATTTAAAAAAGTTCCCATAGTTTCATCATTGTGTCGTCATATTGTTTGTTTCTTGATCTTTCCTTACTCTTTGTGTCCAATGTCATATGATGGCCAGAAATCAGCTCTCTCACATTCGCTTGAAGTTATTGCTATTGATTCAGTAGCATATTTCATGGTAGAAAGGCTCTCCGGAAAAATTCTGGAATGCACTTATTCTCAGAAGCTCCCAATCAGTTGCCTTTTACGTAGTTTTATTTTTGAAGCAAATTTTTTTGTTTATTGGACATTTTTTGAACGATAGTAGTTAAGATAAAGATTAGTGCTGGAGTTTGATTTTGACAAAGTTTAGTTTTGTAATGGGGCTGATGAGGAGCACAATTTAAAAAGTAGTAGTAAATTTTTCTAATGATTAAGTTTTTCTTTTCATATATTTTTTTCGGTAATTTATTTTTGGATTCAAGAGGTTCCGGAACGCTGTTCCGGCACGTTCCCCCTGAAACAAGCCCTGTTTCGACATTAAATACATAAATTAACTAATCACATAAATATATTAGGTATTTAATTATAAACTGAATGGATTAGAATATACAAACAATTTAGGTCACATTTTATTTAAAATGTTCTCTGTTACTACATTACCATATGAATGTTTTTAAAATTAATTTTTGATCATATAAATTTATCACAGATTAATATATTCTTTTATTCTGATACTGTTCACCCGTTACTTTTATTTGTTCATTCAAATTAATAAATTTTATCAAATTTCTGTATAAAATCTTAGAATGATTCTATGTAGGCAACTAATAGAAGAAAAACACATTCAGTAAGTGACTGCAGTGAATTGTACCTACAGTAACCTTGTTTTTACCTGCAGAAGTGTTTTGTAGAAGAAATTTAGAAATAAAACAAAGTATGTCAGGGTACTGAAATTTAAATTAAACAATGAATTTGAATTTTATTAAAAAACAGCATTGTTACTAAAAAAAAGAAAATCATAAATTATACTCTTTCATTTGATCTTCACATGAAGGTTTGAATACCGACATTCAAGTTATGGACTTAATTGTTTGTGTCAAATAATATGGGTATTAAATGAGAAGTTAAATTTAATTGGAAGTAAAGTCAATTCAAAACGGTCTGTGAATATTCAAATTGTGGCTGTTTAATGTACTTACATTTTTATTCTGGATTTTTCCAAATTTTTGGTATCTTGACTACTGCTGCTGAGTTTCTTTTCTGTTGTGTATTACAGTTTCACCTTATACTCAATTTCATGTATATTTCAGTACTTAAATTTTGAGGTAAAATGGAAATAAATAAAAGAAAGAGTGAGAATATTTAGGATAGAGCAGGGTAAGGATAGAACTCCACTATGTATTGTTACTATGGTCTTACCGAATGTTGTATGGTATAGTGGAAAACAAATTACATACACCAATAAAGTTACTAATCGTCAGCTTTTATTAATCATAAATACAGTTTATAATCAACTTGTATAATAATCAGAGCAATATTTGTCCACACCCAGTAATAATGTCAACTAATAGGGTCCTGCACAATTATAACACAATAACACTTCACCACAATACTTCAAACCTCACTTGAATAAATCGCCACTTAAATGCACTGAGTAATCACCGATGTAAACTGAACTGACCATCGCTGGATGCTTATATTTATACCCCGCTGAGATGCCAGAATAACAGTCACATTCTGGATGATGTGTCGAGCAAACTGTGTATTACAGGTGCTCTCGAATCCACTAGAAACAGTGTCGTGTCTGGCCTTGAACACAGTGTGCAGTTTGTTGTGGTCTGGAACAGCCTCGATTGGTGACACGTGATATGTGTCACGTAATTGTCTTTCTTCTAAAAATCAGCAATATGTACACACATAAACATTACAGCTGGGGTCTGCTGGGATAGCCAACAAAACACATAGAACGACACACTCCACTGATTAAGATTGTTCAGTGGCATAACAGTATGTTACATCATGGCCACCAGAGATATATCTGCCTGTCTGCACATTTTATGTATAACACATCGTTGCCAACCTTTTCACTAGGGAACATTGTAAATCTTCCACCAATAACACTTTATTGGACTACACCATTGTCATACATTGTGAAGGTAAAAGATATAGATTATTACAAAAATTAAAGAGTTTACTAGATTGTTAGTCTCGTTGTTGGCTATTTTAGTGAAATATGGGCCATACGCCAGAAGCCACTAGATCAGTTAGATAAATTTGAGAGAAAAATTCTAATGCAAATACTGAGATCAATAAAACAAAATGGGAATTGAGGAATAAGCAGAAATGAGGAAACCATCCCAAATAATTGAGGAGGAATCTGCCTGAGGATGGCAAAGTGGGTCTGTTGGAACACCATGTAAAAACAGCCGAATTACAAGATCGGATTAAACCCAGAACAAGGACATCTACCATATCACACCTGCAAGAATCTTAGAACTGTCATATATACATACATCCATCTATATAGCTTATTATGTACATATTTATACTTAGCTATAAGCAATCATATGTTTGGTGTTAGCTTAGTACAATCTGTCTAATTTTTGTATATTTCAATTTTTTTTACAGATTTTGTATTGTTTCAGTGTTTTTTTGAAATAGTACCTATGCCATTGTACATTACAATAGAAGGAGGAGACTTGAGAAATGTTAATTCTGAAAGAGACTTAGTGCTCGATGCTTCTGGATCGCTAGACCCAAATGAAAAATTGGATAATCAGCGTCACTTAATTTTAACATGGTGGTGTGATCAGGCTGAATTCTTTTGTAGGCATCACGTTACAAAAGGTTATTGTTCCATTGTTTTTATTTCTTCACAGCCTGTGAGAATTCATTTAAATATGAAAATTTTTATACAAAGTAATCCAACTAAAATATTTTGACTGTATCGATTTATAGAATTTGATAAATAATTACAACATTTTAGTACTTTGTTACATCAAGATTCTTGCAGAGGTAATGACAGTGGCGTGGCGTGGGTACATAACAGCTGTTGCCAGTTGTGATAGGCCTTAAACTTAGCCTAAAAATTAATTCGAATTTTTCCTAGTACCACCAAGTGTTCTCTTTAGAGCAAAAATATTCTCTTTACAGCTAAAATATCTTTTTAGATTATTTTTTATCTTTCACTGGCAGAAGAAGGGGGTCCCGATTCAATGGGAACTGACTCCACTATACTTACACAGAATAAATGAGGACACATAATCAAATTAATAATAATAAAGATAAACAGAGAAACACATAACTAAATGAACAAAACACAAATAGGCAGGTAGTAACTGCTGCATGTTGGTTCCAAAACGAACATAGCTGCTAACTGAGGGTTTTGCCAGTTTATACAGTGGCAACACATTGGGTGGATGAATGTGTCCTCCTCCCGTTTGTACAGTGACAATTACTATGAGGTCAATGACCACACACAGTGAAACATTGCCAATGTCTGAGCCGGCAACACAAGACACTGCAAGTGCACACAGTTTGAAAGCAATGCTATGCTTTTCTTCAAGTTTCCCTACTAATATTGTTCGGATTTCAAATTATTCACTAACTAAACTATTTATTCTGTGATATAATTAATATTATTTTCTTTCGTTTCTTGGATTGTTGCCACTAGCAACAGCAGTTACATGGACGCCACGCTACTGGGTAATGAACATATTCAGAGCTATATGTTTGGAATACAACATCACAAATTTATTATATATACTTGCTATGTACATCACAAATTCTGTATTATACTCAATGCATGCATATAAATACTTCATATATGATCATTATACAAACCCTTTGAGTGGTGCTATGGTCAGTGCACTTGTTTCCAAAATAGGCCAATGTACAGTATATTCAAATCTGTGTCACACTGGACTGTTTACCATAACACCCAACTGGAGATGCACTAAACTCAAACATGTCTGGTATCTGGCTCATCAGCTGGTGAAGTTAAAAACATCTGTGTGTAGCTTATAGTAGTCCTAGATGTTAGTATACTTCAAACATAATGTAACTGTTCTATGAGGGTCAGTTGAAAAGTTCGCGGAGTGACATCTATAGCTCAGTGGGTAGAACTAAAATCTTTTCTGTGCAGCAAGACGTATATTTCACGTGAACACCTGTTAATTTCCATACATATCTGTCAATTTATTCACTTCTTACCAACTGTTTGAAATTTTCCTGTCACATGTGTTTTTAAAATGCACAAAATTAAACATTGTGTTGTAATGAATTCTCTGTTAAAAACATTTTAGCGCCAATGGAAAATCAAAACCAAATTGTAAATATATTAGGAGATGCTGCGCTTTCATAAACAAGTCAGTGGGGCACACTCAGTTTAAATGTGGTCGTACACGCACTGAAGATGATCCAGCAGTGGACATCCAAAAAGTGCAACAAAAAATGGCATTATTGGAAAAATTTCATAAGGCGTTGGAAGACCGCAGATTGAGGAATGGATGACATTGCTGAAATCATAGGCATTTCTGAGCATGTGCATCATACTTTAACTCAAGAACTTGGTGGATTTTTGGAGCATCCAGTACGGGGGGGGGGGCATCTTCAATGCTTGTACAGCCACATTTAAACGCAAGTGCCTACTTATAATCCACTGGTTTTGAGGTCGCAGCATCTCTTGACATATTTACAATTTGTTCTGAATTTTTGTTGGCGCTAAACATTTTTAACAAATAATCACACCGTGATGTTTGATTTTGTCCATTTTTCAAAACACGCATTACACGTCAATTTTAAACATCTTCTAAACAATGAATAAATTACCAGTAATAGATCAATTTGGAAATTGACAGGAGTTCACATAAAATACAAATCTTGCAGCACACAAAAAATTTTAGTTTCACCACTAAGCTACAGATAGTGGTGCTCCATGAACTTTTCAACTGACTCTCGTACACTGTCCCTAAACCCTGTTGAGAGTAAAAAGTGGAAGATTTTAAAATTCTGATACACATTCCTCTGGGACAATTTATTGTGAGGAACTTTTCAGACCTTCAGAACTGTGAATACACTCGTAATATACGTAGAATAAGCAGATTATTTCTGAAGGTGTTCTTTTTATATTATCCTAATAAAGTGTCTATGAAGAGTATAAACATACTGTATTTAGTTGCTTAAAATAAATAAGACATAAATAATTTGTTTTGCATGTTTGAGTAACGATGGATGAAAAACATATTTGAATGAACAATGTGAGTTCTCAGTTTTAACTTGACCATTTGGCATTTGTCTGTCTATTTGTCTAGCTATTTGTCTTACGATAGTATTTGAATGGATCAACTGATTTTTTTTTAAAACTTGGCATGCATGTCCATACCTTTTACCCTATAGAACTCTATTGGTTTTGAGATTGATCCCCCTAAAATAGGGGGCAAGAGGCAATATGTGAGGGCATCAAAAATTGTGAAAAACCACAAAAGCGCATGTGGGGTATCAAATAAAAGAGAATTTTTAACTAACATTTGAGTGAAGTGTTAAGTTTTGTAAATTTGAAAATTTTGAGGCCTATGGCTCCAAAAATAGAGTTCAAAAATTTGAAAAAATTGTGTGTAATCCACCAGGCTGTCAGACTAAAAGGAATTGTAACCCAAACCGAATGTTTTGAATTTTTAGTGTTTATTGTATAATTCTGTGCTCTATAATTGTTAGCCTATAATACTAAAGAAATAGTACAGTACTCAGGATTTTGGCAATTTTACCCGTAACTGAAAAATTATATTCTTGTATTTCGTTGTCCATGATGATTAACTAAATATTCAGTTGATTAACTAAATATAATTATGTCACTACTGACTCAGAACACAAAGTTTTTTATTGGTAAAAATGTAAAAGTTTTACCTTATAGTCTGAACCAGTTTTTGCTTATTATAAGATTCGTAAGAGGCTGCCACTGGGAGCACTGTCCGTCTTGTTCTTGGTGATGGCGTCGACTTTTGAAGGATCGATGTTGTGTGTGTGGGGTGTGATATGTTCGAATAATATGTTTGATTTGAAATGTGCCTATTCATTTAGGATGCATTTTTATGTGTTTGTATATTTCCAATTGTTCAAGAGTGTCTTGTTTTTGACGTTTTGTGTGTACGTGTAGAATATCCATGTTATTGTCAATGTTTTTGTATGTGTGGTTTGCTTAAATGAGATGGTTTGCAAAGGTGGATTCAGTAGTGGAGTGTAGTGCCTTTGTGTGTATAATGTATCTTTGTTTGAAGCTACGTCTTCTCTGGCCTATGTAGAATTTGTTGCAATCTGAGCAATTTAGATTGTAAATACCAGGTAGATCAAATTTGTTTTGCGCTTTGTATGTGTGTTTTGATAGTGTGTGTTCTGTTTTGTTTGTAGTTTTATATGCGATTCTGTATCCTGAATTTGTGGGCTATTTTTTTAGTGTGGTTATTGATGTATGTCAGTATTATGAATTTGTTTCTTGGATTTCGTTGTCCATGACGTGTCCGTTACTTAACTAAATACCACTATTGTATTAACGACTCGGATTTATAAGTAAAAGCATAAAGTTTTACCTTACAGCCTGAACCGGTTTTCGCCTTTAAAAGGTTTCTCTGAACCTCTGAAGAAACCTTTTAAAGGCGAAAACCGGTTCAGGCTGTAAGGTAAAACTTTATGCTTTTACTTATAAAAAACTTAGTGTTCCGAGTCATTAATACAATAGTGGTATTTAATGAATTTGTTGTTTTCTGTCTTTGTCTATTGTTTGTTTTATGTAGGAGTTTATTGACTATTGCTCTGTTGTATCTGTTGGATTCTGCTAGATATTTTATCGTGTTTAGTTCATCTTTGCAATCTTTTTTAGCTAGTGGGATGTTGTTAAGTCTATGTATCATTGTTCTGAAGGCAGCTAGTTTGTGTTATATTGGGTGATTGGAGGAGTTGTGTATTAGTGTGTCAGTTGTAGTGGGTTTTCTGTATATACTGAATTTGTGTCTGTGTTCAAATTTGTGATGGGTAGTATTTTATGTGAGTGTCTGTCAGTGTTTGTTAGGATTCTTGTTTTTTGTAAGTGTTGGAGAAAGGCCTCTGCTAATATGCTGGATATGGGTAAGCCCATGGGTAGACTGTCATTCTGTGTGTAAAATGTACTGTTGTATGTGAAGTAGTTTTGTTTTGTGATTATGTTCAGAGTTTCTGTTGTTTCTGTGATAATTTTATATACACAACTTTCACTAGTGAACAAACTTACTTTTGGTTTTTTGTCCCAAACATTTCAACGTGGTGTCCATCTTCCTCAGTGGGATTTGAAATACAGAATGTCTGTACAAAGTAACCGTTATGGGTTGTAGGTGTGTGTGGTGGGGGTTGCTGGTGGGAGGGGATTGGCGCTGGGATTCAAAGTGTGTGTATGAACAAGTGTATCAAAAAGTATATGTGATCTATAGTGTAATTGGTCATTTAATATGTTGTTTGGTTGTAGTGTGTGATGTCTGTATATTTCATATTGTTCTGTTGTGTTTAGTTTTCTACTTTTGGGTAAGTAGTGTAGTATTTCCATGTTGTGTTCTATGTTTGTATAACCGTGGTTTTCATTTTGTAAATGTGTGGCGAATGTGGAGTGTATGTAGTTTGTGGTGAGGGCTTTTAGATGTTCAGAGTATCTTGAGGAAAAAGATCTTCCTGTCTGGCCGATGTAGAACTGGTTGCAATCACTACAGTTTAATTTATAAACACCAGTTTTGCTGTATGTGTCTGTGTCTTTGTTAGTGTTATTTATGTGTTTTCTGATGGTGTTGTTAGTTCTGTAGGCTACTTTATAATTGTGTTTCCTGAATGTGTTAGCAATTTTGTGTGTGTTGGAATTGTGGTATGTGAGTGTGATGTATTTACTGGGTTGTGTACTGTTGGTTTTACTGTACGTGTTTTACTTTTTGTGTTTAGGATGCGTTTGTGTAGTTTGTTTATTAAATCGGGGTTGTATCCATTTTTGACTGCTATATATTTGATTGTATTGAGTTCTTCTTGGTAGTCATGTGTGTTTTGGGGTATTGAAGTGAGCCTATGGAGCATGTAGTTGAAAGCTGCATGTTTGTGTTGAGTTGGGTGGTTGGATGAGTTATATATGACCATGTCTGTTGTGGTGGGTTTTCTGTATATTTTGTATGTGTGTGTGTTGTTTGTTTTGGTAATTGTAAGGTCCAGGAAGTTTATGCTATTGTTTTGTTCTAAATCTAGTGTGAATTTTAATTTTTGGTGTATAGTGTTAATGTATTTGTGAAAATTTTCAATTTGTCTTTTGTTGCCGTTGTATAGGAGTAAAATGTCATCAACATATCTGTGCCAATATAAGATTTTGTTGGTGTGTTTGTTATTGTTTAATATGTGTTCTTGTTCTATGGTATGTATGAATATTTCGGCTAATATTCCAGATATAGGGGAGCCCATGGGTAGTCCATCTGTTTGTGTGTAAACCATTTTATTGTGTGAGAAATAATTTTGTTCAGTGATAATTTTGGTGAGGTGGATGATCTCTTTTATGTGTGTTTCTGGTGTGTTATTTAGTTTTAGTAACTGTTCTAATGTTGTTATAGTTTCTTTTATGGGTACATTGGTGTATAGGTTTGTTATGTCAAATGAAGCTAGTGTTGAATTGTGTGGAATGTGGACATGTTGAGTTTTATTCACCAGATCTAAATTATTTTTGACGGTGGTGTTGTTTGTTAAACATATATCTGGTGTAGGATATATATGTTTTGTAGGATGGTGATTGAAAAATCTAATTACAAGAAGTACCGTATGTAATAACAAATGTGTTTTGTTCAAAATAGTGGGTGAGTTTTGCAGCTCAGGGACTATACTAGTTATGAATGTTAAGATTCAATGTAACTATGCTTTATACTAACTACAGTTCACTATAATTGTGATATAAATAACATGCTGGATGTGATAGTTGTTTTATATTAGGTGTCACTGTCTCAATATCAGTAAACCATGGTTGCATCTAAAAAATATTGTTCTTTTTGATAATTCTGAACATGTAAGACTTAAAGTGAAAAAACAAAATACATACTTAACCATACAATAACTTATTAAAATGTCTCTGTTTTAATTTTAAAAGTCAAAAGATTCAGAAGCCAGGAACCACAATTGACCTTGTTATTTGACCTTTTATATAAATAACTGCTGTTAAATGTGTTTAATACACATTTTTATTGTGATATGTGTTGTCTTTCAGAAAAACAATACAGGATTAAAGGGCCATTTATCCCAGGCACAACGTATATATTTAGCCTACAGGTCACTACGGATACAAACAAACTGAAAAGTGAAATAACCACTCAAACTATTAAATTTACTAAATCAACAGGAATTAGCTTAAAAATTGAGTAAGTATGATGACTGTTAAGTTTGTGAGAAGAGTGTCTTCTTTTTGAGATTTACTAAATACAAGAAGTGACTTTCAAAATTTCTTGTGAGCCATTCATATAAACAAATAAAGCATACAATAACTTTATATCAGTGTTTTAATTTTTATTGTCTTCACATTATCTGTGTTCTGGTGTTGCAAACACCTTTATTAATTTCTGTAATATCATGTTTTTCATGTTACTATCCAGTATATTTTTATCACAGGAAAAAAGCCTTGTAATGTCAAATCAGTCATCACAACCATCAATTCTGCTAAACTTTCCAGTTTATTTTATGCTTTGTTGTATATGTTTTGCTTTTAATTTGGGTTCATATTATTGATATTATTATGTGTCACATTTTTTAATTTTTATGTAAGTATAATTTTACGAGTCTCTGCTGCAATTGGGATGAACATACTGTAATAAATTAGCCTGAAGATGGTTGCAGATTTTAGCAACTGAAATGTTCGGTTTTACAGAGCTGTCAATGATGTATAGGTTTTGAAATGTTCTACACACTACTAACCAACCTATCATTAACCTACTTTTCAAGAATGTAGACTAGTTCAGCAATTGAATAACAAGTTCTGTATGTTTTTTCATAATAACATTTTAATTAATCAGTTTAATAATTTGTGTACATCTGTACAACACTATTAATTAAAAATGAAATTACTATGGTGACCAATGTTGGTTAACAATGTTAACCATCTTCATATCACCTTCTGAAGATTCATTTTGGTCAGAAGATGTTTACACGATTAACTGAAACAATTGGCAGTCTTTGATTTTTAATTAATTGTGTTGTTTAGACATAAATAAATTCTTATAGTAATTAATTAAAGTAACATCACATACAGAAATGGTTATTAAGAGGTTGGGGTGAAAAGATCCGAGCCTGAATAAGAAAACAAAATTTTTTTAAATTAATTTGCTTTTATTTCTCAGCATAATCTTCATTTAACTCGATACACTTTTCCCAATGATGTACTAGAGCAGTTATGCCAGACTGATAAGCTGATTTGTCGAGATCCTCAAAATAGCCGTTTACAGTATCGCTGACTTGATTGTTGTCCACAAATCTTTTTCCTCTGAGCCATTTTTTGAGATTAGGAAAGAGATAAAAGTCACTTGGGGCTAAATCTGGTGAATATGGTGGGTGAGAAAGCAATTCATTTATTGTAGCCATTGCAATAATTGATGTGTGAGCTGGTGCATTGTCTTCGTGAAACAGCACTTTCCTTTTTGCTAAATGTGGCCAGTTTTTCTTGATTTCATTGTTTAAATGCTGCAGTAAGTTCGCATAATCCTCGCCAGTAATTTTTTCCCTTTTCAAGGTTGTCAATGAAGAGTATTCCATGTGCGTCCCAAAAAACAGTCGCCATAACCTTACCAACAGATGGAATTGTCTTTGCCTTCTTTGGAGTTGGTTCACCTTTAGCAGTCCATTGTTTTGACTGTTGTTTGGTCTCAGGAGTGTTGTGGTGGACCCAAGTCTCATCAACAGTTATGAATCGACACAAAAATTCGGCTTGATTGCGGTTATAGAGTGCCAAATAATCGGTTGAAACATCCTTTGAACATTGTTTTTGGTCAGGTGTGAGCAAATCCAGCACCCATCTAGCACACAGGTTTGTCAAATGTTCATGTAAGATATTACGCACACGTTCCACTGATATGCCAACAGTCTGTGCTATCTCTCTCACTTTCACTCTATGGTCTGCCAAAACGATTTAGTGGATTTTTTCGATTGTGTCTGGCGTAGTCACTTCAATGGGACATCCACTGCATGGTTCATCAGTTGTGCTGGTCCGACCCATTTTAAATTCAGCAAACCAGCGCTTAACCGTTGTATTTGATGGAGAACAGTCCCCCAACTTTGAATCCAGTAGCCTTTTTTATATCAGTTGCAGTTAAGTCTTTCAAAAAAAAAAAATTTAATCACAGCACAAATTTCCAATTTGTCCAGTGTTAAACAATGCTTGAGGCGTTTACTTTGGTGGACTGTCAGACTAATACTAAACAGCTGATTGACTTGAAGGTTTGAAGTTCAGCCTACGAGGTAGGCTATGCAACCACACAACAGGATCGAAATAATGAGCATAGCAGCGCCATCTCTGTGTGAGGCCCGGAACTTTTCACCCCCACCCTCGCAAAAAGTTGCTTAATAAAATTTTAGGCAAAAAATTGTAAAGGTACTCGCCTTTTACCCTTTTAATTATTAATACTACACTCATCATAAAATAATACTCACCGCTGCCAGAATTTCACTTACCGTCATGGTCCCCGTTAAACTTACCTTTTGAAACTGCCCAGGTCGCCAACATGTTTTCAGATATACATGTAAACTTTAAACACTCTTGCCCTTATAAAAATCCCGCTATCTGACTGTAATAAAATTTCAGAAAACCCCCGATTACGTTAGACGAGCTGTCAGCACAGAAAACTAGGAAGTGGTTATGGCGTAATAACTAGACTAACACATTTCTGATTACTAAAACAAATAGGTTTACTTTTATCTTACTTTTCTTAGATAAATATACAAAATAGAACAAATTACAAACAATTATTTCGGGAAGTGATATAGTCAATAATCTTTTACATTAACTTTAAGTTCACTTGTGTTATACAGATATATTTTTGGTTTTAAAAGCAGCCCAGTATCTGTGTACTCACACATTCATTCATTCAATATTTAAATTATTCCCTTTATAAGACATTTAGAGCTCTGTACATTAAATTAGTTAATAACTGTCTGCTGGTCTATTTACTCACGGCGTCTCCCCGGCTACCTCGCACTGTGCACATATTTGAATATATTTACACGACTAATAAATTTTCGGCCCGCAGCCCGTTATGTTCAAATGGCCGCCGCCGCCTCGCAACAACACCACTGCTGATTCACATTTTATTATATAGTTGAGATGAAAATTTGTCCAGTCGGCGGACGCACTACAATTCGCGTCCGGCGGTTTGAGATGTTATTTTCCGACTGATATACATGCGGTCGGACATTACTACCTTGGCTGCAATGAAATTTCTTCGTCGTTCACAGCCTTCGCTGTCGAAGTCTTGGTAGCTGTTCAGGTAACACGTGTGTTTTTCGTGTCTTGGACGTTGACGATATTGTGTGCACTGGTCGACGTCACCAAAGAGGCGGGACTTCGTCAAGACTTCCGCCGTCTTGAGACCATGTGCGAACAAACTTTCGCCTCCAAGCCATCTTGTTTCCAACAACTCGGCGTCAGTTGGCGCCCCGCCGATGTTAGTGCGTTTGGGCATAGATGTCACACAGCCGCAAAGTTCCAAGAATTGTGTCACCCGCACATTCCTTTACAATTGTTTCATCACCCAACTACGGCGTACCGTTTCTTTGTTTGAACAAAACTTCTACTCAAACACGTGTCTGACCACACAGATGAAGTGAATTCAAAATATTTTAATAAAATGAAACACAAAATTAATAAAAATAAAAACCCCCTTTTTTGCCTCGTTACAATACCCCCCCCCCAATGAGAGGTCTTCTGTCGAAACAGAAGAAATCTCATTGTTAAACCCCTAAGAGGATCGGTGAGGATATGGTGCCAACAACCCCCCTTTAAATCTTATCATCATGGGTAAACTACCCCCCTGGCTCGGTGACTATGGCCGCATCTGAACGAGATCACTGGACTTCTCTATACGAGATCCCAACACCATAAAATCGAACAGACACGCACCACAGCGCACCTAACCTTCTATCATGCCACCCCAAAAATCCAAACCCCTGGCCTTATACCATGCCAGATCCTCGACCGATATGTTCCCCCTTTTCATGCACACTGGGCTGCCTTCAGCAGTTACTGGGCTTGTACACACTCACATAATATCTTATAAACAAACTCATCATTTAAAAGTCACAAAATATTTATCTTTAAATTCACAATTCTTTTCAGTTCAAAATCGGATTGTTATATTATTATTATTTTCATCAAAACCAAAAAAAAAAATCTTTTATCTACCTTTATCAATTTTCTTCATTACTATTAATACTCAGAAAAACAAACAAACTGAACCTCCACTTAAAACATGAATTCATTTATCCTAACATGTGATTATACATACATACTAAACAATATAATTCAATAAAACACTAGTAATACACATAAACAATAGCACAATCAAAATTCAAAACATCCATTAGATGGCAGGCACACAAAATAAAAAAAATTTTTTTTTTTTTTACAAAAAATTTTAAATTAATTAAACAATAAAATTGGCATTACTTCATTGCCAAAACGGGTCCAGTATATAACATCACCCATCAGCTGATCAAACTGGGTCAAGTCCACAAACTTGACCTACACACGTTATACGTAAGCTACCTCAGAAAATACATTAAACATCTTTAAAATTTTTATCTTCAAACACAATAAAATATAATAAAGTAAGACACTAAAAATTAAAATAGTATTGTTATAATTAAGAATAAAATTGACATTTAAATTACTCAAAATTACACATTTTACAATCTTACTTTATTCTCAAATTCTATTGAAATTGTCACTTGCTTCAATTAAAATTCTATATTTTTACTATGACTCTCTTTCTTTAATATTCTCAATCTCCATTAGTTTGGGTGATTTAATTATTCATGATAACTTGATTCACAACTTGGTATGTATACATTTATAATCTCCCCTCTGACTCTAACATCACTAACAGCTTTAACTAATATGACACCCATCTCTATCAAAAACATCTATCCAACAACCTCTAAACCCAACTTACTACTCAAATCATATCACCTCATTCTACCCTTATATAAAAAAATACTCTCTACCCCTTTGTACTCAGGATGTGTGTTTCCCTCCCAAAAGCTCATCCCCTTATTTGGTCCCTGGATTCTACCTAAGCGGCCCTTTCCGGTGCTAAATGGTCCCTTCCCGTCCCAACCCTTTTGTTGCGGACTCCTACCACACCACCCCTCTTACAAAATTCCCATCAACTCTAATTACTCTCCCAATACAATACTCCAACTACAACAAAATATATCCACTTATTTATTACATCAATATATCATTCAATACTCTACATATATTCCCCATATCTACTGTGTCACCATTACATCTCAAATTCTACATTACATTATTTCACAACAAGATTTATTCATCTCTATTACCACTTTAAACTCAACTTGGACTGATTTAAATGTCCTCACAAAATATTAATCACCCAACATCTACCTTTTACTATCTTTCACAAATCATTTAAAATTCTCAACTATATCCAATTATTTTCATCATTTAAGTCAAACTCTTTTAACACATTAAAAACATTATATTCAAACATTAGTTACATTGGAAATTAGCAAACAATTTATACGTGACATTCTACAGCGGATCAGCTGATTTTCTTAGCAAGGTGAATAACCTTACTACAAACACATTCTACAATTATATAAAATACATAATTTTACAATCCTTATATCTAACATACTACATATAATTAGTACACATCTACATCGCTTCATTGTTTCCCCCTTTTCTGACTCTGCTGCAATTAGGTAGACCACCTGCCGGTCGGTCTAGGTATTTACTTTGTTATAACCACATTTCAAAATTATATAAATTACACCTTTCATAAATCCCTATCTCTAACACAATAAAGTAATGCATTTATAAGACAGAATAAACACAGTATAATAAACGTACGAACACCTATTTATCAAATCATAATACAATTATTTAATTAGTGCAAGAGTGAGTTATCATCTTTAGGTTACAAATTATTAATTCGTTGCTCCCCTGAACAACCCCCCAGCCACACACACTATTGTTTTTTTCTGTTGGACTGTGACGCCCATGTGCTTCCACAAGGACGGCATAGGTGGAGGAATTTACATCTCCGTGTCCTTGCTTCAGCGTTACATTTGAAAGATTTAGATATCAACATATCTTTTGTTACATAATTACACACCCTTAATGCGGGTCTACCACCTGGCCTTGCTGTTCCTGCTCGAACAGAGTGGCAGCCGCTGTTCCATAGTTTCCGGGATTTCCCCTAGTTTCACCCCCCATCAATTTCTAATATAGACCAATTTCAAGCCAGCTATGGTCAAGGTTCTTAACTTATGGCCATAGCTGACCGCTAACCAAAACCACGATTAGTGCTGGTAAGGCAGTAACCGCCCGAAAAGTCGGGGAAATCAACTCTACTTTCAGGCATGTTATCATCATCATTTATCTGCACGGCACAAAAAATCTATCAGTATACAATATAAAGTTGTATAATAGGGTGTGCCGTGCATATTACGCCATTTTGGCCTCCGATGGAGGTAACACTCTCTATTACCCCCAACACTTATCGCTACGTACGGTGTCACATGCCACCACTGTACCAGCCACTTAATAACTAAATTAAATCTTTCTACAATAGCAGTCCCTACATTCCATTATTATATCACTTCTATAAATACCACTCTACCCCCCAAAATTACCCACACATCTTGTATAATACCTTACATAACATAATAAACAAATAGACATTTATCTTGATCGTTAGCATACATTAACCAAACAATTCTCTTTTAAATAATTTGTATAGAAACTTATAAACATTATTACTTGAAATTTTTCATTAACTCTTTTATATATCATCATTTCATTATTTATCCCTGTCTGGAATTAGATTCCTCAAAATTTCAAATTCATTATTAACATTTATTTTACATCACCTTTCAGTTATTATTATTTTTTAATTATAGTTTCTATTTAATACAATTATCTCAAATTATTTTCATTATTGAATTTAAAAATTTTTTCAACACCTGTAAACATTTTATTCTATTTAACTTGTATTATAAAATTTATACTTACAGTACATTATTCACCTACTGACATAAACAAAATGTACACACCACACACACCAATACCTCCACGTAACCTCTGAAACATTTAACAACAGTGTTATTTCATACCAAACAATTTAACATTTATCTATTTATTACTATCAAATTCACATCTCATAAAATAATTAGAAAATTCAATTATATAACATTAAATCAATCAAAAATATTTAAACATCTCAAATTATTTTAATTAAATTAATTATTGAAAACACAACATATTTAATTACTTTCACCAATTACAATAATTACAATTCATTCGTTATCCTCTTCAAAATTCTTTTGTTATTTATTTAGACTGCAAAAATGTTATTATTATTATCACAACAATTACCTACATACGCACCTTGTTTACCTAACCTTTTACAATACACACAATTACTTTCACTAAACATTTATTTACAATTCTTCATCATTAATCATTCAGTTTTATCACACTTCATTGTCCAAATCTCCAAGGTCAGAACCATAAATTACAGTACTTAAAATGTTCATACTCCGGTTTCTTAATTCAACCTCCATCATCGTGTATATACCTAACATATTTATAGCATAAATCATTTTTATTTACATCAAATTTATTATTATTATTATAATAAACCATTACCTCTATATCATTCATTATCCCTTTTATTATGTCATAAAACCTGTCACTATCAATTATTTTTGTCCAGTCTCCGTAAGTATTTTTTCTCAACATCAGGTCAGTTATTTTATCATTTATAACAGTTTTATTCCAATATTCCTCTCTCTCTATTTCATAATGCAAATTCACTTTTTTCATTTCTCTCTATATCTAACCTCTGCACTAACCTTTCATAACCTCTATTTATTTCAAAAATCTCTATCTCTCTCTTTCTCTCATCAAAACACCATATCACCTTTTCTCTCTCACTCCATGCAAAGGGCACCATTAAATATTTATTACCTCTACTGGCTTTACCAGTTAAATCACAAAAAATACAGGGACCATCTGAAGACACCTTGTCCTCCATACAAATACAGGAGGAAACTCTGTCCTCATTAAACACTACTAGCGGAGTCCTTACTCCACTTACATCACGGGGAAAATTTGCCCTATGCCACCCTAACCTTTCATCACACTCTCTCTCAATTTCATCAACGCTAATTACTACTCCTATTACTCTCTCACCCTCACTCACTATCTCTATCTCATCATTATCCAATACTTTATTCTCAACTATATCATTATTATTATTTAACATTATTTCATCATTATAATTACCTGTATTACTCCCACTTACCTTGTCTACTATTCCTTCGTTATTTATATTCTCATCGGCGTATAACTTACCACCATAATTGCCGTTTTCTGTCACCCCTACACTCTCATATGCATTGACACCATTTTCGTCTGTCATTTTGTTATTTCCATTTACACTATTTTTACTTACCTCATTCTCTGTTACTTGATTGTCTTTTTCGCTTAATTGGTCTGTCTCTTTACCATTTACCCCCATTTTAATCTCATAATTATCATTATTCAATATTTTCTTATCTAACACTACCTCATTACTTTGTTTGCTAGTATTATCACTATTTTCGTTCAAAAAAGCGTATAATCCCGTTTTTTGTTCTTTCATTTGTCTTAGTTCATTATTAAATTTACTCCAATCATCCTCAGTCATTCCTTTCAAAACCCTTTCAAACTCGTGCATGAATTCCGTATTACTCCATAACTCCCCTGATCCACTTACTTTATTTTCACGTGCCTCGGCCATGTTCGAAAATTTTATTTCTAATATACCCTTTATCTATAAAAACCACTATTATCCTATAATTACACACATAAAATAAAAACACCTAACACAATCATTGTCAACAGGACAAGTAAACGCAATAACCCTATCAAAACATAACCTTTTTTAACGTAAATATATATACAATTATTTCTACAAATACGCCGTTACCAAATCCTACTTTCCGTGCTTTAAAACAGGTCTAGTTCCTATAATTTTTATACGAACATCCTGGCAGGGTCGTCGCTGTAAAGGTACTCGCCTTTTACCCTTTTAATTATTAATACTACACTCATCATAAAATAATACTCACCGCTGCCAGAATTTCACTTACCGTTGTGATATATGTTATTACATACAAATACCAATACATTATTTATTTTATTTTACCTACCTCATAAACTGTTTCTTGGGCCAGGATCCTGTCACACGAACGTAGAAGCAAGCATGGTTTTCAGGTTATACAAATCACTTACGCAACTCATTATTTGAAGAGAATTAAAATTTTATTTCTTTACTTTTAAAAAACTTCTTGTCAGACTATTTCTCCAAAATTGAAAATGAAATATAAGCTAAATATCACTATAATATTGACGACTCGGAACACTAAGTTTTTTATAAGTAAAAACGTAAAGTTTTACCTTACAGCCTAAACCGGCTTTCACCTATAGAAGGCTTCATCAGAGGCTGTCGTAAGTAGCGCTGTTCGTCTTGTTGTTGGCGACGAGATAGTTTTTCGAAAGGTCGAAGCTGTGTGTGTGTGGTGAGATGTGTTCGAATAATGCGTGCGATTTGAATTGTGTCTGTTCGTTTAGGATGTCGTTTTTATTTGTTTTTGTGTGTTTGTATATTTCTAATTGTTCTAGAGTGTCTAGTTTTCGGCCTTTTGTGTGTACGTGTAGTATGTTCATGTTATTGTCGATGTTTTTATATGTGTGGTTTGCTTCAATGAGGTGGTTTGCGAAGGTAGATTCTGTAGTGGTGTGGAGTGCTTTTGTGTGTTCAATGTATCTCTGTTTGAAGCTACATCCTGTCTGGCCTATGTAGAATTTATTGCAATTTGAACAATTTAGCTTATATACACCGGGTAGATCGAATTTGTTTTGTGCTTTGGGTATGCGTTTTGATAGTGTGTGTTCTGTTTTGTTAGTAGTTTTGTAAGCGATTCTGTAAAACTACTAACAAAACAGAACACACACTATCAAAACGCATACCCAAAGCACAAAACAAATTCGATCTACCCGGTGTATATAAGCTAAATTGTTCAAATTGCAATAAATTCTACATAGGCCAGACAGGATGTAGCTTCAAACAGAGATACATTGAACACACAAAAGCACTCCACACCACTACAGAATCTACCTTCGCAAACCACCTCATTGAAGCAAACCACACATATAAAAACATCGACAATAACATGAACATACTACACGTACACACAAAAGGCCGAAAACTAGACACTCTAGAACAATTAGAAATATACAAACACACAAAAACAAATAAAAACGACATCCTAAACGAACAGACACAATTCAAATCGCACGCATTATTCGAACACATCTCACCACACACACACACACACACAGCTTCGATCTTTCGAAAAACTATCTCGTCGCCAACAACAAGACGAACAGCGCTACTTACGACAGCTTCTGATGAAGCCTTCTCTAGGTGAAAGCCGGTTTAGGCTGTAAGGTAAAACTTTACGTTTTTACTTATAAAAAACTTAGTGTTCCGAGTCGTCAATATTATAGTGATATTTAGTTAAGTAACGGACACGTCATGGACAACGAAATCCAAGAAATATAAGCATAATAATTTTCTGTTATTCACTCCATGCCTGTGACAATTACTAATTTTATCTTATTTTAACATCTTACCTTATATATCTAACAGACAGCGCAGCCTGCTCATTCTCTCATTCACACTGTATTTAACACCCTCCCCTGATTATTTATTTAACAAAATTATTTAACACATTATGAAATACCCCTGCCGGCAACGTGGTGTCCATCCGAACTCGTGGCCTCTCATTTTTTTAATTTTGTCGTGTGTCCGAAAGATCGTTTATATTGGTTCTTCGTCTACCGAAACTAGCCGCACTTCTTCATTATTTGTTAACTGCACTTGCTGTTAATTTAAGATAAAAATGTTATTTTTTGAGCCCTGTTTGGCGAACCGCCCGCGCAGGCGAAAGTCGGCAAGGAACTGGGTAGCGTCTATCTGTTCCCCACTCCTCTATCTATTTGTTGCAGAAGCCGGAAAGCAATGCCTTCTATCTGATCGTCACTGCTGTGGCACATTCAACACATGTGGATTTTGTGTGTTGGGGACGTGGATGACATTTGTTAAGCACTGGTTGACGTCATAAAGTAGGTTGGACTTAAACTCACATCCGCCCGCTAGGACCATGAGGCTAATAAAACTTTCGCCTCTAAGCCATGTTTGTTTTACTACCGTGGTGTCGTCTGCGCACATGCTGGTGTAGTGCATTTGGGCGCAGGTGTCACACAAACGTTAAGTTCTTAGAATTGACGTCCTGCACATTCTTTTGCCAATGTTTCACAACGGTTGCTGCATACTGTTTCTTGGTTCGCGCAATGCTTTTATTCAAACACGTGGCCGTATACACAGATGGAAATTAAATTTCAAACATTTTATAATAAATCCCCAAATTTAATAAAATAAAAATCCCTCAAAATTCGTCCCGTTACACCGTCATGGTCCCCGTTAAACTTACCTTTTGAAACTGCCCAGGTCGCCAACATGTTTTCAGATATACATGTAAACTTTAAACACTCTTGCCCTTATAAAAATCCCGCTATCTGACTGTAATAAAATTTCAGAAAACCCCCGATTACGTTAGACGAGCTGTCAGCACAGAAAACTAGGAAGTGGTTATAGCGTAATAACTAGACTAACACATTTCTGATTACTAAAACAAATAGGTTTACTTTTATCTTACTTTTCTTAGATAAATACACAAAATAGAACAAATTACAAACAATTATTTCGGGAAGTGATATAGTCAATAATCTTTTACATTAACTTTAAGTTCACTTGTGTTATATAGATATATTTTTGGTTTTAAAAGCAGCCCAGTATCTGTGTACTCACACATTCATTCATTCAATATTTAAATTATTCCCTTTATAAGACATTTAGAGCTCTGTACATTAAATTAGTTAATAATTGTCTGGTGGTCTATTTACTCACGGCGTCTCCCCGGCTACCTCGCACTGTGCACATATTTGAATATATTTACACGACTAATAAATTTTCGGCCCGCAGCCCGTTATGTTCAAACGGCCGCCGCCGCCTCGCAACAACACCACTGCTGATTCACATTTTGTTATATAGTTGAGATGAAAATTTGTCCAGTCGGCGAACGCACTACAATTCGCGTCCGGCGGTTTGAGATGTTATTTTCCGACTGATATACATGCGGTCGGACATTACTACCTTGGCTGCAATGAAATTTCTTCGTCGTTCACAGCCTTCGCTGTCGAAGTCTTGGTAGCTGTTCAGGTAACACGTGTGTTTTTCGTGTCTTGGATGTTGACGATATTGTGTGCACTGGTCGACGTCACCAAAGAGGCGGGACGTCGTCAAGACTTCCGCCGTCTTGAGACCATGTGCGAACAAACTTTCGCCTCCAAGCCATCTTGTTTCCAACAACTCGGCGTCAGTCGGCGCCCCGCCGATGTTAGTGCGTTTGGGCGTAGATGTCACACAGCCGCAAAGTTCCAAGAATTTGTCACCCGCACATTCCTTTACAATTGTTTCATCACCCAGCTACAGCGTACCGTTTCTTTGTTTGAACAAAACTTCTACTCAAACACGTGTCTGACCACACAGATGAAGTGAATTCAAAATATTTTAATAAAATGAAACCCAAAATTAATAAAAATAAAAACCCCCTTTTTTGCCTCGTTACAAAATGAGGCGAGTGATACTGTTTTACTGTGTATACTAGATACTTCATCTCTCAGGTGTCTAATGATTACATAAAATTTACATTCAGAAGTTCTTCAAAACATATGAGTTTCATTCTGTTTTCCAAAAAATATGCAGTTACTTTGTGTTCTATTGCTCCTTCTTCCAAGTGTAGAATAAAAGAAGGCGGGGTGCAGTTTTTATTCATTTTGCCAGACAATACAATATTGATGTGTTAGTTGTCCATAATATTACAAAAAAATCTTGCAAACACAATTGTGGGATATTATTAATCAGTGGTTAGTGAAGGAGGTGACACAACAGAAACCAGATATGAATAAGCCAGAGAATTCTGATCATGACTGTGTAGTGTGTTACAGTTTTGTCAGAAGAAAATTGTTAAGTAAAATTTGACATGGATGTTCATTTATAAAAAATCTCTTGCCTTGTGTTTAGTTATAGAAAATCTCTTCCTTTTAATGAAAATGGAATACTTTAAGTAGCTGATTCATGTTATTGTTATTGTTATTGTTATTGTTATTATGTATAAATGTTACTTTAACCAAAGATAATTTTCTGTGTGTGTCTTTGAATCAGGGGCGGAGTAGAAGCACGTGGTGCCCTATGCTGCCATTAGACTGGTGTCTCCCAATGAAAACTCAATCCATTATATATATATATATAATATTTAATATTTATAATGAATTTACCTCAATATATTTTTTTCTTGGATTTTGTTTTCCATGACGTGTCTGTTACTTAACTCAATATAATTATTTCACTACGACTCGGAACACATAACTTTTTATGGGAAAAACGTAAAAGTTTTACCTTACAACCTGAACCAGTTTTTTTTATTCATTATTAGGAACATGTTTTGGGAACCATTGTGTTCCGAAACATGTTCCTAATAAGGAAAAAAAAAATCTTGAGGTAAATTCATTATAAATATTAAATATATTGTATAAATCAAGAAATAGACTGTACCAAAAAGTGTTTGAATATATATATATAATATATATATATATATATATTGGTTCATAACGTTAGCCTACGTCTTCCGATCCCTAGTCTCCATTGGTCTTGATCTAACCAAGATTCTTCTTCCAATTCCTGGTCTCTCATTGCCCGGTTGATGCCTTCTCGCCAACTCAACCTAGGTCTTCTTCTTCGCCTACAACCGTATGGTGTCCATCTCAAAATTTGCTTGGGGAGTCAATTATCCGGCATTCTTTGCACATGACCAAACCATCTTAGCTGTTTTGTTTTTATGTCGTCGAAAATAGAGTACTGTACCACCATTATTTCCCGGATTCTGACGTTTCTTACTTTTTCCAGTCTTGACCTCCCTGCTGCTCTTCGCCAGTAATCCATTTCAGTAGCTTCCAACAATTCTTCTGTTCTTTGTATTATTGGGCATATTTCACACCCGTATGATATAATTGGTTTCACGATTGTATTGTATGTATGATGTTTGTTTTGTTTTGATATTTGTTAGTCCCACAATATGGTGTTCAATCCATTATTTACACTGATAAATATCATACACAGTTTTGAATGTTAACAATTATTTTATTAAATTCTCAAATTACAACAAATATTTAGCTAAATAGTGATTACAATGAACATACTAGTAGGCCTACTTATGTTTAGAAAATACTAATCGATTCCTTAAGGAAATCTTGTATATTTCTTCTAAATTGAGCGATTCAATTCGATTTCAATATTCAACCTTCCTAACGAAAATAATCTCTCATCTCCCATAGTTGTACTCAACATGTCTTTAATGCGTTTTAATACAGAAAAAAATCTTTCGGATTCTCAGTTAGCTACTGGAATCGTCAAAACCAGATGATAAGCAATGTATTCAGAAATCCATACATAAAGGTGGAAAAAACATAATGGTTCATTACATAAACGTAATGTGAACTCATCGAAAAGTGTCCACACATTTTTTTATGATTTTGGATTTTTTGTTTTTTTCACATTTATTATCTTCAAAATGTTTTTGCGATTTAGGGCTGGATGGTTCCGCTACAGCATACCCTAGCATTATGGATAATTTGCCACTGCTTTGAAAGCATTTGTATAATGATGTAGGCAAACATCTTTAACAGTATTGTTATATAAATAAATTGTATAGTTAAACAAAATTTGTTTAGGTGTAGGAAGAATTGTGCATATCAAGGTTACCTCTCAAATCCAGCAGAAATACTTTTCTTTGAAGCCATTGTAACTCCTCCAAAACCCATTATGAGCCTTACCTGGACATATTCTGAAAATTCAGGACAAGAAAAGCCTGTCGACAATATCAGGCAGCTGCATACTGACCCCGATGTGCTAATTATAAAGCAAAATGCACTCAGTCCTGGAAATGGATATAATTTTTATGTTACTGGTAAGTTTTAAACAATGTGTCCAAATTACTTTAAAATTATCTTCTGTTATTCAAAATTAGAATTTGTGCATTTTAGTTATATGCTAACTCATACATGTAATTATGAAGAGCCTGTCATTTTTCTATCTAAACTATACAATTTTAACTGTGAAGAAACAATATTTCTTTGCATGTAATTTGTAAAAATAGATTCTTTATTGTAATAAAACTTGTTTTTGAATAACCAGATGCATCTGGACTAACAGGGTTAAAATTGTCAAATTCCTAGCTATCTGGTAGACACCGCAAAGGCTATGGTATAATATTGTTATGACATCACAGAACAATCTACGTGTTTATCGAACTTCCAGAGGGATCCAGAATGTAATGCGGTGGTGTACGTGACTCCTGACGCATTCGCGAGACTTTTCTCGAAGCCGCCAGCCCCGCGGACTGTGTCAAGGCCGCAATTAATTACATCATACACACTGGCGCTAAGACGCAGTTTGAAATCTTCTGGTCTGTGCGCGGATGTATAAATACAAGGCGGCAGCGGCCTTAGTTTTCAGTATAGTTGCGATATATTTACAGTGCGGTTCAAGTTAGTGTTGGGCGATTACAAGCAATATTACTGTGTGCGTTCAAGTGGTTATTAGTTGAGTGTTGTGTTTTATAATCGGGCGGTATATTGTAACACAATTGTGTTTTAATATTAGTTGACATTTATTTGCTTGTGAACAATTTTTATTTGATTTGTTGTAAGAGACAGTGTTGTTAATTACAAACTGTTTAACTGTGAAAATTAAAGCTGGCGATTAGTGACTTAATTGGTGTCTTGTATTTTGGTTCCACTGTACCTACGATGAGTACGTAGACTGTCGTAACAATATGATTCTAGCTACCTGGTGTTGATCCATAATTGTGAAACCTATGTATATATTTCGTCTACGAGGTGAGAAGGAATATTAAATGTGTAGAAATAATAAAATATTTCATTAGCACTGCATATTCCTCTGATTTACTCAACTAACATGTTAACTGGTAATATTCATAATAACTAAAGGCATTTACTTCATGTTTTACAGGCATTTTAACAAATTGATTATTATCCGTCTCAAATTTAATTTAGCTTCTGATGGAGTTCTACAAGAATATTCATGAAATCTACTGTCAATATAGAGATGTAATATTTTTCATCTTGGATCATAAAGTTTGTATAACACAACAATTATTTCTGCAGTACTCAACTGATCATTTGAGTATTGTGTTAACATTCAGACAGTCGGACTGAGGATGGTCACCAAAACAGTTGTTCCATTTACCAATTAAGTTAGTGGTGTGATAACAAACTAACTTTTATTTATGAAAATCTTAATCATCACCATCTTTAGCAAGGATTAAATCAAAAATGTTTTATTCTGATCCCGTGAAGATAGACTAGAGCTAGTCACTCCAATGCTTCTTCAGACATTCCACACTTTTCCGTCCTTTCGGCTTATAATTCAATAGTTGTTTGGGGATGTAGCAGTCATCCATTCGGTTAAGATTTCCCAATCATTTTAGCCAATATTGGGGAATCCTATTGCATACACTGCTATATATATTGTAATGAAACTGATACGTACATGTTATAAGGCCACACGTCTGGAATCCACTTTGTAGTTAGCTGGTACGTATCTCTTTTATTTTATTTATTTAAGTTTATAATGTTTTTATTTAATTAAATTCGGTTGTTGTTTTTTTGTTGTTGTTTAAAAATGTTTTAAAATGTTCGATTATATTTCTTCGAAACTTGTTTATGGTGTGACGTTTCTTCGGTTGACTAGGTGTATCTACGAAGTCGATCGTTCACTGAAAGTACATTTTTATTTTTATTAAATAATTACTTAATTGAAGTGAAATTGGCTGACCACGCAGCGTTGAGGTGACAATCTAATTTTAGATTTATTCACCATAAATTCAATTTGCCGCTGTCCGTGTTGCCATCCATTGAGAGGTATCCACCTGTTCTGTAATAACCTAGTCTACTGAAATAAATCGTCTGACTCTATTTTGTCGTATAAAATTATGATTTATTCTCTGATAATATTCTTTACATTGTTTTAAAAATATAATAAACTGTTCTTCATTTAATTTGCTTTACAATAGAATTTAGTTTTATGAAAATCTTGTCTCAGGGTTGGTAGTTCTGATTTACAATTATCAGACTGATTAAACTTATTTTTTGGTTAAACTATTTAGTTAAAATGTAGGTCCTTTTAGACTGCAGAATACAAATGAAACAACTAGAAAATTTATACTACCACTATTGGGTAGTCGGAGAGTGATTACAAAATCAATTACATCTTAACACATAACAGAAAGTATTATAGCCATGCCTGGTTCCGGCATTATAGGTTAACATGGTTTGTTGTAACTGTCACCAGTGAATGTTAAATGAATTAGTAATTCTTTTATAACACATAAAATATAAACACAATAAAGTAATAAATCAGTTCAGTGTTCCAAGAAGAATCATCTGAACAGTTATATTGGATTACTTCGATCAGGTAATCGGTTAATTATTAGAATTGTATTTTGCTTGGTATGAACTTCTTTTAATAATAAAATAACAAAATATTGTACTAGTATTAGCCTCTTTCTTAAAGCTAAACATAAATTATATTTTTCATTTTCGCTTTTGATAATTAATCTTGTCAATTGACAATTCTCAAACTTCTGACTAACTATTGTTAGTTTCACATTGGTTTAACTATTAATGACTTCATCGATATGATATTAATTAACACACTCTTAGTGTTTATATTGAACAAACTATCATCATCTTTATAATTCTTATCTACTAATCAAATAAAATTAATTTGAGAATTCTCTTTATAATTAACAATTTAATGAAAATAATAAGGTGCAATGCCCTTTACTCGTTAGTATGTACACATAGTAGTAATGTTGTTCGATAAAATATATCGTCAATTTCTTAACTTCCTTAAATATAGTAAAAAATCACTTTACTCCCTGTAATTCACGTAATTGCTAGGGATTATACACTTAGCAATTCATGTCGCACTATTGAGTCTTCACTAAGCTTCGAATATAATGTTATAATGATTTTGCAAAAATGAGGTTATGTTTTCATTGTTTACATTTGATAACACGCACAAAGTTAGGTTAGACTGTTGTTTTCTGGCGATGCGGAGCTGCCGTCTGTCTTGCTTCAATGGTTATTCAAAAGTGTCCCAAGATGGTGTCTGTTTCTGCTGTTCTCATTTGCATTCCTTGTAAAATTTGTCGAATTCTCTCTTCTGATTGGCTAAGGATTGTAATGGTACAAACCGATGAGGGTCTATAATTTAAAGCGTTTCACCTTTTTATTTAACCAGAGTATATTTTTGGTCAGTGACTGTAGCTCCGTGTGAGGTACAGAATGGTACCGGAATGCAAATTATCAGAAAGGGTGCGTATTCATGCGTACGAGCAAACGTGTGGGCCGCTGTTCACAACGTAAAAGTCACGTTTGAGAATTCCTTCTCGCCAGGTACAAGATGACGGAAACTCCTCGAGATCCGCTCAGCCAATGAGAAGGCAAGTTGCCACGCTAAGATGGATTCTGGCCATCTTGAAAATGACTCAGTTAGCGTCAGTTGGCGTATAAACTCGAAACCGCGCAGAAGCATTGGCGCGCGGTTCATAAAAAACAGACTTCAGAACTATGTAAACCGACCGGCCGAAAATGTGAAGATTCAGTGTAATAGTGCTCGCGAGTCGAAATCTAGTAAAATTTGTAAAAGGAGTAAATAACAGTAAATAAGTATGGTAGAAAGTGGTAGAACAACTGCAAAAGTAAAATGATCAAAATTTAACCAGTTTAAAGAATATTTTGGACAACCAACGTGAACAAAGAACAAAACCCGGGAGTGTTTCCACCATGTGCCAGATTCCATCACAGGAAAGTACCTATATATGAATTAAATAACAATCCAATATAAAAAGAGCTCTAGATTCAGGGGGGTTAAAGGTGTGAAAGGGAAAGAATGAATGAGTAAAGTGCTGGGTTGCCTTGTTCAATATATTTAATCTTTGTTAAGACATAGAAGTTAAGATATAATTCATTAATTCCTGTTTTTATGAATTCATAAGCTATGCATTATGTAGAACCAAAAATTATGTAAAACAGTTGTTCATACACAACTTCTGGGAAATGGATCAGAAATAAGAAACAAATTTGTAGTAAGGAAAGTAAAACAAAAGGAACGAAAAAATGTTGAAGTTAATCTTAATAAAACAAAGTTGTTTAGAGTATGGCAAATGAGAGTTGATGTTTATTATGTAACAAAACCCAATAACCACTCTTACAGGTTATGAGTTCGCATGACAGACCCTGGATCCCACGTGCAGGTAGGTATTTTGAGATTTGTGAAGCTTAAATAATTCATAGTAAAATAAATAAAGTTATTTGCAATTTATTAGTAACTTAACAGTGGCATCCGAACTAGGGACAAATTTATTTATCAAATTATCAATAACTTTACAGGATCTTTACTTGAGTGCACATACCCCCCTTCGCTAAATTATTTAATTGTTACAATAAGTGTGGGCCTTCGGGTTTGAGAGTATGAACTGACGCTAAACATTTTTCCAAAATAAATCAAATATCTTTAAATTGATATAACTTTCTTATAACACCTCAGATTGTGAATCTAAGCTTACTACGGTATGGCGAACATTTGGCTCTTAATTTAGAGTCTACACATGATATGTTTTCGTCCATTATTAAGGAAGATATTGTTTGAAATTAACACTTTGCACTATTTCTTAATAAATTTATGTATTCTTTGATTAAAACTAACTAATGACAATCACATCTCTTCGAGATTATGCTTTTCAAGTCCTTTTACACCCTTTACTTATCATCTACTTATTATTATTGACAAAATATATCTCCTATTCTATGGTTGCATTAGGCCTATGATTCTATTAACTATATTGACAAATTACATTTGATATTTGTTTCTGGACAATTTCTGTGATGTCACAATTACACATACAGTGTCAGTACAACTACTGTTTGCTTTAGTTACTGTGAATACATTGTTATTTCCTGGTTTTGAGTCTATTTAATCACCTCTATATTGTACTATAAGGTGTTTCCTTACTTTACTTCACTTTTAATTAAGCAGTGGTCTTTTAAGTCACTATCTTGTTCAGAATTGTTTATTACAGTTATTACATTGTTTTACAATCTGGTGTTTTTTTTTCATTGGTTCATTCTCTTGTGTTAAGAACTGAGTAATAGTACTTGCATCTAGTGTCACATGACAGATGCACTTAATTATTATTATTATTATGCCTTACATTAGTGATAATAATTATCCTACAATATTAGATTAGTGATGTACCATCTTCCTTACTATACAGGTATCACTCTTTCTGTTTCTGTTTAATTTTACAACTGGTTTTATCTAAACTTTACATGTTGATTCCCATTCTGTCTGTTTTTGGTCATTTAGTTTACATTAATTATCATATAAATACTACTCTAGGTATTCCTTAGGCTTTCACGGCCGGTGTCATTTGAATTATGTATGATATCCGGGCTGTTTGGCCGTGGTCCCTGGTTTAAAACAAAACCAAACCATAACGTTTCGGCAGCTCCACTGGCTGCCATCATCAGTGGTATAAATTTTCTGCACTTTGGGTGTCTACATGCAGGCCCACAGTATTGTGGTATAGACTAAAGCTGTCCTGCCATGCTACCTGTACATATAAATTCAGCAAAGTCCCACGTACAGGTAAAAATGACACCATCAACCAATCACAATAGAGATGGTGTATGATTGGCTCGCACCAAGCTATGCCATTATGTACTCACTTGTTTTCCAAGAAATACTGTGGGGAAGGCTGCTTATTTCCCGCGATGCTACCTGTGCTAATTGTTTACTAATTGCAACCCCCGCACAGGTAAGTACAGCATCACCGGCCAATCAGAAACAAGAAGGTGTGTGAGAGGCTCGCATCGCGCCATGCCATAAAGTACTTAATGTGATGCTTTCGCCCCGCTGATTCATAGCGATCGCAGCATGCTTCTGAATCAAGATGGACTCCATATGAAGACGAGGGAAGTAATCACTCACCGCCGACAAGAGTTTCGTCTCATCGAAACGGATCCGATGGCCGGCATTGGCGAGCGCGTGTTCGGCCACGGCAGACTTCTCCGGCTGTCCCAGTCTACAGTAACGGCTATGTTCACCCACGTGTGTGCGGACGCTGCGCTTCGTGGTACCAATGTACACCTGGCCGCATGAGCAGGGAACTCCGTACACACCGCACGATGACAGCGGGTCTCGGACGTCCTTCGTCGGCCTCAAGAACTGGTGTATCTTCCTTGTCGGCTTGAATATTGGCCTCACACCGTGCCGACTGAGCAGCCTACCAATGCGGTCCGTCACCCCATGAATGTAGGGCAACGCCGCGAAACCGACGGTCTCCCGTGAATCCACTTCCGGCCTGGCTGTTCTTCTCGGCCGGACCGCACGTCTCACCTTCCCGACGGAATATCCATTGGCCTGCAGCGCTAGTTCGAGGTGGCGCAGCTCGTCATCGAGGTACCGGGGCTCGCATATCCTCCTAGCCCGGTCCACCAAGGTCTTCAACACCACCCTCTTCTGGCTGGGATGGTGGTTCGACTGTTTATGGAGATAGTGGTTAGTGTGAGGATACCTTACATATTGTTGACCTTATATAGCTTTTTCACCATTGCATTGATTGTATAGCAAAATTAAAAGTTAAGGGCATGGAAATGCGCGAAACGCTAAAGGTCAGAGGGGAAAGGTGATGTGGAGGGAGTCGCTATGAGACGTGAGAAGAGAATTGTAGTTATCAGCGACGGTGTTGCCAACCTATGAATATCATTTCTAACAGTAACAAAAACTTGCGACTGTTAAGGTTTGTTTGTAAATGTGTCACCACGAATCTCTTATCTGTGTGTGTGTGTCTACAGTCACACAGCTGGCTTTAAAAAAAGAATTATACGTTAACTGTTTCCGATGTAAATCAAATAATAATAAAAATAATGTAATTGTATTACTATACAAATCAAGCAAATTATATGTACTGTTCACACGTATCGGAATTTGTTGTTGTAATGCAGGGGCAAACCTAGGATTTCATTTCGGGGGGGGGATTTTTTCCAACCACCCAACCACATATCGTTTTGTTAGAGTATTTTTTTCTCATATTATAGTGAAAATCATACCAACAAATTAAAACTAATGGGTAAATATTGGCCGTAATTCACTAATTTCATAAAAATCAATTAATAACATACAATTTGACTTGGAAGCCTAATAATACCTTTCTATGGAATATAAATGTATGTGGTTTGTGTTGCAGGGTTAATACATGCAAGAACACGAAAAATTTTAAATGAACGTTTAAATGAATATTTTGTTTCTTAGAGCTAGGTAGAGTCTATTACAGCAACCCATGTCCATTATGAAAAATAATGTTAAGAAATTAAAACTCATCTACATTATGTGCTTTGTGATTGAAATTATCAGCATGTAACGTTAAGTTAAAATATAAAGAGATATGTCCCTATTTATCGTAACCAGCGGAAAAACGTACCTTATCCTACTCTCTTTCTAGTTGTCTTCTTTTCATTTTTCACCATTTCTTTCAACATCTGTTATATTTATTATTGAGTATAAGGCCTGTTATTGTAGATTATTTTAACTTTTCATTGACCAAAATAGTAATTTTTTTTAAATTGACAAAACTTAGAAGTCAATTAATTATATTTCAAAAATGACAACCAGTTTTAAATTTTTTGCTACAAATTAAAATTTTTTTTCCGATTTGGGGGGGGGATATATCCCTCATATCCCCCCTCTAGGTTCGCCCCTGCTGTAACGTATCAGAATGTTTTATAAACATATCTGAGTGTTTTATAAACACATCTGAGTGTTTGGTTCTGTCATTGTGTACTGGTGTACTGGTAAAGAACTATAGCCTTTCTGACCATTCTTATCGCAATGGAATTTTCAAACTGTACACTTCCACTCCTTCACTACACGCGACTATCTCTACAGTTTCGCATTACATAAAGGAACGCATTCTTCGTATTAATTTAATTTGCAAGAATCTTTTTAATCCTGGACAACAAAAAACTGTGTATTAATACTTCCCGTGCTTGACTATGACTTTCCTTTCTTTCACTCTGGCCCAGAAGAATGTAAAACTCTATCTAATACTAATATCTAATATTGATCCTGTGTCCACATGTTGACAGAACCTTCAAAACACAGTCATGCAATGTGTCCAACTTTGGTACACATGGGCTGTACGGAAAATTTGATATGCCCAGATATGCTACACACAGGCTCTAGAAAAAGAGTTGTGTGTCCAAAAATGGTATGCATGGTAGCAAGAGTGTTTGTAATGAGTGTTTGTAGAAGTGAAGTGACTCATCATTTATACATGTCTTCACGAGGCAGAAGACTTTGAAAAATCTAGAGATAACTTTAGAAGGAGTGCAATGTCATGATAATGTGTGATAATGATGAACAGACATTAAAAATTAAAAGACACATTGTGGAAAATGGTATAAAAAATACATAAAAATGATTCATAAAGTATATAACAAAATAAACATTTTAATTTTGTAGTTCAAATAAAAAAATCGTGTACACAATTCAAAATTATTTTAAAACGTTACTCTTTTTTATGTTAATCTTTATAAGTATAATGAAAACTTAGAAATTTACCAAGCTTTCCTACAAGTCCCTCAATCTGTTTCCTACAGGTACCGGTAATGGATTCCAATTTTACTTCCATGTTCCATAAGAAAATGGAAGTATGGTGATGGAAAAACAAACATATTCCAGATAAGTGCTGATTCCGATTGTACTACCCTCAAAACATGAAGAAAAGTCATTTTCTGAAAAGTGTCTGTGTGTAGAATTTTTTCTATGGCGAACAATAACTGCCACAAATTCAAATAGAATCAAATAATTTTTTGCATATATGCCCAAGTTGTAGAGGACTCAAGGTCTATTGATTTTGGTGAAGATCGAGTAAGGGGGAGGGGTAGTTTACCTGCAAAATTTTACATTTTAACAAGAGTAGAGTACTTAATTTGATAAATAAAGTATCCTGAAAAGAAGGTCATAATAATCTACTGTAGAAAGGTAGACGAAATATCTATAAATTAAAAGGGTAGTTGAAGGGGAGGGGGTAATTTTCTATAAATGAAAATTATAATAGAAGGGGAGGGGATAATTTTTTATATTTGTATTACGTTATCGGGAACAAAGAAGTAGTTTGTTCTTAAAATTCCTTCCGGGCTATTTGGCTGTAGTCAAATGTTTTCTGCAAACCCAGGCATTTTGGCAGTGCCATCAACCGTCATCATTTGTAAAATCAAGTGCGCTAACATGAGGTGGTATACATTAGTGACCACAGTACTGTGGTTAATACTGAAGAAAGAAGTAGTTTCTTTAGAAATATTTCATTTTGAAAATGATATTGAATATAAATCTTAGAACATGGAAGTCATGTTTGGTATTTTATTTGATTTTGTTATATTGAATTTCCACAAAGCATACAGGTTGTTACATATTAAAACAGCTTTTGCTTTGAGACTTATGATCTTTTTCAACAATGCTATTACAGTTTGTTAAAAACAAACATTTATTGTTATACTTGATGCATAAATTTGTGTAGGTGAAGATGTTGGCCAAAAAGCAGGAATATTCATCAAGATGAGTAACTTGCCGCAAAAGGGAAAATGTACTGTTGTTCCCACATCAGGAACTGCTATTGAAACTCTATTTAATATTACATGTGTAGACTTTAAAGACGACAACTCTTCGACTTCATTAGAATATGAATATTATGATGCAAAACCAGGTGGTGGCAAGAAAGGTGATTGCATTCAACACATTAAAATATTCTTGTCTTTATAATACTATAATCTTTTAAAGACTGAGTTAGAAAGTTTACATGCATCCATTAAAATTAAATATAGTTATGTCTAATTTATTATTAGTTTTTCCTTATTAGACATAAATATTGATTCCCAAAGTTTTAGTTATTAAAAGTTAGGTTAGGTTCGAAGTACAATAACTTTGTTAAATGACTAATAAATACATAAAAGTTAAAAACAAAACTTGTAAAGAATTTAATTCTGAGAAAAATGGTGTAAATAAAGTCAATAAAAATCAACAAAAAAATCCAATTGTTTCCAATTTTTCAAAATTTGTTTTTAGGCAAAGATTTTTCTGTTTTACGTCGGATATAATGAAACTTATGGGTGATACAGTTCTGCGACCTGTTTTATTAGATTTTTCAGGTCAAAAACCATAATAAACAGCAGAATTCGCCCCTTCCCAGAATTTCAGAAAGTCTTCATTTACCCGGGGGAACCGAAACCCGGGCGAAATCTTTCGCTAGCCGTAACTCGCTAACGAAGCATTTCCGGACCTATGTACATATGAACTTTTTTTCTTATTTTTCGATGTAGATTCATCTCCCGAAGTACTTCCGTTTCTTCGTGAATCACCCTGTATATCCATACTTTTATCCCATAGACCCTTACTATTTTTGGGATTGATTCCCCCCTAAAAATTTGGGATTGGAATAATTTTAAAATATGAGCAAATTTTTTTTTTTAATTTCAAAAATCCTTGTGGATATCAGATTACTGGGCCTCCAGGTGGTCTAGTGGCTAACGCGGGCGATTGATGTGCTCGTGGTCCCGGGTTCAATTCCTGGTGGAGGTTCCGTACGGCGTGCATTCAGCATCGTGAGACAAACTGAGTAGGCGCTGAGATAACAGCGCCTCCTCCTGGCTGTGAATACCGCAACTAGCGGCTGGTGGCACATAGTACTAGCCATACACCGTCACACTAACACAAAAAGCCGCATGGTACGCCTTGGTCTTTAACGGACTGTTGAGTGGAGGATATCAGATTACTGAGAATTTTAACCAAAACCTGAATGCAGTGTGCAACTTGCAAATTGTTTTGTTCTTTGTGTGTTTTTTGACAGCATGTGTTCTGTTTTGTTTGTAGTTTTTAATGAAATAATTAATTAATCAACGGACATGTCATGGACAGCAGAATCCAGGAATCTAAACTTATGTTTTTTACAGATACACTCCTTGGGATAAACAAATCAGGAGTACTGATTGGTGTTTACTTAACTGGAGGAGTTATAGCTGTTTATGTTACAAATACATTTGGTGTCTTTGTCAAAAACAGTGTTACAGTCCAGGTACAGATGTAAATTTGCCAGTTTCAGTAAATATAGCACTCAATAGACATTTATTTGACTACTTATTTTTTTACTTGACATTGATGCAATGGTTTCCATGGGATAAACCAATAGGTTTAAAATTTGTTTTGTGATCCACACAAGACTTTTTATTGATGTATGAGTTTACATGTAGAGAACTCTTTAGGGATGTAATACCATTTTAATCCAGATAAAATTCAAAATTAATGGAAGTAAATCTAGATTTAAAACAATATATAGTAAACGAATAATTCTGTGTGTGTGTGTGTGTGTGTGTGTGTGTGTGTGTGTGTGTGTGTGTGTGTGTGTGTGTGTGTGTGTGTGTGTGTGTGTGTGTGTGTGTGTGTGTGTGTGTGTGTGTGTGTGTGTGTGTGTGTGTGTGTGTGTGTGTGTGTGTGTGTGTGTGTGTGTGTGTGTGTGTGTGTGTGTGTGTGAAATCCTTTCCTTGTCTATCCTAATGCATAAGGTAAATTTGTTACTATAACAAATAAAAAATATCGGTATGGAGAACCATACATGACTTCCATGTTCTAATATTTATATTTAAAATCATTTTCGAAATGAAATATTTCAATAGAAACTACTTCTTTCTACTTACTGCTTCAGCCTTAACCACAGTACTGTGGTCACTAACATATGCTACCTCACGTTATCGCACTCGATTTTCACTGATGATAGAAGTCGATGGCACTGCGGAAACATCTGGTTTTGCAGAAAACATTGGTCTGCGGTCAAACAGGCCGGGAAGGAATTTTAACAACAAACTACTTCTTTGTTGCCGATAACGTAGTACATATATAAAAAAAATTATCCCCTCCCCATTCAACTATAATTTTCGTTTATAGAAAATTACCCCCACACTGTTCAAGTAGCCTCTTCATTTATAGATATTTCATCTACGTTTCTACATTGGATTATTAAGATCTTCTTATCAGGATACTTTATTTATCAAAATTAAGTACTTTACTCTTGTTACAACAAAAAATGTTTCAGGTAAACTACCCTTTCCCCGGAACCAATCTTCACGAAAATCAATAAGCCTTGAGTCCTCTACAACTCAGGCCGTTATGTAAAAAATTATTTGATTCTGTTTGAATTTACTGCAGTTATCATTCGTCATGAAAAAATTTCTCTTGTTACAACATAAAATGTTGCAGGTAAACTACCCCTTAACCGATCTTCACCAAAATCAACAGGCCTTGAGCTCTCTACAATTTAGGGATGTATGAAAAAAATGATTTGATTATGTTTGAATTTACGGCAGTTATTGTTCATCATAGAAAAAATTACCCTTGTTATCACATAAAATGTTGCAGGTAAACTACCCCTTTCTCTTAACTGATCTTCACCAAAATCAACAGGCCTTGAGTACTCTACAATTTAGGGATGCACGCAAAACATTATTTGATTATGTTTAAATGTGCGGCAGTTATCGTTCGTCATAGAAACAATTACTCTTGTTAAAATATAAAATGTGGCAGGTAAACTACCCCTTTCCCTTAATTGATCTTCACCAAAATCAGTAGGCCTTAATTCCTGTATAATTCAGGAATGTACACACAAAAATATTTGATTCTGTTTGAATGTGCGGCAGCTATCGTTCGTCATAGAAACCCTTGTTATCACATAAAATGTTGCAGGTAAACTACCCCTTTCTCTTTACTGATCTTCACCAAAAACAACAGGTCTTGAGTACTCTACAATTCAGGTCTGTATGCAAAAAATTATTTGATTCTGTTTGAACTTGCGGCTGTTATCATTCGTGATAGAAAAAAATCTACCACAGCAGACATAGATAGACACACAGACACTTTTCAAAAAATGAATTTTTTTCATGTTTTGAGGGTAGTACAATCAGAATCAGCACTTATCTCAAACACAATTTTTTTTGCCATCACCATACTTCCATTTCCTTATGGAACATGGAAGTAAAATGATTAAGGGGTGTCTGTACAGAATTTTGGTCAAAAAATTCTCTTTTTTTGTTCCAAAATATTGTATGGAATATTTTCTTTCATTTGATATTAATTTTAAATTAATCGAACAACTAGAACATTTTTTTTAGGTGATGATATCAGGGATAAACTCAGTCTAGTACGTCACCCATTCGAGCTTATGCATATTTCGGTTTGTTATAGTACACAGAACTATTGTTTTTTGTTCTTATTTCTCATTGTATTTATACTACACATGTGGATGAGCTTAAACCTGTATTTAGAGACCTGGCTAACCCAGAACTTTTAAAAAAGTGTCTCCATGGTAAAAGTCAAAACCCCAATGAGTCAGTAAACAACATAATTTGGTCGCGCATTCCTAAAGCTGTTTTTGTTTCCCTACAAATATTAAATTTTGGGGTTTATGATGCAGTTTCATGATTTAATAGAGGTTACTTAACCAGGTGCTTAGTGTTGAAACAACTAGGCATGTCAGTAGGAAAGAACTGCGCTGAAATTATTTTGGGTATTGACATGAAATGAGTGCAGAGAGCTGAACAAGCAACTGCAGAACTACAGAAAAAAGCCTGGCAGAAGAGAGCAATGGCAAAAAGGAAGCTAGAAGAAGAATTTCAAGCTGCAAAAGACCCAAATAAACCTTGATATGCATCAGGATTTTATTAAGCAATTCACACAAATTCATTATATTGATGATTAATCTTCAATTGCTCTTTTCCAAAAATTGTTATTTTTATCACAAAAGACCCATTATCTCTGGAACTACTAGAGATACAGAGCTCACATTTTCGGTACATGTGTAGAGCAAAAGGGTACAACTTTTAACACAGGGATTTTTTGATACAATGTGCCTATCACAAGAAAAAATTAGAATATGCGATTTTTTGAAGTGTTAAACATTGCATTGGATTAAAATTTCTAAAATGGCTCAACGTAAGCATATCCTAAAACTCCTGTGTCAAAGTTGCTATTAAGGGCCAATCAATCAATGGTAAAAGTTTCAAACAGCTCAGTTAATTATAGTGTTTGATAAAACGGGTCATGAAATCTAGTAAATTAACATGGGCGAAATAGGGCTTAAAAACTCCCCTTAACCCATATTTTATTTATTTTTTTTTTTTTTGTATTGGCCATCTAAGGACCACATGCCAATTTCAATTCTTTAGTCTTTGTTCTTTACTTTTTTCCAATATTCTTTCATCTTCTCACTGTGTTTCTTCTTCCTGTCTTCAATCCACTTTGAAACTTTGAACCTGCGTTTTTCTCTCTCCTACCCTAGACTCCCTCCATTTTTAACACTTTTGTCCGAAAAACTTCTATTTCAATTGTTTCTTCTGCGTGTATATTACTTTTTTATAAATCCTTTTGGACTTCTTTAATCCAACTTGATGTTGACTTCTTCCTCCATAGATATTTGCTTTGTCAACCTATTGTCGTCCATTCTATATAAATATCCAAAAAATAATAGTCTTCTTTTTCTTGTTGTTTCTGTTATATTTTCTATACTTTGATACATTTCACCATTACTTCTTAATTTTCAACCTTCTGAAGTTTTCCGTGGGCCTAATATTTTTCTAATAATTCGTCTTTCAAAAATTTCTAGTTTGTCTAGATTATAATTCAATGGTACACATTCACTTGCATATAGGCATTCTGGCTTCACTACCGTATTGTAATGCCTTATTTTCGCATTTTTAGATACGCACTTTTTATTGTAAATATCTTTAGTTACATCATATGCTCTTTCCATTTTATGAAACCTTTCTTCTATACCAGATTTTTCTAAATCATTCTCTTCAATTATTTCCCCCAGATATTTAAATTTTTCTAACCCTCTCTATTCGACCTATATCTGTTACCAGGAATTTTGGTGCATTTTTAATGTTCGTGAGAAATTTGTTTTTTCTGCAGAAATTCTTAAGCCTGTTCTACTGGCTATGTCCTCTCAAAAATAAATTTGTGTTGCTGCAGATGTCAGATGTTCAGTAAGTATAGCAAAGTCATCTGCGAATGCCAAACAGTTTATTTCAGTACGTTTATTCCTTCTTCCCAAAATGATTGGTGATATGATTAAGCCATATTATTATTATACAGTTTTTTAATATAAACATAAACCAAAATATTAATGTGTATTACAATAGATAACTTCCAGCTTCAAGTCACATTCTTTAAATGATATAAGATTATTTATTTTCACGATTTGGTACATACGAATGTAAAGTGATTAACTGTAATTAGTGATTTGCATTATTCATTGTGACAGTGTTCATCAGATGATATTTATTGTTTGTATATTAGTGGTGTTAAACAATTGTAAACTTGGAAAATTGTTGTACACCAGTGTTTTTTGTTTATTTAAAGTGCTATTAAAGTTGTAATTAGTGATATCTCTGGTCTTCAATTTTTATTTATTTATTTTATTTTGTATCGGCCATCTAAGGACCACATGCGAATTTCAGTTCTTTATTCTTTGTTCTTTTCTTTTTCTCCAATATTCTTTCATTTTTCACTGTGTCTCTTCTTCCTGTCTTCAGTCAACTTTGAACCTGCATTTTTCTCTCTTCTACCCTGGACTCCTTCAATTTTGAACACTTTTGCCCGAAAAACTTCTCTTTCAATTGCTTCTTCTGCATTTATATTATTTTTTTCTAAATCCTTTTGGACTTCTTTAATCCAACTTGATGTTGACTTCTTCCCCCACAGATATTTAAAGACCTGCTTTGTTAACCTGTTGTCGTCCATTCTATATAAATGACCAAAAAATAATAGTCTTCTCATTGTTTCTGTTATACTTTGATATATTTCATCATTACTTCTTAATTTCCAATCTTCTGAAGTTTTTCGTGGGCCTAATATTTTCCTAATAATTCGTCTTTCCAATATTTCTAGTTTGTCTAGATTATAATTCAGTGCTAGACATTCACTTGCATATAGGCATTCTGGCTTCACTACTGTAATGTAATACCTTACTTTCACATTTTTAGATATTCACTTTTTAATGTAAATATCTTTAGTTACACCATATGCTCTTTCCATTTTATGAATCCTTTCTTCTATAGCAGATTTTTCTAAATCATTCTCTTGAATTATTTCCCCTAGATACTTAAATTTTTCTAACCCTCTCTATTATTATACAGTTTTTAAATATAAACATAAACCAATATATTAATGTGGATTACAATAGCTAACTTCCAGCTTCCAAACCATATTCTTTAAATGATATAAGATTATTTATTTTCACGATTTGATACATATGAATGTAAAGTGATTAACTGTAATTTAGTGATGTCCATTATTCATTGTGACAGTGTTAATCAGATGATATTTATTGTTTGTATATTAGTGGTGTTGAACAATTGTAAACTGAAAAATTGTTGTCCATGAGTGTTTTTGTTTATTTAAAGTGAAGTTAAAGTTGTAATTAGCGATTTCTCTGATCTTCAATTATTTATTTCATTGTTTAAACAAGACAATCCTGCAACTATTAAAACAGGATGTTGGTAGACATTACAAATGAAATGAAATTTTTTGTTTGTATAATTAATTGTTAAACAGTTCATGTCATTGCTTCTTCAGTTGGTGAGTTTTATTTTCTCTATCAAGCCAAAGTATTATCTCTTTTACTTTACTGACATACACAAATTATAACATTTGTATTTTGTTATAAGTTCATGGTGGTAGTGGTTAATGTTTTATCTCTGTCAACAGGTTTTGTCTAAATCGTTTTCACCAGATGAGGTTAATGAAACTTTAGTTGTCGCCAGAAAACGTCGGGCATCTGGTGATTTTACAGGTATTACACATATGAACGCTATTATTTACTTGAAATATATTTGATTCGTTATAGAAGTTTTAGTTCTTTAACACTTTCAACCCTGGCCATGTCTAGCATATGGATATCCCAGCAGCCTGCTTGTTTTCCATATTTTTCCCTATTACTTCCATATTCCTTAAGGAATGGAAGTATGGTGATGGCAAAAAAAATCGTGTTCGAGATTATTGCAGATTCTGATTCTACTATACTCAAAACATGAAAAAAAGTCGTTTTCCGAAAAGTGTCTGTGTGTCTGTCTGTGTGTCTGTCTGTCTGTGTGTCTGTCTGTCTGTAGATTTTTTTTCTATGGCAAACGATAACTGCCGCAAATTCAAACAGAATCAAATAATTTTTTGCATACAGCCCGGTTTTGCAGAGTTCTCGCGACCTATTGTTTTTGGTGAAGATCGGTTGAGGGAAAGGGGTAGTTTACCTGCAACGGTTTTTTTTTAGCAAGGGTAATTTTGTTTGTTTGGCAAACGATAACAGCCGCAAATTCAAACAGAATCAAATAATGTTTCGCATACAGCCCTGAATTGTAGAGTTCTCAAGACCTATTGTTTTTGGTGAAGATCGGTTAAGGGAAAGGGGTAGTTTACCTGTAACGTTTTATGTTTTAACAAGGGTATTTCCTATGGCAAACGATAACAGCCGCAAATTCAAACAGAATGAAAAGATTATTTGCATACAGCCCTAAATTGTAGAGTTCTCAATACCTTTTGTTTTTGGTGAAGATCGGTTTAGGGAAAGGGGTAGTTTACCTACAACGTTTTTTTAACAAGGGTATTTTCTATGGCAAACGATAACAGCCGCAAATTCAAACAGAATCAAATAATTTTCTGCATACAGCCCTGATTTGTAGAGTACTCAAGACCTATTGTTTTTGGTGAAGATCGGTTGAGGGGAAGGGGTAGTTTACCAGCAACGTTTTTTATCATGCGTATTTTCTATGGCAAACGACAACTGCCGCAAATTCAAACAGAATCAAATAATTTTTTGCATACAGCCCTGATTTGTAGAGTACTCGCGACCTATTGTTTTTGGTGAAGATCGGTTGAGGGGAAGGGGTAGTTTACCTGCAACGGTTTTTTTTATCAAGGGAAATTTTTTTTTTTTGGCAAACGATAACAGCCGCAAATTCAAACAGAATCAAATAATGTTTCGCATACAGCCCTGAATTGTAGATTTCTCAAGACCTATTGTTTTTGGTGAAGATCGGTTGAGGGAAAGGGGTAGTTTACCTGCAACGTTTTTTTAACAAGGGTATTTTCTATGGCAAACGATAACAGCCGCAAATTCAAACAGAATCAAATAATGTTTTGCATACAGTCCTGATTTGTAGAGTACTCAAGACCTATTGTTTTTGGTGAAGATCGGTTAAGGGGAAGGGGTAGTTTACCTGCAACGTTTTTTTATCAAGCGTATTTTCTATGGCAAACGATAACAGCCGCAAATTCAAACAGAATCAAATAATTTTTTGCATACGTCCCTGAATTGTAGAGGTCTCAATGACTTTCGATTTTGGTGAAGATCGGTTAAGGGGAAGGGGTAGTTTACCTGCAACCTTATACGTTTTAACAAGAGTAAAGTACTTGAAAATTTATTTAAACTTTTTGAAACAATGGTAATTGTTAAAAATAAAATAATTTTGTTGCCAGGCAATAAAATTATAATTTTTTCATTTTAATGTAATATAATATTTTTCATTTAATACAGCAATAAAAAGGCAGGTAAGACACAGCCTGGCTGTTTGGCTGAAAATGATTTTAAATATAAATCTTAGAATATGGAAGTCATGTATGGTTCTCCATACCGATATTTTTTTAATAGTAAGATTTGTTAAAAACATCATAAATTACATTCTTGGATTTTGTTGTCCATGACGTGTCCGTTACTTAACTAAATATCACTATAATATTGACGACTCGTAACACAAAGTTTTTTATAAGTAAAAACGTAAAGTTTTACCTTACAGCCTAAACCGGCTTTCATAGGTGAAAGCCGGTTTAGGCTGTAAGGTAAAACTTTACGTTTTTACTTATAAAAAACTTTGTGTTCCGAGTCGTCAATATTATAGTGATATCATAAATTACATCTCAAATTAAAGATTGGACCTTCTATATTTATAAAATGATAAAATATTTATTTTTTCTATATGTGAAATTAATCTTTAGTATCTAGATCAAAAGCATGTTTCTGAAAAATACAAAAACTTTTACAAGGTATTTTCACATAATAAATGTTTTTTTTATTAGTAACCACTGTATAAAAATTACTTTTCCTAGAATATTAAGCACAGAATATAGTAAAAATCAGTCTATTTCCAATAATCTGTTTTGTATGGTACAAAATGAAACAGTCAGGGTAACACAAACCAACATTGGAAGTTTCACAATAGTCAGAACTCACAGACCAGAAAACAGTTATGCTATTATCTGTGTATTCAGTTGGCAACAACAAAGTCCAGTCTGCAAGTACAAATAACAGAAGCCCATAAATGTTTTGTACAAATGCCTTTAAACCCACGTGAAGTGACAAATGTAACATTTACGGGCATCGGGTCGAAAGTGTTGTCTCCTAGCTGGTGGTGGCACTTTATGGTGATCGTACTCGATTTCCTCTATTTTGTTATTTCAGTTTTGTGTTGTTCTGACCAACAGGAATCACTGATAAGATCAACATTTTTTGATGTTTAATATATAGTTTATTTCTGTTTATACCAAACATTTCATCAATTCTATAATGTGGAAATCTCAGTGGTTTGATTGAGATTGTTTTATTCCACCCCAACTTATAGAATACACAATAATCTACAACACAACAACCTATAGGTGTTGCCGACAAAGCCGTGAAGTTACAACATTAGTATCCATGGCCACAAAAACACATGTCTTGTTAGCATCTTTGTATTTAAAGCATCAATGCTCCATTGCAAAGCAAAGCGCTGCACATATAAATACAAAACCAGGATGGATGATCTCATAGTTATTTGGTCACTTGAGACTTTGATATTTTTAAGGCCACACAGAGCTTTAGAGATTTGATTTGATTCTATTAAAAGTTCTTCTTCTTCTCTTCAAGGATTAGGTTATATAAACCTGTTCTGGCACCCATCACAAAAATGCTTTGTGCCACCTAAAAACCTGATCCTGGGACATGGCTTCATCTCCGTAAGCTTGTCTTAACTTATTAAATGTTTCTGTTGCACCGTCTTGAAGTTTGACACAAAATTTGATTGCATAACGCTGTTCAGTACTACTAAGCTCCATTTTTTTCAGACGAAACAAAACAAACACAAAAACTATGGTACAGCCAAATATGTTAAGAAGCTGAAAATTTTTACGAATGTAAACAAATGTTACAACTATCAGCTGTTGCATCGTTGGTCTCACAGTGTTGCCACTTCCAGGGAAAAATTCAGTCTCATTACTTTTTAGATTCTTCTTCTCCTCTTCAAGGATTAGATTATATAAACCTGTTCCGACACCCATCACATCCTCGGACACCCCACGTCTCCTCTACCAATGGGTTTATAGTTCAGTGCCGCTTTCGGCAATCGATCCTCTGTCATCCTATGCAGATGATCCCACCATTGTCTTCTGTAAATTGAAATAATTACATTTATGTCCTCTACAGCAAGTTCTGCTCTGACATCCTCATTCCTTATTATAGGAATGTAATGTCATAATTAAAAGTTAAAGTGTATAATTTAAAGTACTTCAAGAAACTGCATTTCAGCACTAAGAATCATGCTGCTTACCTTTTTTGTCATGACCAACACCCTGAAAGTTTACAACTTCTTAGTAAAATGATTAAATGTACTGTTTAAAATGATTAAAACCTGTCTCACCCTTTTGCCCCGTTACAACCCACTTGTGTAAATCAATGTGGGTATTGCAATTGTCTTATAAATTTAATCCTTGTTCTGTGTCTTGTTTTATTTCTAAGATTTCTATGAATTGCACTACAAATATTCCTAAATTTATTTATCTTCTCTTGTATATCATACTCAGATTAAAAGTTTGAACTCCTTTTTTCATTAATATTGTTACGACGGTCTACTCGATCGTCATAGATACAGTGGAAAACAAAATAAGTACAAGACACCAATTAAGTCACTAATCACCAGCTTTAATTTTCACATTTAAATAGTTCGTAATTAACAACACAGTCTCTACAACAAATCAAATAAAAATTGTCACACGCAATAAAATGTCACTAATATTAAACACAATTGTATTACAATTATACCGCCTGATTATAAAACGCAACACTTCACTAATAACCACTTGAACGTACACGGTAATCTCGCCCGATAATAACTCGAACCGCACTGTAAATATATCGCAGCTATACTGAAACTTAAGGCCGCTGCCGCCATGTATTTATACCTGCGCTCACAGACCAGAATGTTCCTAATTGCGTCTTAGTGCTCATGTAAACTATGTAATTAACTGCGGCCTTGACACAGTCCGTGTGGCTGGCGCCTTCAAGAAACCTCTCGAAAATGCGTCGACAAGCACGTACGCTACACGCGTTACATCGAGATTCTTCTGGCACATTCGACAAACACATAGATTGTTCTGTGATGTCGTAACAATATTTTGATTGTTGAAGTTTATAGGTACATGAAAATAGTAATATACCTTATTAATGTAATAATACTTTATTGATGTAATAATGAAATGAGTTTCAAAACAGTTTTAGCTAGTATATATAATTTCTTTTTTAAGGGTCCTTAAGCCTACTGTCACTTATTGCTGATGTGATTGAAAATGAACAAAACAAGTCAGCATTGATTGAAGATATGCTTGGCATACTAAGCAAGGTATATAATATAAATAAAAGTAATATTTATCACTTTTATAGTTCATTTGAATACAATGCAGGGACATCTGTTAGAACAGAAAACTGTAAATTCTGTGACACAGTGGTGGCTGTTGTTACATGTTGCATTACCACCAAAATTTAAACTATCATATGTTAGTGATACAAGAACTTTGTTTTTGATGATATTTGTATATGTTTGCGATATTTGCTTATACAGTGGGCCTACTCACTGTATTTTCAACCACTGGGGAATAATGTCAAAAACAAAATTATCTGTCTTAGTCACAGAGGGTTAAAATAAGTGTTACTGCATAAGCACAGATAGATTATATTGTTTGAAAATTGATGGTTGTTTGAGCATTGCAACCAGTAAGCGCAAGCTTCCTGCCAGGGTTGTAACACTACATGGAAATAAGTGGTAGGGATAAAACAAACAGCAGCTTAAATACAGATGCTGGTGGTGCCCTCGAGTACTGCAAACCACCGCCACAAGTGATCCTTTGAGCAACTGTTTGCACAATGCCAGCTTAGCCGCATTCCTCCTGACACAACTAATTTAAAAATTTGGCCTTGTAACAATCTCATTGTTGGTGTTTTTGTTTTTATATTCATGTATGTGATATTGTTAGTTTTCATATTTCATAGTTTAAAAGATATTTCTTAATAAACATATATGATATTTGATTTTTAGACCAGTATATTATTTGTCCTGTCGAATAAGCTATAATTTTAGCTTGATTTTATTCTTGGAATATCAGGGGCAGATGCAAAGAGGAGTTTTGTGACTAATTTTTATTTAATAACTAAATTTATATATTTTTGTGGATAGCATGAAAAATTAAGTAATTAGTATTTTTATTAGGGGATAATTTTTAAGACTGGGGTTGGAGAATTTCTTCTATCCCCCTTAGATCTTCTTCTGTATATAATTAGACCTATATTTTTCTGCTTATTATAGGTCACAACTGCAACCACTAATTGTTTTTTTTACCAGCCGCCACTGCTCTCATGTAATTGTAATATTAATATTCTATCTACTGTTGTTCAGAGCAGTGCTGAGGATACAATAAAATAAGCACTTACCAACATATGTTACTTATTATTTAAGCAAAAGTGTATAGGACACTTCACTAATCTCTCCCTCAGGTCATTTCATCTACACATTATCCTTTTTGTGCTATTGAATGCTTTCTCTTACTCCTTTGTCCATTCTCTGGTCAATATGTTCTCTGAGTATGTGTTCTGTTCTGTCCCTTGATGTTTCTATTCCTATATCTTATGTTACCCATCATTTATTAATATCACGTTCATTTCATTTTACTGCAGTCATTTTTATAATTACCCACTCATCTCATTTTATAATTTTTGTAAATGGTTCTTTTATGATTGTTATGTCTTCTAATAAAATCATCAATCAATCTTTATGATCAATGCTAACTCTTTTCTCTCCATGTAAAATAATACTTATCATCTCCTCACATATATAATAAACAAAGCCAATGACAAACAATGTACTTGTCTTGCCGTTGTCCCTATGTCAAACATTTGTGTTAGGCATTCTGTTATTTTCATTACTGCCTTTTGATTCATGTACATCTATTTTAATAGTCTTTTATCATTCAATCTGGCTTCTTAGTTTTCAGTATATTTATTATCTTGCCTCGACTAATCTCTCAAAGGCCTTTTCTGAATATACAAAACACAAACTAACTTATTGGCACCCACTGCCCCGTAGATGCCATATCTCTTCACCTGCATTTTTGTTACAAAATGGTTGATTATCGATCCATAACAGAATTTTTGCTGCTTACATTATTCAGATTCATAGTGTAATATTCTGTGCACGTTTTTGTTTCCCACCTTTACAAAATAGGCATTGTTACACTGATGAAATAAGTAGTACCATATTGCTGAGTGCCTATGTGACTGTTGGTGTGCCAGGGTATTGCTATTCCAGTCGTTTGGAGATCATTCTGAGTGGCAGAGTTCCATAGGGAACTTTGGAATCTTCTAGATTCTCTGTGCCCCTTACAGACATTCGCCCGACTACTCTACCAGTATCCAGGCCTGCTTGCTAGCTACACTGCAAGGCGGCGGAGGTATAAATACTGGATATCAGAGTGGCCCAGTTTAGCGACAGACCAGTGATATTAAAGTACAGTGACATTTATAAACTTTAATAAGGTGACATTTATTTATTGTAGTTGCTGGACAAATTTGACTTGAATTATTATGTGAGAGTGATTTGTTATATTATAACTGCTGTTTGCGTCCATTTACATTTTGTAATTGGCAACTTCATTGGTGTCAGTTATTCTGTTTCCACTGAACAAGACGATGATCTGTGAGACCATCATAACAGAATCATGCTAACTTTTATGTATTTATTTAGACAGACATAGCTGTTAGTTTAGCTCAAACGAATTTCAGAATGTAGAGTTACCATATTTTTACTTGTATGCAAAAAAACTATGAAAAAAGAAAAGAATATAAATTGTTTTGAATAATGTTTTAAAATTTCTCTATATTTTTTCAAGATGAAAATGTATGGATTGTCTGATATAAAAATGGTTTCAAATGTCTTGGAACAAGTGATCACAAAGGGAGCTACTAATGAAGCTGAAGGTTTGTCTCCTACTTCAGCAGCACGTGGAGCAGTTACTATGAAAGAACTGATGAAGAAATTTTTACGTGTCATTTCAATCTCATATGGGCCAACATCTCAACTAAGCAGCAGACAAGCAGAGTCTATTTTAAAGTATGAAAGTCTGTTTTTCTCATATTTCCTATTTTATTTATAATAATATATTGTTATTTCTTGTTGCTCAAGTTAACAGGGTTCCAGTATAATTAGCCTCATGTGTCTATGTGCAGCAGTATCCACTGCAAAGTTGCAGTAATTTTGCTATAATGTTGCCAACATTCCAACACTTTAATAAATATTCAGGATTTGATTATTATTTTTATACAGACTATACAAACTGTCTAAAAAAAAAACACCAAATCTTGGATTTTTACATGATAGAGCTTCTGATGAAGCTTGAAGTGAGTGAAAACTGGTTCAGGGAGTAACATAAAAAAATGTTATCTAAAATAATTGTGTTCCATGTCATAATAACATATTTTACTAAATATAATTATACCACTACCAACTCAGAACACAAAGTTTATTATTGGTAAAAATTTTAAGTTTTTCGTTATAGCCTGAATCAGTTTTTGCTTATTATAAGCTTCATCAGAGGCTGCCACTGGGAACGCTGTCCGTCTTGTTCTTGGCAATGGCATCAACTTTTGAAGGATCGATGTTATGTGTGTGAGGTGCGATATGTTCGTACAATGCATGTGATTTGAATTTGTGTCTGTTAGTTTGGGATGTCGTTTTTATGTGTTTGTATATTTCCAATTGTTCAAGAGTGTCTAGTTTTTGGTCTTTTGTGTGTATGTGTAGAATATCCATGTTGTTGTCAGTGTTTGTGTATGTGTGGTTTGCTTCAATGAGGTGGTTTGCAAAGGTGGATTCGGTACTGAGTGTAGTGCCTTTCTGTGTTCAATGTATCTTTGCTTGAAGCTACGTCTTCTCTGGCCTATGTAGAATTTGTTGTAATCTGAGCAATTTAATTTGTAAACACCAGGTAGATCAAATTTGTTTTGTGCTTTGTGTGTGTGTTCTATTTTGTTTGTAGTTTTGGATGCGATTCTGTATCCTGCTTTTTTGAATTTGTGGGCTATTTTTTCAGTTTGGTTATTGATGTATGTTAGTGTTATGAATTTGTTGTTTTTGTCTTTGTCTGTTGTTTGTTTTGTGTTTTGTGTAGGAGTTTATTGACTATTGTTGTGTTGTATCCAATAAAAAACTTTGTATTTTGAGTCAGTAGTGGTATAATTATATTTACTTTTCTTTTATAAAATTGCTAAACTGCTATAATTGTTTTTATTATTTAGACAAAGCTTTTCGTCATTACTGACATCTTCAGGTCTTAAACAATTGTTGTTTAAGACCTGAAGATGTCAGTAATGACGAAAAGCTTTGTCTAAATAATAAAAACAATTATAGCAGTTTAGCAATTTTATAAAAGAAAAGTAAGGATGGCTGCTAATTTAAACAATACGAAGAATAATTATATTTAGTTAATCAACGGACATGTCATGGACAACGAAATCCAAGAATATTTTTTAGTTAGTGTTAACAAATTTACTATAATAAGCTTTTACAATTTGTCTTCTAGCAGATTTGTTAATCTTGCTCATAAACTTGTGTGGGTTTTGTTAATAACAACATTGTTTTTGGTTTAATGCACATCATTTTATTTCTTTTTTAACCAAATGTTTTGCCTGTAGTACAACAGGACATCCTCAGTGGCTCGACTAAGACGAAACAGTGAAACAGTGCTGTTATGAGTAGGTTTGTTGTTTCATTCTTCTTCAAAAAATATTTTTCATTCTTCTTGTAAATATATTGTGCCCCGATAGCCACCTAATACATTAAACTAATATTACAAACAATAAAACAATGAAAAATTTAATACATTTCTCAAAATCACAGTTTAACAGGCCTTCTACACAAATATAGTGATCACTTACAGATGATTGTTCACAATAAACAGTGACAATAAGTAAAGTCATTCATTAAGTTTACTATGAGGATTGTTCAATAGAAACACGTTTAGAGGCTGTAAATCATTTCTTATTCAATGATTTTAAAAGAAGTCTCCAGTAACATTAAGGCATAAGTCCCACTGTTTCACTAATCTGTAGACTCCCTGCTGGTAAAATTCTTGCGGCTGTTTGCAGAACCATTTGCTAACAGCAAACTCTACCTCAGTGTCCGATTTGAACCAACATCCTTTTAGTGATTTCTTTAATAGGCCAAAAACATGATAATCTCATGGGAACAAGTCAGGACTGTAAGGTGGATGTTGTAAGACTTCTCACTTCATACAGCCAAGCAGATCTTGAATTGTCTGGGCTACATGGGGTTGAGCATTATTATGCAGAAGAATGACACCATTTGTGAGCTTCCCAGGACGTTTATTCTTGATGCTGACCTGTAAGCGTTTTAAGCTGTCTGCATATCACTCAGCGTTGATGTTGGCACCATAGCCAAGACTATGAATGATGGAATGAACAGTTCCCATGCTGATGCTCAACATTTGAGAAAGTTCTCAACATTAGCATCTTTAGGCACAGGTATGTGGATGATACATTACTTTTATTCAATGGCAATACAAGACAGGTTGAAAACTTCCACAAATACATAAACACAATACACCACAAACTAAAATTTACACTGGAAATAGAACAAAACAATAGTATAAATTTTCTGGACCTAACAATTAACAAAACAAACAATACATACACGTATAAAATATACAGAAAACCAACCACAACTGACATGGTTATACACAACACATCAAACCATCCAACACAACACAAACATGCGGCCTTCAACCATATGCTCCATAGACTAACAAAAATACCATTAAGTAAACAAGATTATAACGATGAACTCAACACAATCAAATATATAGCAATAAAAAATGGCTACAACCCTAATTTAATAAACAAACTACACAAACACATCATAAACAAAAACAACAAAACACTAAATACTAACAACACATAACAAACTAAATACATTACACTCACATACCATAACTCCAACACACACAAAATCGCCAACACATTCAGGAAACACAAGTACAAAATAGGATACAGAACAAACAATACCATCAAAAAACACATCAGTGATACAAACACGGACATAGACAATACAACAAAACAGGTGTTTACAAATTAAATTGTAATGACTGCAATAGTTTCTACATAGGCCAGACAGGAAGATCTTTTTCATCTCGTTACTCTGAACACCTAAAAGCTTTATCCAACAACAATATACATTCCGTGTTTGCCACACACATACACACAAAAAACCACAGCTACACCAACATAGATATTAATCTTGAGATATTACACTACTTACCCAAAAGTCGAAAACTAAACACAGCAGAACAATATGAAATATACAAACACTACAAAATACAACCAAACAACATACTTAACGACCAATTAAACTATAAATCACACACACATTTTGACACAATCATACACAAAACTAACAATAATTTGGATCCCCGCGCCAATCCCCTTCCACCACACACCACCCCCACTAAACCTTCCAAATAAAAACCGTTACGAGTTACTGGCCAGTCTGTCTCAAACTGCTGACGAAGGTGCACATCACGCCAAAACGCGTACGGGAAGAAAAAACAAGTAAGTTTCACAAGTGAAAGTTTTATATTCTATATTACTTATTTTGTTTCACCGTCGTAATAATATGATTTTATAATAAATATCACTATTGTATTAACGACTCGGAACACTAAGTTTTTTATAAGTAAAAGCATAAAGTTTTACCTTACAGGCTGTAAGGTAAAACTTTATGCTTTTACTTATAAGGTAAAACTTTATGCTTTTATTCATAAAAAACTTAGTGTTCCGAGTCGTTAATACAATAGTGATATTTAGTTAAGTAACAGACATGTCATGGACAACGAAATCCAAGATTTTATAATGTGATACATAAAACCATTAGGATAGAAAATGTTAAATAAATATATTTTATTATTTAAAAAATTGTATTATTTTATAATTTTTTATTTTTATTTTTGTTATTAGGTCAGTGCTTGTATCTTCAGACATCTTGTTAAGCTGCAAGAACTCTATGTTAATTGACAAATCTGAACATGCTTACAGAACAGATGTGATTACTAAGGTGAATCATTTTTTTTAAAATAAACTTAGACTAAATACTCCAAAGCAGTTAACTAGCTTGTATTATACAAGTGTCAAACAAAATTAAACAAACCAAATGTCAAGTTATAAAGAATATTTTGACTGTCTATTAGCATGAATAACAAAATAAGAATATATAAAGAGACGTAATGAGTATTTGTAGAATGAATATCATAAGATAGTTCCACAAACAGGTATCGATGTACAAACAACTAAAGAAAAATGATGGATGGAGAAATATCATTGGTTAAAATGATATTGGTTAAAACTTGTGCTAAAGATTATGAATTTCAAGTCACCTGCCTCACTTCTACTTGTACAGGGTGGGGCGTGGGAACTTTCTTTTTTGAAAATGAAATAAAAAACTGTACACGTTTCAAAACTCTTTATTCTTATTTTTCACCTGTCACACAACATGAGAGATTTGATTTTACACTGTTTTAAAAAGAATATCTTTTAATTGTCGCCTCCATTGTCAATACACTGATTAAGTCGAATTCGGAAGTTTCGGTACACTCTTTCACCGGTATATTGGCAATTTCGGCTCGGATGTTGTTCTGTAGGTGTTCCAGGGTGTGTGGACGATCGTTATAAACCAGGGATTTGAGATAACCCCACAGGAAATAATCACAGGGGGCTAAATCAGGCGAACGCGCAGGCCAGTTTACGTCCCCTCTCAGGGAGATCAGCCGCCCGGGGAAGGCTTCTCTCAAACAATCCATTGAAACCCTGGCTGTGTGGGCTGTGGCCCCATCTTGCTGAAACCATACATTATCCAGTTCCATTGCTTCAAGAGCCGGCAAAAAAAAACCTCTTGGATCCTTGTCAAATAACGGTCTGAATTCACGGAAACAGCACCACCGTTTTCTTGAAAAAAGTAAGGGCCAACGATCCCTACTCTTGAAATTGCACACCATACCGTGACACGATCCGAATGAAGGGGCCTCTCATGAAGTCCTTGGGATTTGTTTCACTCCGGTACCACATATTTTGTTTGTTAACACAGCCACTAAGGTGGAAATGTGCCTCGTCAGAGAAGAACACAAGTGCGTTGTTGGGTAAGGTGTCAACCAGCTGCTCACATGATGTTTGTTGGTTTACATAATCACGTTCTATCAGTTGTTGGGTCACAACCATTTTGTATGGGTGCAAATGGAGGTCATCGTGAAGAATTTGACGAATAGAACGTGCCGACATGCCAAGGGCAGCTGCATGTTTACATGCAGAGCGCTTAGGACACCGCAGCATATCCAAACGAACTCGTTCGACATTTTCAGGTGTTGTAACGTTCCTTGGAGGTCCTCCCTTTCTTTTGGACACATTCCCCTCCCTGAAGGCGTCCACCCACAATAAAATCGATTTCCGATCAGGAACATGGCCTCATGGGGGAATTTCAAAGTGACGACGAAAGGCACGTTGCACCGCGATGACAGAGCGGCTGTTAGAAAAATACGCCTCTACGGCAAAAGCGCGATGCTGCCTCGACCAAAGCATTGTTGTGACTGAAACGGGTGGGGACACAAACCTCCCACCCTGCCTCTTCAATTGAGACCTCCCCACCACTCTGTGATTCCCACATAACTTCACCGTGCCATTGTCAAAAAAGGAAGTTCCCACGCCCCACCCTGTATATAGGAATGGAACAGTGTTTGAGTAGGAAGCTTGTAATAGTAATATGTGTGTTCATCGTTCATCCATTACTTGTTAGATAACAAAAAACTTCCAATTCTGGCTGTTTTCTTCTCATTTGTCTATAACTTGAAAATGACTCAAGTTCTCTCTTGAAAAACATAATTTCCAGTTACACTACGGCTCTTCATAGATCTTAATGAGTTGAGTTTGGAGATACCGTAAGTTAAGTTTTTTTCTGGAGATACCATGTTCCTCTTTCACATATTACTAAATATAATTAATTCACTACCGACTCAGAACAAAGTTTTTTATGGGTAAAAAGGTAAAAGTTTTACCTAATAGCCTGAACCAGTTTTCGCTTTCAAAAAGCTTCTTCAGAGGCTGCTGCTGGGAGCACTGTCCGTCTTGTTCTTGGCGACGGTATCGACTTTTGAAAGATCGATGTTGTGTGTGTGTGGGGTGTGATATGCTCAAATAATGCATGTGATTTGAATTGTGTCTGTTCATTTAGGATGTAGTTTTTATGTGTTTTTGTGTGTTTGTATATTTCCAGTTGTTCAAGAGTGTCTAGTTTTCGGACTTTTGTGTGTACGTGTAGAGTGTCCATGTTATTGTCGATGTTTTTGTATGTGTGGTTTGCTTCAATGAGGTGGTTTGCAAAGGTGGATTCTGTTTCGTTTTTCTTTTTAAAAGTGAAAACTGGTTCAGGCTAAAGGTAAAACTTGTACGTTTTTACCCATAAAAAACTTTGTTTTCCGAGTCGGTAGTGAATTAATTATATTTAGTTAAGTAACGGACACGTCATGGACAATGAAATCCAAGAATTCACATATTACATTTGGAACGGCCATGGCTTCATGAAACTTGAAGATATACCCCTCTTTGTGTTTTACTCTTTGACATTATTTTAATTTTCTACAGGTATAACTAAATTTATTTAATTTTTTCTATGTCTTAATATTTTTTACAATAGATCTGTAGACAAAGAATCCGACCTTATTTGTTTTTCATGGTAACTACTGAGGATCTAGACATGCCAAGAAAAGGTATGCATAGAAAGGACTTTCATGCACATGTGCGATTTCTTGTTCCCTTGTGGTGCCACCAATCATGTCAGTAACTGCCAGAAAGTCACATGGTGTAACACATGTTGTTGCATTGTCACTTTCTTTACAATGACTGAACATTTGGAGCAGCGGTACTGCATCAAGTTCTGTCAGAAAATTTTAACAGTTCAGAAAATTTCTGAAGAGGTTGGGATCAGCATTGGTTCTGCAGAGAGTGTTCTCAATGAGGATTTGGGCATGCACAGAGGGGCTGCAAGATTTGTGCCCTAGCTGCATCCACCAGGACAGAGGTAATTCCATGTTGAGGTCTCAGAGGATGTGTTGCAGTGCACCAACAAAGACCCTGAGTTTCTGAAGAGTGTGCTCACTGATGACGAGACGTGGGTGTATGGTTACAACCCAGAAATTAAGGTCCAATCATCACAATGGAAGGAGCCTAGTTTCGCGAGGTCAAAAAAAAGGACAGTTTTGGAACAAGGTGAAGGTGATGCTGGTTGATTTTTTCGACTACCAGGGCATAGTGCATCATGCGCATACACCAGGTCAGACCATCAAAAAGGAGTGCTACCCCATCGTGTTCATGATCCAGTTTGATGGAAGAGACTGGAGCTGTAGGTTGCAGGGAACTGCCAGCTGTATTATGAAAGTGCTTCAGCTCATTCAGCACATCTGATCCAGACATGGCTCTTTGTGAGATGAAGATGGCTGTTCCTGAAGATGAAGAACACTCTAAAAGGATCCCATTTTGAGAGTCATGAGGAAATAATGCAAATTGCTATGGCACTGCTGCGTACTATCCCAACAGAAGACTTTCAGCATTACTTTCAGTGATGGAAGGACTGTTGGACTAGTGTGTGGAATCACAAGGGACCTACCTTGGAGGGGATTAGGTATTGTAATCAATTAGATCTAAAACCTTTCTTGCCCAGCCCAAAGTCATATACTTTTTGTACAGACCTCTTATGTTGTATCATAACTCACATAATTACTGTTGTATACTTGTTCCATGTTTTAACTAAAGATTTTTAGGGTTACAACTTGCTGGACTATTAAGTTGTAGACCAAGGTCTACACATGGGTTACTAGACATTTTTTACTGCATCCATGACAACTGTCATGGGGGGGGGGGAGATCTCACTGCCTGTGTCAGACTTGAAGTGGCACCTGTGGAGGCACTTATAACCTTTAACCACTGTTTGTTCACTGCTGTTTTGTTACTACCCTGACCTATGATATTGCTCTTTCTTCTGATTGCCTCAGCCAATTAACATGCTGTAGAGGCAGTAGTTATTATTTATTCAACAACTTACATTCCAAATACTTATTCATGATGCTGCCACTGTGTTTATGAATTTCAATAAACGCCTTGTGCAATGAAGCAAAGTACCACTGAGTTAGTTGAAAGCAGGATCTAGACCTCTTTGAACAAATTGGTGTGACCTCCAAACGACAATGCAATTCTCTGCGACAGCTGACTTCTGCAGTTGGCTCCAGTGGTGAATCTAGAATTTGGCTTTGGAGGGGGTCAGGGTTGGCTTCATAAAAAGAAAAAACAAGTTAAGACTAATCAACATTATTATCTTTAAAGTGATAACATCATGAAATCAGTCCCATTAATGTAAACAATAAAAATATGAATTATTCAAACACGTTAAAAGATAGTAATTGACTGAAGTGATTTTCCTATATTTCATATTTCAAATGTACTCTTTAATGAAGTGTAATAAACCTGTTTGTATGTTTAAACATGAGCTACTATATTAGTATACACAGCTGAATAAAAAAAAAAATGGCCTAAAAATTAAGAGATTAACAAAATTCATTAACTTTTTCGACCCTCTTGGAGGGGTTTGGTCCTGTTCTCCCCTCCCCCTAGTAAATACGTCCCTTATTGGCTCAGACAGCGGTGTTGCCTGTGTTCACTGATAGACCTGTTGATGCTGAACACTATGAGGTGCTGACATAGACTTTCCTGCACAATCCCTAGTATCCTTCACTGCTCGTAGGTTCTGTTGAATCTTCAGTGTTGGCAGGAAAACTGTCCTCACACCATGCCATTCAAACAACGTCCTGATGCAGTCTGTTACACACCTGACATATGCCAGAAAGTTGTGGTAACAACCTTGGACGTTCTTCCGATGCATCCGATCGCCCAGACATATGCAACCACAGGGCTCTCTTCACCTCCATAGCAGAGTAACACCTCCATAGCAAAGCATTTGTCTGCAGAATAACATCAAGATGTTCGAGATTCTCATCAACATACAGGGCTCACATTCCACAATGGCTGGTCCACCAACATCTGCCTATGTATGTTTACATGCTGGAAACCTGTTTACAAACCATAACAAAATACTTTATGGAACATTTAAAATTTATCTTGTTGCTAACTGACAGTGTTATATAAAGAACTCTTACATATGATGTGAGCTCGTTTGTCCAAATAAGGCATGTAGTTACACCAATTGTAACCCGAATTTGTTTGTCAACAAGTCTTCTTCTCTTCTTATCTGGCGTTATTACCACCTTTGGTGGGCCTTAGCGTCCTCAGCAATACTCCTCCATGCTTCTCTGTTCTCTGCCTTTCCTCTCCACCCTCTGATTCCCATGCTAGCAAGTTTTTCTATTACGCCATCCAACTATTTCATCCTTGGTCTGCTTCTACATCTAGCAGTATATAATCTTCCCTTCAGCATTCTTTTAGGCATTCTTTCCTCAGACATTCTTTCCACATGTCGCAGCCCAACGCAACCTCTATGATTTGATGAATTTCACTGTCTTTTCCATGCATGAGAGCCTGTAGTTCATTGTTATTGTTCTAGCTGCCTTCTTCTCTTACAGGGCCACAAATTTTATGCAATATTTTGCGCTCAAATGATTTTAAAGCAGTTTTGTCATTCTCTGTCAAAGTAAACACCTCAGATCCATATGTAACAACTGGTCGCACAAGAAAATAATATACAGTGCAACTTGCTTATAATGAGATTCAAGGGACCGCACAAATGTGCTCATTAAAACCGGGTACTCGCTACATCCAAGTTGTCAACTCACAAGCCTAAATTTTTATACTGTGATTATTGAACATACAACAACAAAAATCTACTATTAGAAGAGGCTTTGCAGAATAAAATTTTGACATGTTTTACATTCTATGCTTACAAGTAAAATTTAGACTTTAAACATTTTTAGATGCTAAAATTCTTTGCTGAATATTGGCATATAGTGCATTAGTGAAATATAGTAAAAGTAACTGTGTAGTAAAAATTTACCAAAAATCATCCAGATATCTAGCAAAAATGCATAAATTTTGATGCCACATATACAATATTTATTTTTAAATTACAAGAAAGTTCACTCGAATTTATTTGTCTTTTTGTTATTTATTCTAAATGGAATCATCAAAATTATATTTTGCACACACAAACACAGACGAATACTGTATTTACTCACACATGTGGTGTACCATGAACAGGCTATAAATTCCAGTGACCTGTTTGGGCAGTTTACACGAAGTTAACTGCTGTTTGAAGAGTCCTTTACTTGGAATTTTGTAAATGGAAAAACTCATTGTATAATAGTAACTGCTGATGCAGTAATAATGACGTTACTGTATTGTAATGAAGTTTTGTTAGACCTTAAGCCATGAACAAGCCTGTGACAAAATGCTTGTTATAACCGACTCTCTAATGTGTTCTTACTCATTAAAACCAAGTTTAATTATCATTACTAAGATATAAGACCAAACAAATCTCGTACTTTTGTTTGTTACATCCAAGTTCTTCTTATAAATGATCTCGTTATTTGCAAGGTCCACTGTACTTTAAGTTTTATACCTATTGTAACAAGAATGTTTTTAAAGATGTTAATGTTTGCAAAGTGGGTTCTATTTCCTGCTTCTATCCTTTCTCTTATACTTATCCTAATGTTATTATCATTTGATATCAAGGCACCTAGATAACTAAAGCATGACACTCCTTTGAAACACTTCCCATTCACACTGAAATCTCTAGGAGCCCTTTTGGACTCTGAGTTGGACACTGTAGTGGAAGCAACCCATATAGAGGAGAAAGCCTTGATTACAATCCTGGTCCTCCAGCTTGGGGGTTGGCCATGGGGCTGACCCCCCATACTATAAAAATACTCAGTTACAAAACCACAACAGAGGCTTCAGATGTTGGATGGGAGCAATGGATTATAACCAAGGGAAAGGACAAGGACAAATGATATGGCAATAGCTACTTGGAATGTAACAAGTATACATTTTATTTAACAATAAAAATGTTATATAACAAATAAATTGGTCTTGGTGGTATGCCCTTTGAAATCAAATGCTTTCTTCAGTATGTCATTGCATACTAATAAACTGTAGAGAAAGAGTTCAGTGTATGTTTCCTTTATTGTAAGGTACAATTCTGAAGATGACCTTAGAATCTGAGGCTGAAGAACAAAGAGAAACTATGAAAAATACTGGTATGAATATCTGTGATAGGATAATGGTACATTATTGTATTTATTAAGTAGGAGTTTAATAATAACTAATGTTTAGTAGTTGTGTTGTGAACGTTTCAGTAACGTTTTTAATTTGTAGTTTCAGAAAGCCACTGAATACATGATAGCTTCTCTGCAGATGGCTACACGAGCAGGTGCTTATTACTTGTTACCGTCACTAGATCCATTCATAATTGAAACAGATAAAGTGTCAGTCTGGGCTAAGGTAATCTAGTCTTATCAGTTTATATCCTGTTGGTAAGTTATAAATAAATCTGAAATTATATTTTTAATATTTGCTTAAGAGTTGTATTTAAATGTTTTTGTGTGAGTGGTTTCTTGAATTTGTAACAACTAAGTTAACTTTAATACAACATGTATGCTTGTAATAAAGGTTATAAATTTTTTAGTAAATTATTGGAATATTCTTCCCACTTTCACTTTGTGTACTCGTGTGTTATTAAGTAAAAATTACAAGAACATTTGTCTGAAAATCACTTGCTGATTTTATTATTAGTAAAACTGTATAAAATATTTGGTGTCATTTAATTAACTCAAACATTAAAAACACAGTAACTCGTCATATAAAATTAAAGAGCAACATAAATTACATTTTAAGGCTTTATGCATTTTTTTCAGCAGCAAAAATGAATTTCTTAAGGGAAATCTGCAGCAAATACAGATTGTAAAGAATATGGAAGCAGGTGATTAGGGCTATGATAAAGGCAGAGATAAGCGAAGTGCAGAGAGTAGAACAGAGGCAAATAAAGAATGATGTTGACACACTAAATAAGAATGGTCACTGTGAATACTGGAATAGGAAAGAGAAAAAAGAAAGGAAGGAAAAGGGGAGCTCCAAGAAGAAGCTGGAGGGATTGGAGCCATGGAGACAAGGGATTTTTAAGAGGTTGTGTACTATGACAGGGAGATACAGACATTTTGAAACTGAGAATGGGCAGAGCCATGGCCGGCTCTAGTAGAAGGCCAGAACATTAAACATGGCAACACTGTAACCAGCTGATATTTTGAGGCCGACTAGACGATCTCTTAATTTATGTATTTCAATAATCAAATCACGTCATTTTTAATTGCTGGTTGACAGCAGTTTTATAAGTCTTCACTTTTTGCAAATCAAAAGTTTATTACCAGTATGTAAAATACTGTTATATTGTTTAAGAAATATAATAATTAACCGATTCATATGATATGAATTCAATAATTTGAACAAAATTAATTCATTAGGCCTAACACTAATTCACTAATTTCTTCAGCTTAAACGTATAGTACTACGTGCGCACAGACCTATAATTTAGGTTTAGCTATAAATAGGCCTACTCATAATTTTAGTAATGCTATGAAATTAAATCAGAATATAACATGTTCACTTCAGCTATTTTATTACACTATGGTTTTAGACCTCAGATGCAACGTTGCCACGTTAAATGTTCCAGCCTTCTACTAGAGCTGGCTATGGCAGAGCAGATGGCATAGGTCATAGAAATCCACACTGTATACATGCAAAATAACAGTTACAGTTTTAGGTAATAATGTTAATTATGATTAATGTTGTGTACACTGACTAAAGCAGTAAGCACCAACTAAAGGCTACAGTGGCTATGAAAGAAGTCCTGCAACTTTCCAAATAATTGTTCAGTGAAAAGCACTGGAACTGTCTATAAATGTTGTTACAGAATAATGTATAACCTATAACAATCTATATTATTTATGGACTAATTAAAATGTTTACTAAGCTTACATTATAATTTTGGGTTTTATAATTTAAAATGCTTAGTAAACATTTTAATTGTATCATATAATCATCATATTATAATATTTTAAATTATATTCTAATATTATCATTAACTTAACCTAAATTCATGAATTTTAAAGAGTTTCTACCTGTGGTTTCAAATAAATACAGAATATTGTATCTAGAATTTCTGTAAGTTTCAATTTATTGAAAATGATTATGACAGACAATATTGTCCCTATAAAAATAGTAGTTTTAATTTACGTATTAAGGATTGTTTGCAAAAAAATACAATTTTCTATTTTTGAAGTTAAACTTAGTGTTATGATAATTTTATTAAAATCAATAATTACATTATTAGTCCCAAAATGTTTTACTAAAAAGCAAGACATTTTCAATTTTTTACCTCAAGTATGATGGCTATTCAGAAAGTATCTTCTGATAGGGTATTAAAGAAAACTAAGAATATATTTACAAAACATTTTTATTGCTATTGGAAGGTTACCTTATACTACATTTGTATACAGTTTTTGTCATTTTTGAAACACTTTTCATAGCAGGTACCAGACGTTGTATACCTTCGTTGTAGAAATTTTCTGCCTGTGATTTGAACCATGTATTAACAGCTTGTTTGATATCATTGGCCACCAAGGAAGGATTTCTCATGCTTGAAAAGGTGATGTTCACTTGGTGTAAGGTCTGGGTTGTAAAGGGGATGATCAAATTTTGCTAGCCAAACTTTGTGAGGAGATGTACATTGCAGCAGCAGTGTATGTGTGTAGTTCCATGATTCATCGCAATGTACCGGGTAAGCACCCTACATCGCTTACTCTGGTTAGGAGTAAGCAAAAAAGTCAAATCCATCTTGGTATCATTGAATCGCTCACTGCTTCTTCTCCATTGAAAATCTGACGGTGAATTTCAATTGTTTTAATACCTTTTGGATTCAAGAACCGAATCACATACCTACTTTCACACAAGGCGGGTGTCTTGAATTTCTTCAACATTATAAACACATCCAGTGAGACTTACTCAGTGCACAGTTGTTTACAAATAGTGTTGTTGGCTCAACAAACCGGCTGCGCATGCGCAAAGCATGATGGCATCGATACTGCGTCAATATTTAAAAACAGAACTTACTTTCTGAATAACCCTTGTATATGATACCAGTAACCAAAATATATTATTATGACATGGAACAGGTACAAGATAAAGAGAATTTATCTATTTGTAAAATCATTAAAATTACTTGAATAATTTTAAAGGCAAGTTTTTATTGTCTAATTAGCATTTTTATGCAGGTGGAAACTATTAGTAGAGTAATGAACATGTCTACATTTCCCAGCGATCAAAATTTTAGCATATATATTTCACCTGCACTTGCAAAATCTTTGGGGACACAACAGACAGACATTTTATTAGAGGTAAGAGAGTATGTTGTATTACAAGTAGTTTGACATAAAGTTGTTGTTGTTTGCCAATACACAGACACTTGCTTTGGCAGCATTAGTTCTGTTTTGGAGAAGTTATATGTTAAGTATTAAGTAAAAACAAATTCATGATCTAGTCCTCACAAGTTCCCAGGATTGGATGAAGTGATGTTAGCTCCCAAAGGAGCCCTTAACCTCTCTCCAGCCAAGACCGTACTACATGGTGAAGTGCCACATCCTATAAGAAGTGACCCTGTTGATGCAGAACAGTATGGATCTAGACCAGAATGTCTATAACTATTCCTGGTGGAGGGCAGCAATAGCCACCTGCACCAAGTCAAGGTGTAAGAGAAATGATCCTGGACCAGCTTATCTTTGGAATGTTATAGGCAGGAACCTAGTTGGATTTAGTCGGCTGTAATACTGCATCCTATTGTTATAGGCTTATATTTTGCTGCTGCCTTCCAGTTTGGTGTTGGGGCATCAAAGGCTGCGGGAAGACAACCCTGAATAAAAATTACCAAAATCATGGCCAGTAAGGGGGCAGCCCCTCCACATGACTTACCCATCTATATGCTGGTACCTTATAGTGGGGAAATTAATTTACTCAGAACTTTCAGAAAACACAGCCTGATGGGGATAATGATAAAACTGCTTGGAAAATGATATTGGCTATGATGAGAATTAGGTAAGTTCCAGACAATCTGTGGGAAAATCAACCGTATATTTAGAAACAGGGTATGTCAAGATACAAAATCAACCGTATATTTAGAAACAGGGTGCGCCAAGATACAAAATCAACCATATATTTAGAAACAGGGTATGTCAAGATACAAAATCAACCGTATATTTAGAAACAGGGTACGCCAAGATACAAAATCAACCGTATATTTAGAAACAGGGTACGCCAAGATACAAAATCAACCGTATATTTAGAAACAGGGTACGCCAAGATACAAAATCAACCGTATATTTAGAAACAGGGTACGCCAAGATACAAAATCAACCGTATATTTAGAAACAGGGTACGCCAAGATACAAAATCAACCGTATATGTAGAAACAGGGTACGCCAAGATACAAAATCAACTGTATATTTAGAAACAGGGTACGCCAAGATACAAAATCAACCGTATATTTAGAAACAGGGTACGCCAAGATACAAAATCAACCATATATTTAGAAACAGGGTACGCCAAGATACAAAATCAACCATATATATTATAAACAGGGTATGCCAAGACACAAAATCAACCGTATATTTTGAAACAGGGTACGTCAAGATACACAAGGTTATGCCAGTCCCTGTACTGTCCTTTGGATGTGAATTATGTAAAGAACCAAGAAACAAGAAAGTAAAATACAGGTCTCAGAGCTAGTGCTCTTAAGAGGAATTAAAAAATTATAAATATAATGCTACTGACTTGGAACACTAAGTTTTTTATTGGTAAAAATTTAAAATTTTTACCTTGTAGCCTGAACCAGTTTTCGCTTATTACAAGCTTCATCAGAGGCTGCCACTAGGATGCGCTCCTAGTGGCAGCCTCTGATGAAGCTTGTCCGTCTTGTTCTTGGTGATGGCACCGTCATTTGAGAGATCGATGTGTGTGTGCGGTGTGATATGTTTGAATAGTACGTGTGTTTTGAATTGTATCTGTTCATTAGGATGTCGTTTTTATGCGTTTTTGTGTGTCTGTATATTTTTAGTTGTTCAAGAGTGTCTAGTTTTTGGCCTTTTGTGTGTACATGTAGAATATCCATGTTGTTTTTTATATTTGTGTATGTGTGGTTTGCTTCAATGAAGTGGTTTGCAAAGGTGGATTCGGTGGTGGAGTGTAGTGCCTTTGTGTGTTCAGTGTATCTCTGTTTGATGCAAAGTCATGTCTGGCCTACGTAGAATTTGTTACATCCTGAGGAGTTTACTTACCCAGGAAGTTAACAAAATCCAGGAATTAAAAGGTGTTCTAAACTTGACCATATAAAGAATGAGGCCATAAGTGAAGAATTACAAGTTTTTAACTTGAATGAAAAACTAAAAGATTGTAAACAACAGTGGAAATAACACTTAGAAAAATGTCATATTCAAGACTGTCCAAGCAAGTATGGAAATACAAACCTATAGGACATTGGTGTGTGGGTAGATGCGGGAAGAGATGGCTGGAGGATCTTTGGAGGTCGAACAGGCAGCACTTTGCCTATTCCATGATATGAAGATGATGATGATGATCTAGTTCCCAGAAAGCTAATTAGTCCTATAATCAGTATGAATTATGTGGATGTGTATAAGTGAGTTTAACATGTGCGTGTATGATCTATGTGGATTATATTAAATAATATTTTCTGTATTTCCAGGTTATATCTTTTAAAAGAAACCCTTACTGGTGGTCACAAGAAGAAGCGACTGTAGACACACCTGTATTATCTTTTAAAATGTCTCTACAAGAAAATGAAAAGTATTTCAAGCCTATATCTAACCTAGAAGAACCCCTTGGTATAAGTTTTAACCTTGAAGCTGGAAAGAAGGACATTCTATCAGGAAGTGTTGAGCTTCCAGAGACTACAGAACATCCAGATAAAAAAGATATGTGTGTTGCTGTATACAGAGTAGACACAGTACCTTATGCATCAAATGGAAGAATTTATATACAGTTTCTAAATATGTCGTCTTCAGATGGATTCAGGGTAATAATAAGGTTACTTTTTTTTGTATCAGCCATCTTAGGACCACATGCCAATTTCAATTCTTTATTCTTTGTTCTTTCGTTTTCTCCAATATTCTTTCATATTTTCACTGTCTCTTCTTCCTGTCTTCAGTCGACTTTGAACCTGCGTTTTCCTCTCTCCTACCCTGAGCTCCTTCCATTTTTAACACTTTTACCCAAAATACTTCTCTTTCAATTGCTTCTTCTGCGTTTATATTATTTTTTTCTAAATCCTTTTGGACTTCTTTAATCCAACTTGATGTTGACTTCTTCCCCCACAGATATTTGAAGATTTGCTTTGTTAACCTATTGTTGTCCATTCTATATAAATGTCCAAAAAATAATAGTCTTCTTTTTCTCATTGTTTCTGTTATATTTTCTATACTCTGATATATATCATCATTACTTCTTAATTTCCGACCTTCTGAAGTTTTTCGTGGGCCTAATATTTTCTTAATAATTCGTCTTTCCAATATTTCTAGTTTAAAAATGAAACTTTTTCTTGTGAACTTACTGTTTATTCTCTTCTCGTCGAACGCGTTTCGGCGTACGTATTCGCCTTCTTCAGTTTAGAGACAGACTGCCATCATTTAGTAACGGTTGTTGTGTGGAAGGTGTAGTGGGGGTGGTGCGTCTAAAAATGAAACTTTTTCTTGTGAACTTACTGTTTATTCTCTTCTCGTCGAACGCGTTTCGGCGTACGTATTCGCCTTCTTCAGCTTAGAGACAGACTGCCATCATTTAGTAATGGTTGTTGTGTGGAAGGTGTAGTGGGGGTGGTGCATCTAAAAATGAAACTTTTTCTTGTGAACTTACTGTTTATTCTCTTCTCGTCGAACGCGTTTCGGTGTACGTATTCAAGGCGAATTACTAAATGCCATTACTAAATGATGGCAGGCTGTCTCTAAGCTGAAGAAGGCCTTCAGCTTAGAGACAGCCTGCCATCATTTAGTAATGGTTGTTGTGTGGAAGGTGTAGTGGGGGTGGTGCGTCTAAAGTTTCATTTTTAGACGCACCACCCCCACTACACCTTCCACACAACAACCGTTACTAAATGATGGCAGTCTGTCTTTAAGCTGAAGAAGGCGAATACGTACACCGAAACACGTTCGACGAGAAGAGAATAAACAGTAAGTTCACAAGAAAAAGTTTCATTTTTAGACGCACCACCCCCACTACACCTTCCACACAACAACCGTTACTAAATGATGGCAGTCTGTCTCTAAGCTGAAGAAGGCGAATACGTACGCCGAAACGCGTTCGACGAGAAGAGAATAAACAGTAAGTTCACAAGAAAAAGTTTCATTTTTAGATAAGTGTTAGTGCTGTGAAAGAAGAGATGAATAATCAAGACAACTATTTCTAGTTTGTCTAGATTATAATTCAATGCTAGACATTCACTTGCATGTAGGCATTCTGGCTTCACTACTGTACTGTAACGCCTTATTTTCGCATTTTTAGATATGCACTTTTTATTGTAAATATCTTTAGTTATACCATATGCTCTTTCATTTTTATGAATCCTTTCTTCTATAGCAGATTTTTCTAAACCATTCAAATAAGAATACTTTATTATAGAATCATTTTAAATAATTAATTAAATGTAGATAATTAAGAATTTACATCTTAACTTGTTTCTAGATTCATATGATATTTGTTATTGTGACATATTTTATTATTATACCAGTAAATTGTAATATAATTTTAATTATAATAGAAAAACAGTTTATTAATATTTAGCCATATCCTTTATTTTCTAGGCTGTCTTTAAAACTTTTCAGTAGTCTGTTATATTTTACTGTCTGATACTATTTCTGTTGTACTCACTTCTCTGTACTGACAAACTATTCTTGTTCATTGATCATACACTAATGATTAACTATAACCATAAGTATGGTAACTAAACAATTTATGACCAAGAGTATTACTGTAGAGATCTATTACCCAGAAGTCAATTAAAAATGTTTGTTCAGGAATTAAAGCAGTATGAAATTTTAGGAACAGTATGAAAGGTAATTCATGATCCAGTTAACAGAAAATTGGCTAATAATAATTTTCCTAAAAATGTAATATTTCTTACTGGTTTGGAAAGATCTGAAATTTTTTTTTTTTTTTTTTTTTTAACATATATAGCGGAATAAATTCATAGTAGTGTAAAGTCTATTACTATTGGTGTTTCTTCCTACTTCCCGATCTGACCTTATCTTCAGTTTAGTGCTCCTGCTTCTTCGTTTGTATTGTGTGGACCTTGTTTCTTTAAAAAAAACTTAGGATGTTCAGTTTCCTAGAAAACTTATCTGCAAAACATGTCAGTATTGATTACTTTGGATAATTAATGGTCTGCTGAATTGGTATTTCAGGTTGTAATTATTGGTATAATTGTTAACATTGTGTTAGGCAAGTTATGTTAACAGTTTATGAAAGTACATTAAACTTGGTGAGAATATGTTAAGCAATTCATTTATAAAATCAACATAGCTTATGGTACAAACTAAAATACTGCAGGTACTAGTATACTGAAATGTAGTTGGCAAGAAAAATAGGAAAAGAACCTTTTGAGAATGTAATAATAATTTCATTAGAAATTAATCCTATTGTAATGAAAACTTTATTTTCAGTTGTAGACATCTGAGGTACATAATATTTAAGAAAACTACATTCTTAAAATGCATAATTACAATTATCGATAAATTTTATTTAACAAAAAACTGATTTTTGAGACTGAGCTTGTGTCATTAACAAAATAATTTTGTTTTAACTTCTTAAAGGTTCATTCAATCTGTGAACTTTTGACCAAAAATTACCAATTTTCTCTTTTAAGTTTAAATATAGAGTACTTTGGTAATTAATTTGATGAGCTATCAAGCTGTGATCTATAGTTAAAAGTACCCAACCAGTCATTTCAGTTTTAGTTGCAGAAGTAATTTTCAAATACATCACACTCACATACTACAACTCTAACACACAAAATTGCCAACACATTCAGAAAACACAATTACAAAATAGCATACAGAACTAACAATACCATCAAGAGACACATTAACGACACAAACAAAGACATAGACATATACAACAAAACAGGCGTATATAAATTAAACTGCAATGGTTGTAATAAATTCTATATAGGCCAGACAAGAAGATCATTTTACTCCAGATTTTCTGAACACACAAAATCTTTATCCAATAACAACTTACAATCCACATTCGCCACACACATCCAAACAGAAAACTACAGTTACACCAATATAAAAAACAATCTTGAAATTTTACACTACACGACCAAAAGTCACAAACTCTACACCGCAGAACAATACGAAATATACAAACACAACAAAACACAACCAAACAACATACTCAATGAACAATTACAATTTAAATCCAACACATTATTCGACACAATAATACACAACGGACACAATTCAGAATCTCGCGCCAACCCCCTTCCATCTACACACACCCCCACACACAACCAATCCCCAAAAAACCGTTACAGATTACCAACGCCTTGACGCTTGCTGCATTTATACCTCATTGATGAAGGAGCAAACTACTCCGAAACGTGTGTATGAGGATATAAAAAAAAGTAAGTTTTTTCACAAGTGAAAGTGCATTAAATTATTAATTGTTAATTTTCAGCTTTCCTGAGTGCTCCCCTTTCTTGAGTACCGGACTCTTCCTTTGGCATTTGCTAAGGGGCTGAATGTTTCTCTTATTTGGTTCATCAAGTTTTCTTCATCATCATCTGCAAGGATTAAACCAAGGATGGTTTGTTCCAGTCTCAAACAGGCAAAGATTAAAGCTGGTCACCCCAGCACTTCCTTGGATGTCCCACACCTCTCCGTCCCCTCGGCCTATAGTTCCATAGTTATTTGGGGATGCAGCAGTCATCCATTTGGCAAAGATGTTCCCACCAATTCAGCCGATACTGAGGAACCTGTCGAGTATACTCATAATATTCAGTTCCTGCCGTATATCTGTGTTTCTTCTATGATTATGGAGATTATACCCTGCCACATGCCTGAGAAATCTCATTTTAGCCGCTTTGATGTAACTGGCCTAGCTTTCATTATAGTCCAATTCTCAGATTCATAAAGAAATGTGGGAAGGGCCACCACATTGTACAATTTTAGACACGTTTCTTTACTTGCTGACTTAAAGAGATCGCCTAATGGTCCCGCACATAAGGATGAACTTATGCAACTTATTCACAACATCACTGCTTGTATTATAAGACACGCTGTAGCCCAGGTATTCAAAACTGCTAACTTGTTCCAGGACAGCACTGTCTATAACAATTTTTGCCCGTATGGGATCAGTTCTACGAAAAGCCATCACCTTGGTCTTAAGTGTGGATATTTGTAATTCAGAGTTTTTTATTTAACAAATATATACCCATCCGGAACCTGTTTTCCGAGTCCGACAGAATAGTCAGATCGTCCGCAAACAACAAAGTGTCAATTGCAGAGTGGCAAATCATAAAATGCTCTGGAAGACACATCTCCCAGTTTTGTTTGACATCGTCAATATATAAATTAAAAAGATGTGATAATGGATACCTTTGTCTTACTCCATAATTGATCAGGCCAATTGTAGGAGCTGTTCTCGGTTTTTCTGCTTCAATTAAGACTTTATTCTCCACATAAAAACTGTATAGCTTTAATTGGGTGTTGTGAGATCCCTTTCCTTGCCATTATTGCCCATAGTTTGCTCCGATTCACCCTGTCAAACGCCTTCTCGAAGTTGATGAAAGCTATGTATATGGGCAGCTGATACTCTCTACACTTTTCAATGAGCTGGGATATTGTAAATATTAAATCTAAACATGATCTGCCCTTCCTGAAACTGTTCTGGGCCTCTGAAAGCATGGTCTCTGTTATTGTATTCACACATGTTCTTAATATAGATGCTTATAATTTATATGAAGTATAAAGAAGGCTGACTCCTCTGTAATTCCTGGATTGGTTATGGTCACCTTTCGTGAATATGGGTATTACTATACATGTCACTTTTTTGTGACAGAACCCATTTTTTTCTGTAATATTTGTTTTCCAACAAGTACTGGTTTTGTGGATTATATACAATATGTAGAGCATATATGTTGTCATTTCTTAATACATTGTTTTTTGTTTTTTTTCATTATCCATAAATATTTGTATTTTTCAGTTCACATGTGCTGTTGTAGTTTTGTTAATTTGTCGACTTAAAAACTTTAAGTTCGTTATTTTAAGTGTTACTCTGTTATAAGCATTGTATATACACATTAAACGTCATGTTTTTTCCCAACCATGGCTTTTATTTATTTCAGCAGTGAACTAAAAACCCCAAAACATTGTAACCTAACCTCCCAAATGAAAAAAATGCTTTACATTAAGAAATAAAACAATTTACAATTAGTACATTTCTTCTTCACATCGTAATGTATCGATACAATCGCATATTAAAAACATCAAAAATGTACTGTGGGTACACATAAAGGGACAGTTCGCATTAGTCTTTATCAAATTTATTTAAAGACTAATTTCCTCTGCCTCCTCTATTAAACTATCACGTTCTCAACATTTATGTTATTAATAGCTATTAAACAGACATTACCCTACATCTATCTTATCGAAACGTTTGTATTCAACAATTATTGTGTCTGATTGTTTCACTTTATTAATTGTAAGCATACTTATTTAATACAGAATTTTTCAGGTACAGATTTTACAGAATATCAGACCCGACTATGACAGTGTAATGACAAGTCACAAGTTAATAAACAAAGAATCACCTGTCATGCACATAGACTATGATCACATAAAGCCAAAAACGTTTAACTATATCGGGATACTACCAGGACCGCAGGTGAATTTCTTTCATGTTCAAACTTACATGTTTTAATAAATGTTAATTATATAAACATTTTTAACCAACTTCAAAAAGAAGGAGGTTCTATATTCACCCCTATTTTTTTTTGTTCATTGATTATTTGAGAGTGGTTGGGCTGATTTTAATAATCTTTTTTATTTGAAAGGGCATGTTCTTGCGGTAGTTCCATAGTATTTAATATCGGTATTGGGCCAGTACTGAGCCAGGAATAGCATAATACTGTATTATATACTTACACTTGTTCTTTGAAAATTTAATAATAAATGTTCGAATATTAATCAATTATTTCTATACTACTTGGCATGAAATGTTTTTTTTAGTTAACTAATCTTCTTTAAATTTTTAAAGGAAACGATTCTGCAATGGTCAAGTACTGGGCCAGTAGTGGTCAAATAAAAAGCCAAGAAAGTACTGGCAATGCTTTGATCATGTCTGATCGATTTAGGTCATTACAAGAAAAAGTCACAAACCATGTAGGCAGACCGTGACACTGTACCACAGCTATTAATTTTGATAAACATTGTTTCCAATAGAAGCAGGTAACCTTATGCAACAAATTTTTGAAAAATTAAACCGATTTCAAAAAGGAGAAAAGTATTTTAACACACTTGAAATAATTTTATAAAAGCTCTAAAAAGGGAAAATAATTTTTACATTCAATGGTATGCAATATGGAAATGATGAGATGTTGTAAAAGAAAGACTCTACCATAATGTTTATTATGAATCTATCTACTTAGTGTCTTACTACGTAAGACTATATGGCTGAAAAGCAAGCTTTCACAATCTTTACCCCAATACAGTTTTTGAAGTTGATGCCAAGAAACTTTTTTTAACTTTACTAACTCAATGAGTTCAACGATGAAGGGTTTGCGAGGATCGGTCAAAAGAGTATAACGTAAATATTAAATTATTTGTGTTGACGTTTTGACACTATTTATTGTCATCTTCAGGACTTGTGTATGGATACAAGATAAAATGTATCAAACTCAACAGATAAATTAGTTGAGTGAATGTGTTTGTGAGTGTGTGGTGAGTCTGGATATGTTTTACTAACTCATCAAACATAACACTAAACAGTGTTTTGGGAAATCAAAAGCCAAGTTATAGTTATGTTAGCAACAGTTAGGAGTGGCATACAGTGTTAGAGAAAAGGGAGTTTGTTCACCCACAAGAGAATAGTGGACCGGTAGGGTACATATATGAGAAGCTACAAATGTGAATTCATCTTTTCTGTCTTATGTTTAAGATAATTTCTATGAGGGTGAAACATTGTAACACTCAGTAATCAATTGGCTTATATATTAGTCATAGTTTAATAATTAATATTAGTAAATACTTTGAGAAGATTCTGATAAAACAGAGGTCAGCAAGTAAGTGGTGGGCCTATATAAGACAATACACTTATCTATATATAAGTCAAGTTGGTATTGGAATGCTGTACATTGTTGACTGGATAATGGTATATAACACTTGAAACACAGATCAAAAAAATATAATGATGGAGCATAAATATTTTTCATAAATGAAAAAAGGTATGATAAACTAAATTAATTTGAAATTTTACCATTTACAGGCAGTAACAGGAGTGCCTACAAATTACACTTTTGAAATTTATAGTGTTCATTGTATGACTCGATCAGGAGCTGTATGGAGTGGTGAAACTATTAAGGTAACTTACACCTGTTGAGAAATGTTAAGATTTAAATAAGGTTTTGTTAAATCAGTTTTATATGAGGATTGTTCAATAGAAACACATTTAGAGGCTGTAAAGCATTGTCAACGATTTTGAAAGAAGTCTCCATTAACATTAAGGCATGAGTCCCACTGTTGCACTAATCTGTAGATTCCCTGTTGGTAAAATTCTTGCGGCTGTTTGCAGAACCATTTACTAACAGCAAACTCTACCTCAGCGTCCAATTTGAACCGCCGTCCTTTAGTGATTTCTTTAATAGGCCCAAAACATGATGATCACATGGGGACAATTCGGGACTGTAAGGTGGATGTTGTAAGACTTCCCACTTCATACGACCAAGCAGGTCTTGAATCGTCTGGACTACATGGTGTCGAGCATTATCATGCAGAAGAGTTACACCATTTGCAAGCTTCCCGGGACGTTTATTCTTGATGCTGACTTGTAAACATTTTAAGCTGTCTGCATATCACTCAGCGTTGATGTTGACACCAGGTTCTTTAAAATCTAAGAGCAGCACACCCTGATAATAAAAAAATATGGTCACCATTACTTTTCCTGCCAAATGTTGAGACTGACATTTTTTCACCTTCAGAGATTGTCCATGCTTCCACTGCATACTCTGATATTTGGATTCTGGTTTGTAGTGATAACACCAAGACTCATCATCAGCAACAATTTGGTGTAGAAAGGCATTACCTTGTTGATAGCGCATCAAATGCTGTAATGATAAGGCCGAATGCAATTTTTTCTGCTCATCAGTAAGCAGTCATGGAATCCACTGAGCAGCAACTTTGTGATAGCCAAGATTATGAATAATGGAATGAACAGTTCCCACGCTGATGCTCAACATTTGAGAAAGTTCTCTAACTTTGCTGCACCTTTTTGCGCATAAAGCAGTTTCCAGCTGTCTCACATTTTCATCTAATGCTGCAACACGTGCAGGTCTGGGATGGGCCAAATCTGTAGTGGATTCTCTTCCTTCTCAAAATGTATTGCACCATTCAACCACTCCCATATGAGAATAACTATAGTCACCATATACAGCTTTCATTCTCGTATAAATTTCCATTGACTGACACCCCTCAGTGGCCAAAAACTAAATAACGACACGCAGATTATCTTTGGACAGATTTTCTGTCACATATACCATTTTTCAACCCCATCACAATGCTTAGAAAAGAGCAAACTGCAAATATTTTTTACAGACGCGTCACTAGTATTTAAACAGACAAATGAATTCCTTTGCCATAGCGAAAAAGTCATGGCTGCGCAGATCAAATGTGTTTCTATTGAAGAATCCTCGTATTATTCAGTTGTCTTGAATTACGGTATTCCCACCACACGTTGGTTGATTTTTCCAATTTTACTGACAACTGAATGATGTCATCTGAACTGATAACCAATCAATTCAATCAAAATAATTAATTATGTTTCTTAAACATAATTTGTGAACAGAAGTTTTGGACTGAGAAGGTCTTTGTCAGAATGTAACATTTATGGGAGACGACATAGCAAGATGCTTTGATTATCTAATTAAAAATATATCACTACTGACTTGGAACACTAATTTTTTATTGGTAAAAATGTTAAACTTTTACCTTGTAGCCTCAACTAGTTTTCACTTATTACACACTTCATATGAGCCTCTGATGAAGCTTGTGATAAGTAAAAAGTAATTCAGGCTACAAGGTAAACGTTAACATTTTTACCAATAAAAAATTAGTGTGCTGAGTCAGTAGTGATATATTTATAATTAGTTAATCAACAGACACCTCATGGACAACAAAATCCAGTCTTTTGTTGTGAAATTATTTTTCAAGGGTTGATTATAAAGTTCATGCAATTTTTGAATTTCCCACACTACAAGTATCCAATAAAAAAATGTCTGTACACACCACAGTGACAACCATATGAACTTTACTATTTCTTTTATAAATTTGCTAACTGCTACAATTTTTATTGTTAAAAACCTAAGGTTTTTAAGACCTGATGATGTCAGTGATGACAAAAAGCTTTGTCGAACAATAAAAATTGTGCAGTTAGCAAATTTATAAAAGAAATAGTAAGGATGGCTGCTAATTTAAACAATACGAACATATAAACTTTAACCTTACTGGATGCATAGTTTAGAGTTAATAATAAATATCGGTATGGAGAATCATACATGACTTCCATATTCTAAGATTTAAATTTAAAATCATTTTCGAAATGAAATATTACCATAGAAACTACTTCTTTCTACTTACTGCTTCAGCCTTAACCACAGTACTGTGGTCACTAACATATACCACCTCACATTATCGCACTCGATTTTCACTGATGATGGAAGTCAATGGCATTGCCGAAACGTCTGGTTTTGTAGAAAACATTGGACTACGGCCAAATATCCCGGGAAGGAATTTTAACAAAAACTACTTCTTTGTTGCCGATAACGTTGTACACATATATATAAAAAATGCATAAAATTAATGGCTTGTATAAGTTAATGATTGATCTCCATTAAGTAGTGCTCAAGTTTCCAAAGTTTTAATATTATGATGTCCGTAATTAAAACATCAGAGCAGGTTTAGTGTGAATGAGGGTACACCGTGGACTAAAATTTTCAACATTTCCTATTGAGCGTTGCTTAGAGTAAAGCTGCGAATCTACAGTGTATGTTTCACAGAACAAACACGCGAAAAAGAAGGAGCGCTCCGAAGTCACTCATGGACCCTCAGCATCTTGCAGAGGGTTCATTCCCTAAAGACGAAAAGTCTATCTATGAATCGTTCCTCTGTAAACACGTGCAGTTACACTGCCCAGCGATCCACAGGAAGCAAATTGATGTCCATTTTTTCGGCTTGCACGCGTTATGTTGGTGTGGGTTTCGGCACTTTCCATTTAAAAAGCGTGCAAATGTAAGAAAATAAACATGAGTGAGGCCAGAAATAACGCGAATTTTGTGTGTGTGTGTGTGTGTGCGTGTGCGCGTGCGTGCGTGCGTGCGTGCGTGCGTGCGTGCGTGTGTGTGTGTGTGTGTGTGTGTGTGTGTGTGTGTGTGTGTGTGTGTGTGTGTGTGTGTGTGTGTGTGTGTTCCCTGCCTTTTTATTGCTGTAGTCATAATAATAAAATGGAAACGTAAACATTACATAACTGAGATATGCTTACCTGCCACGAACGATATACGCGTATTATTTTATACATGTACGAGGTGTGTTCAAAAAAAGACCGAACTATTTGTGTAGCACGTCAACTAGCGCATAGAGCGAGCTGCAGAATAAGGTGCTGCTAGCGACAGGTTTTGACGCCTGAATGCCGTTTTCTCTGTTCCGTCACGATCTTCAGTCTTCGAGCTACACGCGCTGTAGTGGGCACGGGCACACACCGTCCGGCGGATTTATAACGAAGTGAGAATGAAGATCTTAACACAACGTGTGTGTATAAAATTTGCTGCTGACTTCGTAAAATCTTTATAGAGCTATTTCCATTGTCTTCCAAAGTTTTCATTACCATTTGCATTGGTACGCAGTTGTTGACCGATTTCAAAACGGGTCTCTTTCTGATCGTCGTCAACAAACACAGTAAGAATTTTTCAGTGATACGATACATTTAAATTTTTCTATCAAAATTTAATTTTATGGTCTTAAATGGATTCTGTCAGAAAGTATCGGCATTTAAACGATGATTTACAATTACCACATCACGAGCTCTCTTCCCATGATCTTCGATATCGCTTTGATCTGCACTGACCATTGTTTTTCCCTCTTTAAAAATTCTTAAACTAATCGTTCGCCTCACGCAGGCTTCCGCGTATGCTTAATTGAAAACCAGAATGTCTCTGAAAAGTTTTAACCTAGTTTTGCTGCAAAATTTCATACGCACACGTTGTTCTCGCGGTCTTTCTTAATCGCTTTGTCACTAATCCGCCGGCCAGCGTGTGCACGTCCCCACTCAATGTGATATACCTCAAAGACTACTGCTAATAGCGGAACACAATAAGTGCTAATTTGTTGTCAAAAACTATCGCTAGGTGCGCGCAAAGTCGCGGCGCGTCGTTTGTGCGGATTGATGTGTTACTCAAAAAGTTTGGTCTTTTTATGAACACTCATACATAATTTACATTAAAATGTAAAAATTATAATTTTATTGCCTGGCAACAAAATTATTTTATTTTTAACAATTACCATTGTTTGAAAAAGTTTAAATGCATTTTCAAGTACTTTACTGTTGTTAAAACGTAAAAGGTTGCAGGTAAACTACCCCTTACCCTTAACCGATCTTCACCAAAATCAAAAATCCTTGAGTCCTCTACAATTCAGGGATGTATGCAAAACATTATTTGATTCTGTTTGAATTTGCGGCAGTTATCGTTTGCCATAGAAAATACGCTTGATAAAAAACGTTGCAGGTAAACTACCCCTTCCCCTCAACCGATCTTCACCAAAAACAATAGGTCTTGAGTACTCTACAAATCAGGGCTGTATGCAAGAAATTATTTGATTCTGTTTGAGTTTGCGGCTGTTATCGTTTGCCATAGGAAATACCCTTGTTAAAACATAAAACGTTGCAGGTAAACTACCCCTTTCCCTTAACCGATCTTCACCAAAAACAATAGATCTTGAGAACTCTACAATTCAGGGCTGTATGCGAAACATTATTTGATTCTGTTTGAATTTGCGGCTGTTATCGTTTGCCAAAAAAAAAAATTTCCCTTGATAAAAAAAACCGTTGCCGGTAAACTACCCCTTTTCCTCAACCGATCTTCACCAAAAACAATAGGTCGTGAGTACTCTACAAATCAGGGCTGTATGCAAAAAAATATTTGATTCTGTTTGAATTTGCGGCAGTTATCGTTTGCCATAGAAAACAAATCTACACACAGATAGACACACACACACACACACACACAGACACTTTTCGGAAAACGATTTTTTTTCATGTTTTGAGTGTAGTACAATCAGAATCTGCAATAATCTCGAACACGATATTTTTTGCCATCACCATACTTCCATTTCCTTAAGGAATATGCAAGTAAAATTGATTGAGTAAGTTGTGTTTTGGTGTATTCTTTAAAATATATTGCAACGAATCACAGGATCATGATAAGCGGGGCAAGCTCATATATTACACAGACAATGGACATTCATGTTATATTGGTAGATGGTTAAGTTTGGTTATGTTATCAGTTGTATTTAGTAAGGATAAGGGTTTAGTTTAGTAAAACTGTGCATTATTTATTTATTGTTATTCATGTACTATGTTTGTGGAAATGTGCGCGCGTGCGCGAGTGGTAAACGTTTCCCGGGCTGTGCGTGAATTAATTATCATTGTGTTTGACATTGAACTGAACATAGACATATGTATTGCTACAATCCCTATATACGTTCATATCCTGTTTACGTTCATATATGATATTAGTAAAGTATGCAGTTATGCATGTGATAAGGGTATTCTGATTACCGCTATGCATGCTGTTACAAAGTAAATGCACTCTACTGCATAAAAGTGCATGTCACGGTGTACTAACCATGTGACTTCCGTCCACCAATAGAATGCTGAGTGGTGGTTGGAAATTTTCTTAAGCCTGTTGTTACACAGGCAGTTCTTCTACGCCATCTACCGCGAACGGGACGTGCACTCCTTGTACAAGATTCTACCGCTTGCAAGGTGTTGTAAAAACTATTCGTCGTTAGTGAAACGGGAAGACTCAGAACTGTGTGTGTAGTACATCTGCACACAGTATTGTTTTAACGCATTGCGCGTATAATTACGACAGTTCTTCTACGCCATCTACCGCGAACGGGACGTGCACTCCTTGTACAAGATTCTACCGCTTGCAAGGTGTTGTAAAAACTATTCGTCGTTAGTGAAACGGGAAGGCTCAGAACTGTGTGTGTAGTACATCTGCACACAGTATTGTTTTAACGCATTGTGCGTATAATTACAGGCAGTTCTTCACTGCTGCTACCGCGAACGGTACATACAATCCTTGTACAAGATTCTACCGCTTGCAAGGATCTGTTAAGACTTTTCGGGGATAGTAACGCGTGTGACGCATAACAGTTGATATTATCCATTTACACACGGTATTATTAATATTGTAGTACTACGTGTGTAATAAGTGAGTGTAACTGTATCACTGTGCGAGATTTTCCGCAGTGTCAGTATCATTAATAGTTACGCAATAGTAAGTTGTTCCATCAAGACGTTTCCGTGCTAGTGCAAGATTTCCTCATAGGGTGGTCTGCTGATCGCGGTAGACCTTGGTATTCGCGTGAACACTTGAAGAAGCCGGAGTGGTATAAGTTCAATATACCGTTATTAGATTAAACTCACTGTCACCTGAGATATTACTTGGTCATAAACTCTATATTAATTTTGCGAGTAATAAGATCCGTAGTACCGTTGTGTGTGCGAAGCGTCAGATTCATCGTGGGAATCGTAGGACCAGCCCAGCTGTTATAGGACGCCAGCCCAGCTGTTATAGGACACCAGCCCAGCTGTTACAGGACGCCAGCCCAGCTGTAAACGTTTCTGGGGAAACGTCTGTCATTTATAAGCCGCATCTGACGAACCAACTACACCGCAAAGACCTGCCCTTCTCTTCAACAACATCATCGTGGGAGTCTTCTTATGTAACGTATCACGTCTTGCGTATGAACATTATTTAACATTTTTAAAAGAAAGACTCTATATCAAACATTACATTCTGTACATAGCAAATATATCATATAAACAATTACTTGTGTTTGTACAATAAATAATCTTAAACCCTCCAATATAGACTTTTAATTTGAGATACACATACTATCATATCCTATGCGCCAATAGTTTAGTAATTTGTGTTGTCGAAATATAAAGAAAGATTGAAGAACATGGATTAAACTTTGTGTAAAGCGTGAGATAAACTGCTCTATCATGGTCAAAGTGTTGCAGAAGGCTTCTGGTGAGTCTGGTACACATGAACTAGCAGTTTCAAATAATACTACAAAACCTTTTAGATTGTCATGAATGAGTTTACGACTGTGATAGTGAGATGACAATTGTGGTTTTCAGTTCCATGAATTTTTATCACTAGCTGCAATGGTAAACAACAGGGGTGTATTTATGGGGGGGGGGGACCAATGGGACCAGATCCCCCAGAGTATCATAAAAAGATGATGAATTGTGTTAATCTCTTAATTTTTAGGTCATTTTACTTCCATATTCCTTAAGGAATGGAAGTATGGTGATGGCAAAAAAAATCGTGTTCGAGATTATTGCAGATTCTGATTGTACTACACTCAAAACATGAAAAAAAGTCGTTTTCCGAAAAGTGTCTGTGTGTGTGTCTGTCTGTCTGTCTGTCTGTCTGTGTGTAGATTTTTTTCTATGGCAAACGATAACTGCCGCAAACTCAAACAGAATCAAATAATTTTTTGCATACAGCCCTGATTTGTAGTAAATAAACCCTGATACGCTTTTTATCAAGCGTATTTTCTATGGCAAACTATAACTGCCGCAAATTCAAACAAAATCAAATAATTTTTTGCATACTTCACTGAATTGTAGAGGACTCAAAGCCTTTTGATTTTGGTGAAGATCGGTTAAGGGGAAGGGGTAGTTTACCTGCAACCTTTTACGTTTTAACAAGAGTAAAGTACTTGAAAATTCATTTAAACTTTTTCAAACAATGGTAATTGTTAAAAATAAAATAATTTTGTTGCCAGGCAAAAAAATTACAATTTTTTCATTTTAATGTAAATCTGTACATAGTATAAAGTAAAGTCGGCCCGTTTTCTCTCTGTGTTTGAAATCGCTAATCTCAGGAAGTACTGAACGGATTTTATTCAAGTTTTCGCCAATAGATAGTGTCTATCGAGGAACATTTATGTGTATAATTAATACATGTATGTTGTACATTAGCTTAGCTATCACGGTTTATGTCAAGTAAGTGGTATAGTTTACATCTTATATATAAAAATGAATGTTTCTTTGTTTGTCCCGTATGCGTTCCTATACCATTCATCCGATTGCGATGAAACTTCGGTGAGCTGTTGTGCGCACGTCCGCGAAGGTTTCTTCCACATCTCCTCCTAAACCACTGTACCGATTTCAACCAAACTTGGCACAAATATTTTAAGCAACGGGAGAACCAACGTAAAATGGTTCCTTGGCAAAATGGGGTCCTTTTGGGGGTTCTTTGGGGTCTTCCACATCGCCTCCTAAACCACTGGACCGATTTCAACCAAACTTGGCACAAATATTTTACGCAACGGGAGAACCAACATAGGATAGGTGTTTTTTCGATGGGGTCCTTTTGGGGGTTTTTTGGGGTCTTCCACATCGCCTCCTAAACCACTGGACCGATTTCAACCAAACTTGGCACAAATATTTTACGCAACGGGAGAACCAACATAGGATAGGTGTTTTTTCGATACGATCCTCTGGGGGGTCCTTTGCGGTCTTAAAAAACTATTAGATCTGGTTACTATGGCAACCCAATAGAATAGATTCTGTTCTAAATATATTATCGCATTAAATTGAAGACCACGCGAACGAAGTTGTGGGCAACAGCTATTTATTTTTAAGAAGCCTACTTTAATTAAACTTTATTAATTAAACTAACATTTTCATTACGTACAACGTGAAACTCCGTAGCGAAGCACGGGTATTCTGCTAGTCATGTATAAGAGAAAATATATCGTGCGTGGCAGGCAAGCATATCTCAGTTATGTACCGTTTACGTTTCCATTTTATTATTATCACTACCGCAATTAAAAGCCAGGGAAGACACACACACACACACAATTCGCGTTATTTCTGGCCTCATTCATGTTTATTTTCTTATATTTGCACTGTTTTTAAATGGAAAGTGCCGAACCCATACCAACATAACGCATGCAAGCCGAAAAAGTGTCCAGCGTGGATAGCGATTTGCTTCCTGTGGATCGCTGGACAGTGTAACTCTGCACGTGTTTACAGAGGAACGATTCATAGATAGACTTTTTGTCTTTAGGGAATGAACCCTCTTGCAAGATGCTGAGGGTCCATGAGTGACTTCGGAGCGCTCCTTCTTTTCCGCGTGTTTGTTCTGTGAAACGTACACTGTAGATTCGCTGATTTATTCTAAGCAACGCTCAATAGGAAATGTTGAAAATTTTTGTCCACGGTGAACCCTCATACACACTAAACCTGCTCTGATGTTTTAATTACGGACATCATAATATTAAAACTTTGGAAACTTGAGCACTACTTAATGGAGATCAATCATTAACTTATACAAGCCATTAATTTTATGCATATTTTTTATATATATGTGTACAACGTTATCGGCAACAAAGAAGTAGTTTTTGTTAAAATTCCTTCCTGGGATATTTGGCCGTAGTCCAATGTTTTCTACAAAACCAGACGTTTCGGCAATGCCATTGACTTCCATCATCAGTGAAAATCGAGTGCGATAACGTGAGGTGGTATATGTTAGTGACCACAGTACTGTGGTTAAGGCTGAAGCAGTAAGTAGAAAGAAGTAGTTTCTATGGTAATATTTCATTTCGAAAATGATTTTAAAAATAAATCTTAGAATATGGAAGTCATGTATGGTTCTCAATACCGATATTTATTATTTTGTCACTAATATAGTAGTAACACTTTTTCTAAATACACAGACAGTTTATCTCTCTCTCTCTCTCTCTCTATATATATATATATATATATATATATATCACACAAACATTCGCTTGAGGCGTTGAACAGGACATTGAAGGACATAAAAAACAACGACAAACTATTCGGCGGCACTCTGTTACTCCTTTCAGGTGATTTCAGACAAACACTTCCCGTCATTCCACGTTCAACGTACGCTGATGAGATCAACGCTTGCTTAAAATCATCGCCACTGTGGCGTAATGTTGAAAAAGTACAGCTGAAAGTAAACATGCGCGTTCAAATGCTTCAAGATCCATCCGCTGAAACATTCTCAAAACAACTGTTAGATATCGGCGATGGAAAAGTTGCTGTACATGAAAATACTGGATGCATAAAATTGCCGACCGATTTCTGCACAATCATTAATTCGCAAAATGCTCTCATTGACCACATATTTCCCGATGTACACACACAATACATGAATCATGAGTGGCTGGCAGAAAGAACAATTTTGGCAGCAAAAAATGTGGACGTCAACGATTTAAATTTCAAGATACAACAGTTGTTGCCAGGGGACTTGGTGTCATACAAATCTGTCGATACAGTTTGCGATGCCAACGAAGCTGTAAATTATCCAACAGAGTTTTTGAACTCATTGGATTTGCCAGGCATGCCACCGCACCATTTACAACTGAAGGTTGGATCTCCGGTTATTTTGCTTCGTAATTTGAACCCACCACGGCTGTGCAATGGCACGCGATTAGTCATTAAAAAATTAATGAAAACATTGTCGAAGCCAGCATTTTGAATGGCAAGTTCCGAGGCGAAAATGTATTGCTACCACGAATCCCTATGATTCCCACAGATATGCCAATTGAATTCAAACGCGTTCAATTTCCAATAATATTGGCATTCGCAATGACAATCAATAAGTCGCAAGGCCAAACGATGTCTGTTTGTGGCTTAGATTTGGGCACACCGTGTTTTTCACACGGACAATTATACGTGGCATGTTCTCGCATGGGTAAACCATCCAGTTTGTTTGTGTTGGCTAAAGACGGACTAACCAAAAACATCGTACACTCCATTGCACTTAGAGATTGATATTGTTTTTTTTTTAATTGTCATAATTAGTGATAGCAAATATGGATAACATTTTTTAATGTATATATAACTTTTAAGAGATATAATTTTAAATATATTAGTTAAGTTAATAAAGTACAATGAATTAAAAAAATGAATGGTTGGTGTTTTGTTATTTTTATAGGCCGTCATCGTCCACAGCGCTCCATTCCTCTTTCAGTCATAGACCACATCCCCACACACTTACAATAAGTTAGTTATTTTTTATTTAACTACCACAATATTCACTAGAAATAATTTATATGGCAAAACAACGTTTGCCGGGTCACCTAGTATATATATATATATATATATATATATATATATATATATATATATATATATATTGCTACGACAGCACAGAACAATCTACGCGTTTATCGAATGCGCCAGAAAGATCTCGACGTAAGCGTGTGGTGTACGTGGTACTAAACGCATGTTGCGAGAATTTTCTCGACTGTGTCAGCCTTCGCTCGGGCGCTCGGACTGTGTCAAGGCCGCAGCAATTACGTAGTTCGCGAGAGATAAGACGCAGTTTGGAAGCTTCTGGTGTGTGAGCGTAACTATAAATACATCGCGTCGCGGCCTTAGTTTTTCAGTTCAATGCGAGATTTTTGACTGTGCGGTTCGAGAGTATTAGTGCGATATATTTTACAGAGCGGTTCGGGTTATTACGGTGTACGTTCAAGTAGTTATTAGTGAAGTGTTGCGTTTATATTCGGACGCTATAATTGTAATACAGTTGAGTTTTAATATTAGTGGACATTTTATGCGTATGAACAATTTCATTTGATTTGTTGTAGACACTGTGTTGTTAATTACGAACTGTTTTACTATAACAATTAAAGGTGTGATTAGTGACTTAATTGGTGTCTTGTACTTATTTTGTTTCCACTGTACCTACGACGATCGAGTAGACCGTCGTAACAGTGGTGTCAGAACTGGGATAGAACGGTTAACAGTGGAAACAGTGGACGCTTTGTACAAGACGAGCGTGATTCGTAATTAATCGATAAACAATGGATCCCAGTCAGATGATGGAAAATTTACAGGCGCTGCTGTTGCAGACAGAAAGACGACAAAAAGAAGAACGAATACAAGAAAGAGAAGAAGCAGAAAGACGACAAAAAGAAGAACGAATACAAGAAAGAGAAGAAGCTGAGGAACGTCAGAAAGCACTAATGCTAGAAACAGAAGAAAGACAAAAAGATAAAACGGAAGCTCTCTTTGAAACTATGCAGAAACAGTTGCAAGAACATAGTACCGCAGAATTGGGTCTCCTACGAGGTGAGCTTAATAAACAAGTTACTAAAATATCGGAGGTACAAGAATCAATTACATTAAAAATAGCTGAAGTAGAAAAATCTGTCTCGAGTGTTGAAGAATCGATGTCTACAAAAATATCTGAAGTAGAAAAATCTGTCTTGACTGTGGAAGAAACTATGTCAACAAAAATATCTGCAGTAGAAAACTCGATTACAAATATAAAAGAGCAGATTAAAAATGAAGTCGAGCAGTGTCTGAAATTACAACCAAAACAACTTTGTGAACAGACTGTACCAATGATAAAGACAGAAAATAAGTCAATAGAGAAAGTAACTTTGCCTGCAGTAGGGACAGTTCATGTCAAAGCTCCAACCTTTGACGGAAGCAGTCACTGGGCAACGTACCTTCGCCAATTTGAAGCTGCTGCATGCGCAAATAATTGGACAGAAAAAGACAAGGCTGTTTCACTTGTTCTTGCATTAAAAGGACCCGCGGCAGAACTACTACAGAAAGTGCCACCTGACAGCCAGAACACCTATGCCGAGTTGATAAAAGCTTTGGAATTACGGTATGGTGATAAACATTTGCGAGATGTGTACTGCACCCAGTTGAGAGCAAGGCGACAGCATTCCGGGGAAAGTCTTCAAGAGTTTGAAGCAAGTATCGACAGACTAATTAGACTGGCCTATCCTGAAGCGCCAGAAGATTTTCGAACGCGTTTTGCGATGCAGACATTTACTGCCGGTGTCCGAGATAACGAACTACAGCAAGTGTTACGAATGGCAAGACACCAGAACAGTGCGGACGCCCTGGTACATGCTTTGCAATTTGAGGCCGCCAAATCAGCGTCTGGTTGGACAAGTCATAAAGTGCGCGAACTAAAAGATCGAGACGGCACAGACGATGAGGAAGAAGAACAAGGAACAGAGACTCGACGGTCGGCGCCACAGAATAAAATAAGAAAGGATGGAAGACCGAAGTGTTATCGATGTGGGAAACCTGGACATCTACAACAAGATTGTCGGGTTAGAATTCAGCAGCAGGGAAACGAGCAATAGTCGGTGCAACGGGGCGTGTGCTGACTAACTGGAGGAACGAAGCCCCTAGAGAATACGCAATTTCTACGCTTCAGAAAAACACCGGGAGCTTGGTAGTTACCGGATTTGTTCAAGAAAGGCCAACCTCGATTACAGTTGACACAGGCGCAACAGTTTCTATTGTGCGCCCCGACGTGGTGAAAGATCTCAAGCCAATCTGGTGCTCTTGCAGCTTGCGAACAGCTACTGGACGGCCTGTAAAAGTGTATGGAAAAGTGGAGATACACCTACGCCTCGGTAGACTTGAGTTTAATCATCAAGTACTTGTTGCAGACATTGTGGATGAAGCAATTCTTGGTGTGGACGTTATGAACGCATACGGATTTATAGTCGACTTCAAAAACAATGTCTTGAGAATCGGAGGCGAAGAGGTAATGCTGTCAACAATGACGACAGCAGAAAAATCGATGGACGTCATAAACCAAGTGGCCGTAACTGTTCCGCCAAACTCCGAAAAGATCATCATGGTTAGAACTGCGGTAGACACTAGGGGCAATCAGTGCTCTATATTCGAACCCCAGGTAGTCAGCACACCGGGCATACTAATTGCCAGAAGTTTAGTAAAACCTGACGAAACCGGAAATGTACCTATTAGAGTGGCGAATATTTTGGATCAAGCTATCACTTTACAAAGCAATACGCTCCTAGGCAAATTGACTCCTGCGGCCTGGGTAGCCGGAATAACGCAACGAAGACCCAGTTCTTCGGATACTTCTAAATTACCAGAGGAACTGCAAGAATTATTGAACAGATCTTCTAACGACCTCTCAAGTGGTGAGGTAAAAGAACTCGGACAGTTGTTACACGAATTCAAAGATTGTTTTGCAGTTCGGGGACAGTCACTGGGAAGAACCTCTCTTGTGCAACATCGCATGAAAGCACTTGTGCAACTGGGGACACAACACCGATACGCCAACCTCCTTGAAGGCCTCCATTATCTAAACAAGAGGAGATGTCTCGGTTAGTACAGGACATGTTGACAGAGGGAGTAATTGAACCTTCGTCAAGTGCTTGGTCTTCCCCTGTAGTGCTGGTAGCGAAGAAGGATGGTGGATTGCGTTTCTGCGTAGACTACCGGAGGTTAAATGATGTTACAAAGAAAGACTGCTATCCATTACCTCGCGTTGACGATACACTCGACACGTTGTCCGGAGCACAGTGGTTTTCCACATTGGACCTGAAGAGTGGATATTGGCAAGTGGGTCTTCATCAAGAAGACAAGGAAAATACCGCTTTCTCGACCCCAAGTGGCTTATTCCAATTTAACGTCATGCCATTTGGACTCTGTAATGCACCGGCAACATTTGAGAGATTGATGGACCTGATACTCCGAGGCCTGACGTGGAAAACTTGCCTTGTTTACTTAGACGATGTCATAGTGATCGGGAAGACTTTCGAAGATCATTTGGGAAACCTTAAGGAAGTTCTAACTAGAATTCACGGTGCACAACTGAAGCTGAGCCCGAAGAAGTGTTCTCTATTCCAGAAGGAAGTACAGTATTTGGGCCATCTGGTTTCGGCAGCGGGCGTTAGCATGGATCCTAATAAAGTAGACACCGTAAGAGACTGGCCAGTTCCGAAGAATAAACACGAAGTTCGGAGTTTCCTGGGGTTATGCTCATATTACCGACGTTTTGTGAAAGGCTTCGCTACTATTGCTAAACCACTACATGAGCTAACGGAAAATAAACGAAACTTCCAATGGTCGAGAGAGTGTGAACAAGCATTTAGAACGTTGAAGATTGCATTATGTTCGCAGCCAATTCTCGCTTTTCCAGCTTCCGAAGGGAAGTACATTGTAGACACAGACGCAAGCAATACTGGTCTAGGAGCAGTTTTGTCTCAAGTGCAGAACGGTGAAGAACGAGTAATAGCGTATTACAGCAAGACGCTTTCTAAACCAGAGAGAAATTATTGTGTTACAAGAAGAGAGTTGTTGGCAATTGTCAGAGCTTTGGAGCACTTCCATAAATACCTCTATGGGAGAGAGTTTTCACTACGTACCGACCATGCTGCACTTGCATGGCTCTTGAGATTTAAAAATCCGGAAGGACAGTTGGCAAGGTGGCTCGAACGTCTGCAAGAGTACAACTTCAAGGTACAACATCGGCGGGGGCGCCTGCACGGTAATGCAGATGGCTTATCACGAAGACCATGCCCGGAAGACTGCCGACATTGCCACAGAAAGGAAGAACAAAACTCAAGTGAACATGTTCAAGCCATCACTGTAGATTTCCTGGCTGATGGCTGGACAACACAAGACTGTCGACAAGAACAGATGACTGATGAAGACATTGGACCGATCTTGACAGCAAAAGAGGAAGGTCGCCGCCCGGATTGGCAAGATATCTGCCATGGTTCCGAAGTGCTGAAGGGCTACTGGGCACAATGGGAATCTCTCACCTTAGAAAACGGATTGCTGAAAAGGGCTTGGGAAAGTGCAGATGGACGAGACGTGGTCATGCAGTTGATAGTTCCCCGAAGTAAAGTGCAGTCTGTTTTGAAGGAGATGCATGATGGAACATCTGGAGGCCATCTTGGCGTTAACAAAACCCTTGACAAAATACGGAAGCGATTCTATTGGCTTCATCTTCGCCACGACGTAGAGGAATGGGTTCGGACGTGTGAAATATGTGCTGCAAGCAAGGGCCCACAAACCAGAAGCAGGGGAAAAATGAGACAGTATAACGTTGGACAACCTTTCGAGAGAATTGCCATAGACATTGCTGGACCATTCCCAGTTACTGACGATGGAAACCGGTACATCATGGTTGTAGGTGACTACTTTACTAAGTGGGTGGAAGCCTACGCAATTCCAAATCAGGAGGTTACCACTGTGGCAAAGCAGTTAGTTCACAACTTCTGTTGCCGTTATGGAGCCCCTATGGAAATCCATACGGATCAAGGGAGAAATTTCGAATCAGGAGTGTTTAAAGAATTATGCCGTCTACTTGGAATTCGAAAGACCAGGACAACGCCTCTGCATCCTCAGTCGGACGGGATGGATACAGAGCGGTTCGGGTTATTACGGTGTACGTTCAAGTAGTTATTAGTGAAGTGTTGCGTTTATATTCGGACGCTATAATTGTAATACAGTTGAGTTTTAATATTAGTGGACATTTTATTGCGTATGAACAATTTCATTTGATTTGTTGTAGACACTGTGTTGTTAATTACGAACTGTTTTACTATAACAATTAAAGGTGTGATTAGTGACTTATTTGGTGTCTTGTACTTATTTCATCACGAAATCTCCGAAACTATAACACCTAGAAACTTGAAATTTGGCATGTTGGTTCCTTATGTGATGTAGGTATCCGCTAAGAAGGGATTTTTGGAAATTCGACCTTTAAAGGGGGAAAAGGGGGGAGAAAGTTTGCCTGACTAACTGACATAGAATCAACGTAGAGCAAAAACTACTGAATGGATATCAATGAAACTTTGAACATAGCTTCATCATAGGTCTTAGGTGCTCACTAAGAAACGGTTTTAAAAACTTTTTCACTCCTAAGGGACAGACCCCCCCTATTTTATGTATGTATCTATGTATGTATGTTCCACATCTCCTCCTAAACCACTGGACCGATTTCAACCAAACTTGGCACAAATATTTTACGCGACGGGAGAACCAACATAGGTGTGCTTTTTTCGATGGGGTCCTTTGGGGTTTTTTTTGGGGTCTTCCACATCTCCTCCTAAACCACTGGACCGATTTCAACCAAACTTGGCACAAATATTTTACGCAACGGGAGAACTAACATTGGATAGGTGTTTTTTCGATGGGGTTCTTTGGGGTCTTCCACATCTCCTCCTAAACCACTGGACCGATTTCAACCAAACTTGGCACAAATATTTTACGCGACGGGAGAACCAACATAGGATAGGTGTTTTTTTCGATGGGGTCCTTTGGGGGGTTCTTTGGGGTCTTCCACATCTCCTCCTAAACGACTGGACCGATTTCAACCAAACTTGGCACAAATATTTTACGCAACGGGAGAACCAACATAGGACAAGTGTTTTTTTCGATACGATCCTTTGGGGGGTCCTTTGGGTCTTAAAAACTATTAGATCTGGTTACTATGGCAACCCAGTAGAATAGATTCTGGTTACCATAGCATCGGTGGAAGTCTCCCGCGTAGGAAATAGCGCGGGAGTCGTCCGACGGGCCTTCCCCGGAGTTCATCCACGGAACCCGGGGAGTCTTAGGTCGGATCCCGCGAAAGACGGCGGGGCCAGAGTCCACGGTTCTTATAAATAAAGATATAGGTTATGATATCAAAGGTGGTGTATGCATCTTAAGAAACTTCTTAATAGTGTGTGAATTCAGAGTTGTTTCAGTTTGAATTTAAAAGTGGATAAGTTAAGATCGAAGTAAGTTATAAGCGAGTATAAAAAACAAAGTTTTGATAGCAAATGTATTCAGATTATAGTGTTCAGACAATATAAATGCACTTGCTTCAGTTTGAATTTAAAAATTGATAAGCTGAAATCTATAGAGGTATTGTATTGTTAGAATAAGTTTAGGAGACACTAATTTAACAAATGCCTTATTTCAACATAAACACAATGAATTATAAAAGACAGTAAATACGCAGCGCGTGCAAGTACTGTAGACATTTTATTGAAAACTAATTTAGCTGTTCGCCCTCTCCCAGAGTTAGAAATCGAGCAGGAGCATCACGCGCAACAGAATTCTTCTCCAGATATAAGAATACAGTTTATGACATGTTCTTAAACAGGTGCGCTACAGAGTATTCCTCCAGTGAGAATGCGAACTTAACAATATAAGGAAGATTATACAATATACAAGTAATATAACGTTAGAACAAGAATAGGTGCCTATGAGCCTATGAATAAATTATGAACCCGAGCAACGCTGGGTAAATCGGCTAGATATAGATATCTATATAAGCCAAATACCACTGACTGACTCACCGATCACGATATCTCTGAAACCACTGAATGGATATCAATGAAACTTTGAACGTAGCTTCATCATAGGTCTCAGGTGCTCACTAAGAAACGGTTTTAAAAACTTTCACTCCTAAGGGGCAAAAAACCAAATAATGAAATTTATCGCGGGAATTGCATACTTTGTAAATGAAGTGGTTGACATCTCAGTTTATTGGAAACCCCGAATACATTTAGTTCTGAGTTTTTAATCATTGTTTTAAATTGAAAAACTTCGTTGTTTGCAGGTTCTTATAGTCGAGAAAATTTCGAAGTTCAATTAATTAATAAATGTATGTCCTTTTTTTTCTCGAAAACGGCTCTAACGATTTTCTCGAAATAAATAATAAATAGCTGTTGCTATGAATGTAAATAAACAAACTAAGAGTTGAGAATTTGTACAATCTATCTAATGCTATACTATTAAGCGAGCAATAATTGTACAATTACGTACAACGTGAAACTCCGTAGCGAAGCACGGGTATTTTGCTAGTATATATATAAAAGAGAAATACCACTGACTCACTGATTCATCACGAAATCTCCGAAACTATAACACCTAGAAACTTGAAATTTGGCATGTAGGTTCCTTATGTGATGTAGGTATCAGCTAAGAAGGGATTTTTGGAAATTCTACCTTTAAAGGGGGAAAAAGTGGGGGGAAAGTTTGCCTGACTGACTGACATAGAACCAACGTAGAGCAAAAACTACTGAATGGATATCAATGAAACTTTGAACATAGCTTCATCATAGGTCTTAGGTGCTCACTAAGAAACGGTTTTAAAAACTTTCACTCCTAAGGGGCAAAAAACCAAATACTGAAATTTATCGCGGGAATTGCATACTTTGTAAATGAAGTGGTTGACATCTCAGTTTACTGGAAACCCTGAATACATTTAGTCCTGAGTTTTTAATCATTGTTTTAAATTGAAAAAAAGTTCGTTGTTTGCAGGTTCTTATAGTCGATAAAATTTCGAAGTTCAATTAATTTATAAATGTATGTCCTTTTTTTTCGGAAACGGCTCTAACGATTTTCTCGAAATAAATAATAAATAGCTGTTGCTATGAATGTAAATAAACAAACTAAGAGTTGAGAATTTGTACAATCTATCTAATCCTATACTATTAAGCGAGCAATAATTGTACAATTACGTACAACATGAAACTCCGTAGCGAAGCACGGATATTTTGCTAGTTTGTATATATGTTTGAAATATGAAATATAGGAAAATCAATTTAGTCAATAAGTATCTTCTAAACGATGTTCCAGTAAAGCGCATTTTTATTATTTTATTACCATTCACTTTAGTGGGATTAATTTAAGGATGTTATCACACTGTTTTCAACTACTTTAAATGTAGTAATGTTGATTAGTCTTTGCTTACTTTTCTGTTGCATGAAGCTGACTCGACTGCTCCCCCCTCCAACAAGGCCAAATTCCAGGTACGCTACTGGTAAACAAAGAGTACTAATTGGGGATTTTATATCAGCTGTTTGAAGCTGTTTGTAGATTTATAGAAGGATAATTTAATTTATGGAAATTGCACCCTGATAGTGCACGAAGATATAAGTTGTTGTTTGTTCAAGGATTTTAGTTTAAAAAAAAAAAACATTGTAATAATCCCACACACAAGTGCCATATTTACCAGATTTTTTCCATCACTGGTAATTTAATAAAAAACGAATGTTTCGCTACACAACAAATCAGTAGGCAAAAACAAAAACAAAACTAAAACATCAAAAAATAAATAATACACTGTCCCACAATCTGGAATCTTCATGTGAGGTGAACTTCGTATGAGTTACATGCGAGTTTGTGTGTTTTGTGTGGTGTGTGTGTGTGACTTATAGATTTATGGTTGTTAAGTTTTATTTGTTTACTTTTGTTTGTTACCTATATACTGTATTATGTAAAGTCATTTGTGTGTTTTGTGTGGTGTGTGTGTGTGACTTATAGATTTATGGTTGTTAAGTTTTATTTGTTTACTTTTGTTTGTTACCTATATACTGTATTATGTAAAGTCATTTGTGTGTTTTGTGTGGTGTGTGTGTGTGACTTATAGATTTATGGTTGTTAAGTTTTATTTGTTTACTTTTGTTTGTTACCTATATACTGTATTATGTAAAGTCATTTGTGTGTTTTGTGTGGTGTGTGTGTGTGTGACTTATAGATTTATGGTTGTTAAGTTTTATTTGTTTACTTTTGTTTGTTACCTATATACTGTATTATGTAAAGTCATTTGTGTGTTTTGTGTGGTGTGTGTGTGTGACTTATAGATTTATGGTTGTTAAGTTTTATTTGTTTACTTTTGTTTGTTACCTATATACTGTATTATGTAAAGTCATTTGTGTGTTTTGTGTGGTGTGTGTGTGTGACTTATAGATTTATGGTTGTTAAGTTTTATTTGTTTACTTTTGTTTGTTACCTATATACTGTATTATGTAAAGTCATTTGTGTGTTTTGTGTGGTGTGTGTGTGTGACTTATAGATTTATGGTTGTTAAGTTTTATTTGTTTACTTTTGTTTGTTACCTATATACTGTATTATGTAAAGTCATTTGTGTGTTTTGTGTGGTGTGTGTGTGTGACTTATAGATTTATGGTTGTTAAGTTTTATTTGTTTACTTTTGTTTGTTACCTATATACTGTATTATGTAAAGTCATTTGTGTGTTTTGTGTGGTGTGTGTGTGTGACTTATAGATTTATGGTTGTTAAGTTTTATTTGTTTACTTTTGTTTGTTACCTATATACTGTATTATGTAAAGTCATTTGTGTGTTTTGTGTGGTGTGTGTGTGTGACTTATAGATTTATGGTTGTTAAGTTTTATTTGTTTACTTTTGTTTGTTACCTATATACTGTATTATGTAAAGTCATTTGTGTGTTTTGTGTGGTGTGTGTGTGTGACTTATAGATTTATGGTTGTTAAGTTTTATTTGTTTACTTTTGTTTGTTACCTATATACTGTATTATGTAAAGTCATTTGTGTGTTTTGTGTGGTGTGTGTGTGTGACTTATAGATTTATGGTTGTTAAGTTTTATTTGTTTACTTTTGTTTGTTACCTATATACTGTATTATGTAAAGTCATTTGTGTGTTTTGTGTGGTGTGTGTGTGTGACTTATAGATTTATGGTTGTTAAGTTTTATTTGTTTACTTTTGTTTGTTACCTATATACTGTATTATGTAAAGTCATTTGTGTGTTTTGACTTCCTGTCGGTTGTGGGACAGAGTACTGTTTCCCTTACAGCCTAAACCGGCTTTCACCTATAGAAGGTCACATTACGCCATAACGCCACATTAGCCTCCTTTGACATTAAAAACCTGTACACAAACATCCCCATCTCCGAAACAATCACCATCCTACAAAACAAACTCAAACAGAACAACACACCAGACGAACTTATCATCGAAATAACAGAAACTCTGAACATTATCACAAAACAAAACTACTTTACTTATAACAATAAATACTACACACAGAACGACGGCCTACCCATGGGCTCCCCCATATCCAACATTCTAGCAGAAGTCTTCCTCCAACACTTAGAAAAAACAAAAATACTCACAAACAATGACAGACACTCACATAAAATACTATATTGGCACAGATACGTTGATGACATTCTAATACTATACAGGGGAAACAAAAGACAATGTGAACAGTTACTAACGCACATAAACAAAATACATAAAAACATAACCTTCACTGCCGAATACGAACACAACAATACCATAAACTTCTTAGACCTCTCCATCACAAAACTAGAACACAGGCACAAATTCAGTATATACAGAAAACCAACTACAACTGACACACTAATACACAACACCTCCAATCACCCAATACAACACAAACTAGCTGCTTTTAGAACCATGATACATAGACTTAACAACATCCCCTTAGATGAAATAGACTACAAAGACGAACTAAACACGATAAAATATCTAGCAGAATCTAACGGTTATGACAGAACAATAGTCAGTAAACTCCTACACAAAACACAAAACAAACAACAGACAAAGACAGAAAACAACAAATTCATAACACTAACATACATCAACAAACAAACAGAAAAAATTGCCCACAAATTCAAAAAAGCAGGATACAGAATCGCTTACAAAACTACTAACAAAACAGAACACACACTATCAAAACGCATGCCCAAAGCACAAAACAAATTCGATCTACCCGGTGTATATAAACTAAATTGTTCAAATTGCAGTAAATTCTACATAGGCCAGACAGGACGTAGCTTCAAACAGAGATACATTGAACACACAAAAGCACTCCACACCACTACAGAATCTACCTTCGCAAACCACCTCATTGAAGCAAACCACACATATAAAAACATCGACAATAACAAGAACATACTACACGTACACACAAAAGGCCGAAAACTAGACACTCTAGAACAATTAGAAATATACAAACACACAAAAACAAATAAAAACGACATCCTAAACGAACAGACACAATTCAAATCGCACGCATTATTCGAACACATCTCACCACACACACACAGCTTCAATCTTTCGAAACACTTTCTCGTCGCCAACAACAAGACGAGCAGCGCTACTAACGACAGCCTCTGATGAAGCCTTCTATAGGTGAAAGCCGGTTTAGGCTGTAAGGTAAAACTTTACGTTTTTACTTATAAAAAACTTTGTGTTCCGAGTCGTCAATATTATAGTGATATTTAGTTTATCTTTTATTTTCGATGTTTTAGTTTTTATTTTCTTTTTGCCTGAAAGCAGCTACTGGTTTGTTGTGTAGCTGAAAGATCACTTTTAATAAAGCAGTAATGGAAATAGTCCATCTTACTAGTAGGCAGTGGCGGCTCGTGACTTAAGAGGCTGGAGGTCGCGGCCTTTAGGCTTTATAAAAATTTGAACTCACCTCAAACATTGTGAGCTGCTGTAGATACTCTGCGATTTTATTAATAAACATAACTAGACACATTCTTAGTCTCTTCACTGTCTCTTTAGTGTTGAAATTGTCCACAAAAATGTCTATACTGTTTCCACAAAAAAGTAATACACTATATTTACACTAGGCCTATATTATTTTTATGATAGCTACACTCTAGACAAAGTCTATTCGCCTTTCCTATAAATTCATGAATTTTTCTAGCACTCTATCATCAAAGTCCTTCATTTCTTTTAACAAGTTCCTTGTTGATAGATAGCATCATAATAGCATTCAGTCTCTCTTTTTTTATTTTATTTCTCAAGAAAGTTTTTAGTCTTTTCAGAGTCAAAAAGCAGCACTCAGGTTTGGCAGTTATCAAAGGGGTAGTTATGATAATTTTTGTGAGTTTCAATACATCTTAGAAAACTGATGTAAGATTGTTTTCTTTTGTAAAGTTAAGAAGTCTTATTGTGCCTTTAATATAATATAATATAATTGTTTCAATTCACTCCAAACTTTGTTTTCTTGTAAGAAAGAGTAATGCTGAATCACTCGCTTGAATTTTTCTTCCTAAAAGTTTGTAGAAAAAAGTGGAAACAAATCGTCATTGGACATCAACGAAGCTGCCACCAGGTGACCCGTGTAAGTAAATCTACCTTTTACTTGAGTTATAATGATGTCACATACCTCTTTTGCATCCCCTATTCTAGTGCTGCATCCAACATTATTGTTCGTTTTTCTTGGTTGCTCAAGGAATCCTCGTTTATTTGTGTTTCTATTTTATTTATTTTCTCCCTCCCTTTCTGCATCTCATTTTCAAAAATTCTGATGTCACTTTGGCACATTACACTGCCTTTGTTCCTACTCTGTAGTTATTGGTATATTATGTTCATGTGATATAGAATTCTATGGAAAAAAGTTAGCCAGAACATGAAGTTTTGGTTCAGAAGAGTCCTTCTGTGACCATTCCTTCATTAACTGAGAGTTTGTTTGTACACTTTTCTTCAAAATTTCAAAACATTCTTCTAACTTATATCGGTTTTTGTACACAACGTTGATTGTACAAATGTAGTAATTCCATTTTGATATAGAAACTCTGGGTAACCTGGCTTACATTACTTCCTCCAAATTCGTTCATAGAAATGAGTGTGACAAAAGTGCTGGAATCGCAGACAGATTTGAGAAAGATCTCTCACTTTGTTGTTTATACTTGTTGCTTTTTCTAATAACAAATTATTTGATGAGTGTAACAGTGTACAAATTGTGCGAGGGGATACACTTCTCTAATTTTTGCCTGTACACCTCCAACAGAACCATACATAACATTAACGCCATATACATCTCAGCTATTAATATTTCCTGTGATGTGTGCAGAAGACGATTTATGTTGTCCATTATGCACTTTGCTAAGGTTTCTACATATTTACCTTCAGGACTGAGAAATCCGCAAAACCTGTCATATACCGATCCCTTAAACACGTTTCTAAAAACTAATACCATATGCAATGGCTTGCACATCAGTTGTCTGGTCACATTCGATTGCCACAAATTCAGAAGCTTGTATCTCCTTTTCTATTTCTCTCCTGCAGACACTTGGGTTAAATGATAAAACAAAACCTAATAATTCGACACTACAATATTTGCCTAAATTATTCGTGAAGCTATTAAATAAATACACATACTCAAAACCTAAACACTAAACAAATGCCTGTACTGAATTAATCACAGCGGAGAAAGTCTAAACACCTAAAAGAGCAAATCTCACACTATCAATAGTCTGCGATTAGTTGTATGGAGTGAATCACCTCACTTTTTGCTCAACGAGGCGTGATAGGAGACGCGCCAATTGCCAGTGGAAATACCGCCTATAAGCTTACAGGTTCATTCAATGATGGAGAAATGGGCACGATTGGAAGAGGGCCATGATGCTGTTCTGAAAACATTTCTGCTATTACCTAACACAAAAACATTTTCTCATTCAAAGTAATAAATAAAGTTATAGTGACTTTCCATGAGTGGTGATAATGGATTGTTTAGTGATATGATTTAAACTGGAGAGCGCGCACCTTAGCGCCCTAAGAACGAGCCGCCCCTGCTAGTAGGCCTAACGTCAATAGCGCATCACTGACATCGTTTAAAGAAATTTACCAGATATGTCCCAATGTGACTTTTCCTCTTCCCAGTAATGTAAAATACAAGGAAAGACAACTTTTTGCAACTGTTAAAGACGTAAAACAAAATTTCTCAGCAATTTCAAGGCTATATCAAAAAAGTGCATCCAATAAATGTTTTGAAGGCTGAAAAAACATTGTCAAAATAGCATTGTATCCGACTGAGACTACTTTGAAGGGAGCAATATAAGTGTAGGTGAATCAAGGCATAATTTTCAAACAACAAAAATTGCATGAATGTTTTTGTCAAACCTAAGAAAGAAATAATAATTGTGTTTGATTTTTTGTATAAGTTACATCTTCTAACTATTATATATCTGAAGATTGCAGGTAACACTACTCAACAAAAATTGCACTGTTCTTGCTATCACTTATCCATTTTCGGCAGCCTGTTCCAAATACCTCCCAATGAACTGAACATTTTTGAAGACATAAGCATGTTCTTAACTATACTGGACAACCCTGCAGTACCTATCCTTATTGCTTGTCTGCTATTACTATTTTTTATACTGTTGGCTTGGTCGGCACGGAAAGATAAAAAAGACAGAATAAAAGTAAGTATCTTTACTTTACTATGTTTTAGATTTTTTTTAATTTTAGGTTGTATTATATGTTTCTTGTATTTAAAAAGTTTATAATGCACGCTTAGTTCATAGTTAATCCCAATTTTTTTCTGGAGGCCTACTCACTGAAATTGCAACCTCTCCTTAAATGCAGCCTTATTTTTGTTACTCATGTAGGATTACTGTTAGGCACTGCTTTATGAGGATAAAGCAATTATCCTCAACCAACTACTACTTTGATGAGAGGGTTTCATTGGGTGTATAGCATATTGTTACGACGGTCTACTTATCGCCGTATGGTACAGTGGAAAACAAAATACAAGACACCAATTAAGTCATTAATCACAAGTTTTAATATTACAATTAAACAGTTTGTAATCAACAAGATCTCTTACTAAAGAAGAGAGACAAAAAAAATTGTTACATGCTAAAAAATAAAAATTGTTCTTGTTTCAAAATATTGCCACATAAAAATGTCTTTGTGTCATAATGTCCAGATTCGAAAGGATGTGGTTTATATACTGCTTAATAATGTTGGCGTGCTGACAGAAAGACGGTGTCTCCAGATTTGTTTCTTTGTTGTAATAACATTTTTTATTATAATAATCTTTTTCTTGTATTCAGTTTTCATTGCTCTATACTTACTTTTTGTTTTTATTTCTATGTTTATTAATTTACTGAATTTTTAAGAGTTTAGAAGATAAGAACCACAATTGCACACTTTTTTTATTGATTTTATTTAATATTAGTTTGTTCCATAGGCAGTCTCAGGATTTTTTCTTGGGGAGGAGGAGGTGTTATCGGGCCAAGATTTTTCCATGAGAGTTGTAGACCAGAATTTTTTCATGGTGGTGGGTTAATGGTGACAGTAAGTGGGGAAGAAAGACATTGGAGCCATCATGGTTACTAATAACTGCCTGTAAATTTATATATGAGATCTTATCGGTGACCTAGCGAATGGGGGACTGTTATAATTCCCAGTAAAGTCTGTTGGCCACATCACCAACTCTATACTTGTATTTTCTGTATACAAGATATGGAGACGAAGAATTTTAGGCGTTATGTTTTTACTAAAACTTTCAACATTTTAGAACAATATTACACAAATTATAGGTAGAAAATTACACTGTTAGTTCGAAAATATTGATTTTTGTCATTTATTTTTACTGAATTTTCAGGGAATAAACCACCTGCTATACAAATCTAGCTGGCCCCTTTCTCTGTATTCTCTGACAATCCTTGAGATATTGGCAGCCATGTTTTTATGTAATAGTCACGCTTTACAGGGGTTCATGAGCAGTAATTAGCTTCTTGGTTTTCTTTCTGTTTTCTTTTCTATCCATTCTGATAGCATCAAGAAACTTCCAAATTCACAGGTGGTACAAGTAGGTAAGGACTTAAAATATTCTATGCCAATCTATAATGTCAATATTTGTCTTGATAACAGCCTCAAGAGATAATTGGAATTATTCGTAGAAATTAACACTGAACATTAAAGTACCGTAATACTTAACATCTGGCTTTCTTCTTCCTGGCTGACAACAGTTATCATCCAATCCAGATTTCAGAATTGTCTAACAGTAGCCTTATAAGTTTATTTTCCACAGTTATCATCCAATCCAGATTTCAGAATTGTCTAACAGTAGCCTTATAAGTTTATTTTCCACAAAAGTAAAAAATTCATTTCAAAGTTTGCATACAATACACAGAATTACTCCATAGATTGTGTGTATTTGAATGTTAGTACATTTCAAAATTTCTGCTTACAGTATAACAATAATATTGTAACAATGCAGTGAGAAAATAAACAAGTTTTTAATATACAACTGTAGTAAATAAACATATTACAAACATAAATGATATAGATAGACAGTTACCCAATTTTCCAAATTCTTTGTATTACAAACATAACCCTATTAAAATAGAGGAAATATAATGAATAAAACAAAAATAAAGGTAGCACAAAAGTGTGAATTAAAGACAGACTGTTCAGGTCCTTCTGACAGTTTCCCAACATCATTAATGGCAACATTCTTAACTGGGACATTATACAGCAGAGATGTTTTAACATGACAAAATTTTGAATGTTATGACAATGACAAAATGGAATGTTTTGACAATGACTTTGGGCAACACCATTTTGACACAGAATCCAATTTAGAAGGCTGTTAGTGTGACCACTGGAAGCACTAAGTTCAGTAGTGTGGTTGATCCAGGCAGAAATCCAAGGAGGGGAATTCCCCCCCCTCCAAAACTACCCAAGTGGTCACTTCGGACAAAATTTTTTAGCTGCTTTGTGATTGGAGAAAGATTTTGTAATTGTCAATATGATACAAATTTCATATCATGTTATTGGTAGGTACACGGTTTCACTTTAAATTTCTTTAAATTGTGACTGTATCTTACCAGCATATTTTGTTTGATACGTACCATTAGAAAATATCGGTATGGAGAACCATACATGACTTCCATGTTCTAAGATTTATATTTAAAATCATTTTCGAAATGAAATATTACCATAGAAACTACTTCTTTCTACTTACTGCTTCAGCCTTAACCACAGTACAGTACTGTGGTCACTAACGTATACCACCTCACGTTATCGCACTCGATTTTCACTGATGATGGAAGTCGATGGCATTGCCGAAACGTCTGGTTTTGTAGAAAACATTGGACTACGGCCAAGCATCCCGGGAAGGAATTTTAACAAAAACTACTTCTTTGTTGCCGATGACGTTGTACACATATGTATAAAATATGCATAAAATTAATGGCTTGTATAAGTTAATGATTGATCTCCATTAAGTAGTGCTCAAGTTTCCAAAGTTTTAATATTATGATGTCCGTAATTAAAACATCAGAGCAGGTTTAGTGTGTATGAGGGTTCACTGTGGACAAAAATTTTCAACATTTCCTATTGAGCGTTGCTTAGAATAAATCTGCGAATCTACAGTGTACGTTTCACAGAACAAACACGCGGAAAAGAAGGAGCGCTCCGAAGTCACTCATGGACCCTCAGCATCTTGCAGAGGGTTCATTCCCTAAAGACGAAAAGTCTGTCTATGAATCATTCCTCTGTAAACACGTGCAGTTTATAACGTCTCCTCCTGTTAAGACATTATAACACAGAGAACCAGGTTTAATTGGCCTCTGTCAATTAAACCAGCTGCCATTGTTAGTACTAATTACTTACCAACAAATTGGGAACCTGTAAAGATCAGGAGTTTGACTAAGGTTACGTAAATTTACTCACTCTCTTCTGTTTAGGAAAAGCATCTCTTTATTACAGCTTCCAAAATACAGATTCCAAAATAATACCTTTAATGATTCTGACTGTTATTAAATGAAAGATTCTGATAGATTCTGCAGTTTATGCTCTTATTCTCTTTAAACTGTTACTATGATGAGCTCAAAACAATACAACTGTATATTACATAGAATACCACGGATCCGGGTTCTAATTCTTTTTATATTTTAAAAGTACTTTGACATTATACAAAATATTTGAAGAATAGTTTGATTCAATTTTGAATTAATTATATCTGTATCCATGTTCAGATTACTCTTATCTTGTTACAGAAAGTATACATATTATTAAGTTATGATTTACATGATTTGTATGAGTCTTTACAAAATAAACTGTTTTTTACTCTGGGTTCTTAGAAAACAATATAACCACGGAAGTTATGCTTCCATGTCACCTGGGTATGATGTTGGTCCACAGCTGGTCCTCTTCATGATCCTCTTCCGTAGGTTTTCCTGGATGATCTTAGTTGTAGTTTGTGTTCCTCCATTTCAGTAGTTGACTCTAAGTAGTTAGCGCAGTCATGAGGCTCGGATTCTGGCTACCTGGAGCTCATAGTGTTGTTGTTGTTGATTCACTCCGGTCGGTCGGTCGGTTGTGTTCACTTTTACATTTTGGTTTAAACTGCATTGATGTTACCTTATGATATGGTATGGAACATACCTTAACGATTAAACCATTTCATAAAGAGATGAGTCACTATGCCTTTTTCTTTTTTTTTTTATTTTATGATATTTACATTTAAATTACGTAACTTTTGTTTTTACATTTCACTTCGTTTAACTACATGTGGGGCTTGTGTAACCACGAAACACTTATTCACGGATACCTAGTTTTGCAATATAGAAGTATTCGTCTTCACAACACATGACAAGGCTGTTGGCTTGGCCGTGATTCAGAGGAGACTGTCTGTAAGGTTTTGTGGCCGAGTAGGGAGATTGGCGCAGTTCCCGCCGCGAGAAGAAATAGTTCGTACTTTTATTATTATTATTATTTACCTCTACTTAGCTACTATTAATCCTACTATAGCTTCTTTATTTAGTCAATATTTTATTTATTATTATCACGTCCTTTTTTATATAATTAGGATGGATATTTTAATTAGCTCAACAACATTATGATTTGCATGTCCGTAATCGCGGTGTAACGTGTCAATTTTGGGTTATTTTATTTTTTACCGTATGGGGTAATTAGATTTTATTTATTTCATTTTGTGCGGGTTTTTCTAAAAATTATTGTGAAAGCTTTATAGTATGACAAATATTCATTCCGTTACAACAGAGCACATGGTAAACGAAATAGCATTGGAACAAAGCAGAGACGCAGTTACTGTATTGAGTAATGCGGCCAGGAATCCGCGCCACCCTAAAAATTCTAAGAACTTTGTGTATGTGTGGCGACGCCCGCACGTAACGTTTCAGGGCGGAGCGCTGTTAGTGACGCTTTGAAAACTCCAACGTCGAGGCAAAACATGGCGATGGAATGAACAGTGTGTAGCAGCCACCGGCCAACTACAGGAAATGTCGTTAAGACACGCCTACTACTAGTGACATCACCATAGCAGAGACCAATATCGTCACCTGTTACCACACATATACCAGCTATATTCCATGCATAAAAGGAATATGCCACAACAAATTCAGCATGAACGGCGACTAAAATCTGGTGGCCGTGAATGCGCATTTCCTCCCGCTCAAGGAAGCACGCTGCAGTTCCACTATCGTAGCCGGCCGGCACGGAGCGAAGTAGGCTCCGTACAAAATTTTTTTATTATTTTACTAGTAAAAAGTTCAATAACAGTGGAAAAAGTTTGTGACTGCGGTCAATCCAAACGATAGAAGCAAATCGAGTATTTTTCGGACACCCAGAACTCGAACATGAATTAAAACGATGAGAGTGCGCGGAGACCGCGTGGCCGACGTGGGTAGGGGGGGGAAATTTACCATGATTATAAAATGTTAAGGGTATCATAAATTTGGTGTGTGTGTAAAATATGCAGGCTGGGCTCTGTATGTATGTCCATATAAGTATAAGGTAAGCTAGAATATAAGTTAGAGTAAGAACGCTGAGTATGTAACCAAGCAATAGATTTTTTTTCTCACAGAATTATTTCAGATGCCGTAGAATGTAAAGAAATTTCGAATGAGTCAAAATTAAAGCGAAAGGTAATTCTCTTCTCAAACATGTGTCATGTAAATTATTTACGCAACCTTAAAGATTGTGCTTGTATCCGAACGTACGTATGCCGCAACCCTGAAGCCGAGGTTACTGAGTGATGGTAAGTAGAAGTTCCTTCACTCTTATTTTGCATTTCTATTATATCATTTAATTAATGAATATCACAATGGCGCCACGAACTGGAACGAATTTAATAATATGAAATTCCATACCTACAAATAGGATACAAGCGCAATTTAGAGGTTGAGTGAAAATATATAAAATTACGCTAAATAAGGTTATGTTTGGGTAGAGCTAGCGTGTGTTTACTTTTACGTATTGATAACTGTTTTATGTATGGGGTATTTTGACTTAAGGGGACGTTATATAAAGGGTATGATATAAAGAAATTTTGAAAATGACCGATGTACAAGATAAGAATAAACCCAACGATAGCGTAGGGGTGGAAGAAAAAAAGGTGTCAATAGACGATCTGTTTAATCTAATAAAAACCGTGTCTGAAAATATAAATAGCAACATAAATACAAAATATAAAGAGCAACAAATTGATTCCAATGTCAAGTTTCACGAGTTAAAAAATGAAATACAAGAAATGAATAAATGGGTAGAAAGTACTGATGAAACGATAAGAACTAATTTGAATAAGTTAGAACAGAGTGTGGAGCGGATGGGAGTACATGTGATGAGTATAAACAAAAATAAAACAAATGAAAATTGTAGTGACAATTGTAAAAATACGATACCAGATGAAGAATTAATAAGTAACAATGATGTTGTTGAAAATAATGAGAATAATAATATAATTGAAAATGTCATATCAGAGAGTATTGATGAGGGGGTGGAATGTGGTCATTATGAGATGTTAATGTGTGTCAGTGAGTTAGAGAGAGAGAGAGAGGAAAAATAATGTTGTAGTAGAGGGGGGACAGAGGGTAAATTTTCCCTTTATTGTTTATGATGATGATTTAATGTGGTCACAAGTGTTGTTGAAGGGCAAGAGTCCCGTAGTAATAGATGAATTGAGGTGTTTATTTTTGTTGTGTAATGTTGTACCCTCTGTCGGTAATAATGATGTTGAAAGTGTGATTTGGTATGGTGATGAAAGAGATTTAAGCAGAGAATTGTGTGTGGAGAAAGTAACAGAGTTATATAACTTAAATAGAAAGTATGATGAATGGAAGGAAAGTTTAAAAGTATATTTGAGTAACAATGATTATAAGGAATTGACAAAAGTATTTAACCCGATTATGAGCGAATTTATTGATGGAGACCTAACAGAAATACCTAACGTAGACTGGTTTCATGAGTATTTGAGTATGATGAACGAGTTTAGTTTGTATGGTTACAACACACAAAACAGTCATTTGTGTGGTGATAAAAGTGAACAATGCTACATAAAACCAAGACTTATTTGGGACAATGGAGGATAAACTATTAAAACAATAAAAGACAGTATAACATTGTGTTTAATGGTTTTTGACATGGCAAATTTGGACAATGAAGTGTGGGAAAACTGAACAGTAAATAACAAAAAGTCTGTAAATAAAAATATAGTGAATTTATTTGTGTGCATTGTGGAATGTTAAGTAAGTAATGTGTGTACGTAGGATGATTGTTGTAATAATAATATTGAAACATTTGCAAGTTAAACAAATATCAGAATTAATTTTGAAAACAGTAATTGATTAATGGTAATTGTTTCGATAACTATATAATATTTTTGGTAATTAATTTAATTAAAACAATTTGATACATGTTAAATATTTTGATTGACTATTTAAAGGTTATATAAGTGAATTTTTGTTTGAAGTCAAATGGTTTTACGAGATGAATTTTGTAATTAAATGAATTGTTGGATTTAAACTAAATTATGTGCTAAATGTTTCAGGCGAGGTGAAAGTATTGTGGTATGGGGATTATATTTTGTATATATCATGTTAACTGAACTGTAAGTATAAAAAATTTTATAATCATGTATAACAAAAATGTTTACAGGTAACTAAGATTTTAATTCAGTAATAAGATGTTTATTTGAAATAATTGTGTTCAATAAAAATGATGATTAAAAAATTTTTTTAAATAATAATTGAAAGATAATGGAATTTATAATAAATCTTGATAATAAATTTTGAAAATTTTTAGGAAGATAATTGTTGAAAATTATGAATGATGTAAGTGAGTTAAAGGATTAGTGATGAATGAAGGTCTCATACTATAATGTTGTATATTTGATTAATTAGCTAGCTATTAAGTTGCTATTGTGGGGGTGGCCTGTGCTCCCGTAGATAGCGAAATGGGTTGGGGGTAACAGAGAGTGTTACCTCCATCGGAGGCCAAAATGGCGAACATGTGCGACACACTTTTTTCGTGTAAATTAAAATTTACACACTGATAGACGACCGTGTCGCACATAATAAGACGATGTAGAACAGGCAGTGAAATGCAAGTTAGATTTCCCCGACTTTTCGGGCGATTACTGCCTTACCAGCACTAATCGTGGATTTGGCTAGCGGCCAGCTATGGTCATACTAAATCCCTTGACCATAGCTGACTTGAAATTGGTATATAGTAGAAATTCAATGGGGGCGAATATTAGGGGAAATCTCCCGGAACTATGGAACAGCGGCTGCCACTCTGCCCGCTTGGGGGCAGCAAAGACAGGTGGTAGACCCGCATTAAGGGTATGTAATTATAGACCAGAACATGTTGATGTTCATAACATTTTAAATGTAATAGCGGAAGCAAAGACACGGAGAGGTAAAACTACTCCAAAATATGCCGTCTTTGTGAAAGCGAAAGGGCGATACAGTCCTCCATAACTTGAAATAGGGTGTGTGGCTGGGAGGTGGCTCAGATGAGCTACGAATTTAAATTTTACAACACAAAAAATTTTTTTGTTCAAATTTTGATCCAATAAAATTGCTTGTGCTCTGTTAAGTAACTAGCTGCTCAGACATTTAATATAAGGTGTTCATTACATGCTTTTAAATGTATTATTTTCTTGTTGTACGTTAGATATAGGTGTTGATAAAATATATGTTTTCATTATATGTGTGTCCTTTAAACTAAGCCGATGATTAAACGTCTGGCAGGCGGGTAACACAAAATGATCAGAATCAGTAAAAGGGGAAACAATGAGGGGAGAAGTGAGTATAAATAAAAATATATATTTCATGTAATTGTTCAATTGTGAGAGGTATTTTCATTGTGTTAGGAGGATCAGCTGATCAGCAATAATATGTCACTGGTATATTAGTTATAAATGTTCCAAGTAATTAATGTTCAAGGTAATGTTTTTAATGTATTACAGATGTTTTAAAATAATGGGAAAAATAATTTGATAAAGTGAGAGATAAAGTAAGAATTTGTGAAATCTAATAAGAGATAGTTTTTGGGTGATAAATATTTTGTGGGACGTATAGACCTGTCCAAATTGAAGTTAAAGAAATAGTAGAGATGGAGATAAGGTAATGTTGTTTTTGAGTTAATATATGTTGTAGAATGTTGAGAAGTATTGATGTTGACACAGTAGTTGTGGAGAATTTATGTGGAGTTTTGAGTGATATATTGTTGTTTATAATTAATGATGTTATTTTGTTGTAGTTGTAGTAAGGTGATGAGATTGAGATTTTTTGGGGATGGCAATTTTGTAGTAGGGGGTAGTGTAATGTGGGAGTCCGCAACATAATGATAAGTTGGGACGGGATTAGAATCGATTTTAGTGAGGAGGGGCCGCCTTAGGTAGAATCCAGGGGCCAAATAAGGGAATTGAGTTTTTGGGGGGGGAGACACATATCCTATGTACAAAGGGTTAGAGAGTATTTTTATATATATAGAGA